>CM053785.1:621418509-622018509 GCA_028749045.1 Cupressus sempervirens
ATAGTGGAAGTTCAAAGAACTTTGCATCCAATGAGATGGTTACAAAGTTAAAATTATAGAGGCTTGATCATCCTAAACCCTATGAGAATTAATGGATCAAAGATGAGCACAAAATCTTGGTAAGTGAATTTTTTTTGTGAAATTGAATATTGGAACATATAATGATGCAATTCTCTATTAACATATTATTGACATAGCTTGTTAGGTAGACCATGACAATATGATAGACAAGTTGTGCATGATGGTAGAGTTAATCAATATAAAATTGTGGATAATAGTATGAAACACATTTTATTTCCATTTATTAAGAAATATTATGGTAAAATTATTACTACTATTAGGATTTTTTTGATGGAAGGTATATAGTTCATAAAGGGTTTGAAAAGAGATGATGTTTGTTATGCTTTGATTCTTAGCAAACCTACTCAAAGGCTAATAATGATACTAATAAAGTCAATGAATTACAGATGAAGTATGAGGAGGTCATTTATAATAATGTAAAATATCTATTACCACCAATTATAAGCATTGGTCATTGTATGGATTTGGTTCCAAGAGCTAGTTTTCCTAACAAAGTACCTCATTGATTAACACTTGCAAAGAATGAGGAGTTGAATAAATAGGTTCAAGATTTATTATAGAAAGGTTTGATAAGAGAAATTTTGATTCATTATGAAGTTCTAGATATATTAGCAACTAGGAAGAATATAGAGTGGATAATCTGCAGTGATTTCAGATAAATGGGATTATAATGAAGTACTAATTCCCATCACGTAGGATGGATGATATCATAGATTATTTAAGTGAAAAAAATAATTTCCCAATATTTATTTGAAGAGTGGTTATCATTAGATTATAATTAGAAAAGGAGATGAATGGAAGACTTCTTTCAAGACAAAATAAGGTTTGTACGAGTTGTTGGTCATGTCATTTCATCTAACTATTACTCCTAGTTCTTTTATGAGACAAATGAATGAAGTTCTATATAGATTCTTGGTTAATTTTTTGATTATATATCTAGATGAAATTTTTATGTTTAGTAAGAATAGGGAAGATAATTTTATACATCTAAGATAGGTATTATAGAGGTTACAAGAGGAAAAGTTATTTATTAGTTTGAAAAAGTGTTATTACATCAAACTGGAGATTGTGTATTTTGGATTTTTTATTACAGCTAATGGTTTGAGAATGCATCTTGAAAAATTCAAAGTAATATTGGAGTGTCCTACACCTAAAAGTGTTATAGACATAAAATTGTTTCATGGTTTTTCAAGTTTTTATAGGAATTTTATCAGAAATTTTAGTTTTATTTTTTGTATAATATAATGTTTGAAATAATGAGAGGAGACATAAAGGATTTTAGGTGGATACTTGGAGTTGGTAAAACTTTTGAGACATTGATGTACATGGTTGCAAAGTTTCCTATGTAAGCTTTGCCTGATTCCAATAAGGTATTTTAAGTTCATTCCAATAAAGTATTTGAAGTTCATTGTGACTCAAGTAGTAGTATGATATGAGTTGTGTTGAGTCAAGAGAGTAAACCTATTTCTTTCTTAAGTGAATTTGAATTATGCTAAGAAAATTAATTTAGTTTATGATTGAGACTTTTATTCTATTGTTCAAGATTTAACAAGTGGAGATATTAATTGATGCCTAAGGAATTTTTTTTTTACATTGATCATAATGGATTGCAATATTTAAGTAGTTAGAGCAAATTAAATTAGAGACATATGAAGTGGGTTGCGTACTTGCAAAATTTCACATTTTTCCTAGAACATAGAAGTATATTATCATAAAAAAAAATTGATGCATTGAGTAGAATATATTTGTTAACTAAAATGAGAGCTAAAATCCTTGGTTTTGATGACATGAAAGATTTTGTATAATACAAACCCTAATTTTGTAGAAGCTTAGAAAGCATGTAAGGAATCTATCACTAATCAATAGAGTAAGTGGGAAAATTATTTCATTTAGTATGTTGTTAAAAGGAATTTAGTTGTATACCTAGAGGTTCAATTAGGGATAACTTGAAAACATAGAAACATAGCAGTGGATTAGTGATGACGGGCCACACCACCCGTACCAACTCACAACCAAAAATGCAATAATATGGAGACAAGAGAGATGACAAAATGCTTCATAAAATTTCCATTAATACTTGAAATTCATTAGAATATTCTCCAAATGGAAAAACTCCAAATTCTTACAATATAAGAGAGATTTCTCGCTAAGAGCTTCTACAAAAAATTACATCCGAAGAGCTTCTACTTGAAGAGCTTCTATTTCTCCAACTTCCATTAGAAGAGCTTCCATTTCTTGAACTTCATTACAAATGATAATAGGCCTTTCTTAAATAGGCACTTACCACCCAAGGCATGATTTATCCACAACATTCTAGAATCTCCACAACATTCTACAATATCTACAACCTTCTAGAATTTCCACCTAAATACAACTAAGCACCACTATGTGGCCCAATTAGAAAATTACATTTCTTTTGTGGATCACAAAAAATATTAAATGCATGATGCCACCTACACACCTCAATTAATGAAATAACAACTATTTTTATTATTTTTCTATAAATGATGCCACCTACACACCTCAATTAATGGAATAACAACTATTTTTATTATTTTTCTATGCATGATGCCACCTACACACCTCAATTAATGGAATAACAACTATTTTTATTATTTTTCTATTTATGCCACCCATGCACCTTGAAAATAGAGATTCCTCTTTTCTCCACTTTTCCTATTTTCTATTTTAAATTATTTTCCTTCCATTTTCGTCACTTTCTCTCTCCTCCACAATTTTTTTTTCCCCCTTTTTTTTCTCTTTTTTTTTTTTTTTTCTAATAATTTAATTTTTCCATGCAAGATGCTCCTGCATCAGACTCCCCTGGTAGATAGAAAAGTGTGTCCCACACTTTGATGTCAAAAGAAAGATATAGAACCATCTTCATCTTCACCACAAGCTTCTACCTCAATAGGGACAAGAAAACCAACATACAAATCTTCCACATTTTTTTTTATTTTTTTTTTGCTGATGCATGATGCTCCTGCATCTGACTCCCATGGTAGAAATTTTTTTTGTGAATATGGAGTGACAAAATGAAGTAGCCATTGTTGACATAGTTTTTTTTCCTCTTCCTCCAACACATAGCTGGAACAAGTATCCGATGCTGAAATTTCTCCTTTGCAATGAACTCTATCCAAGCATAAATCTCATCCTCATTCAATCTTGTTGAATTATTCACACCTGTAATAAATCCAGCAACACCGTACCAATCTTCCTTTGCATACCACACATGACTAACAAGATCCTCATGCAAAAAATCATCAATATCTTTTAAACTCATATCAAAGACAACATCCCATGATTCATAAGAATTTACCTGTTTGACATCTTCATCTTCGCTTGCCTCTTTTATGTCGTCAACAATGCACACAACTACTCCACTTGCTTGATCTCCAATGAAGGAACTATATGTTTCCTCCATTGCTGCAATCTTAAAATCATCTTGATCTACTTCAGGTTCATAAATCTTGTCATCTTGATGCTCTTCCTCTTCTTGTTCATCTTCTTCAACTTTAGGTTCGCAAATAATTTCCTCTTCATTCGATTGCTCTTCCACTGGATCATCTTTCTTTTCCACATCCAAGGAATTATCAACATCCTTTTTTTGGTGACATGCTCTTTGTTTTCGCAACTCAGCTTCTAATTCATTCACTTGCTTCTGCAAATCAACTAACAATGATTGTTGATTTCTTACTCTAGATTTCTCAAGTCGAGAAATCCTTAGAATCCATCCAATCACAAAAGTCATCTTCTTCTTTCTCTTCTCCATAATCAAGTCTTTAGAAGACAAATCTCATGCAACACAAGAACCTCGTGCAAACTGCCTCACAGTCGACGATCTGTCTACACAATCAAGAACTTCTTGAAAAACTTCACCCACTCAAGGTCCTGGTGCAAACTGCCTCACGTTTGGCGATCTGTCCGCACACTCAAGAACTCCTACTCTGATACCACTGATGACGGGTCACACCACCCGTACCAACTCACAACCAAAAATGCAATAATATGGAGACAAGAGAGATGACAAAATGCTTCATAAAACTTCCATTAATACTTGAAATTCATTAGAATATTCTCCAAATGGAAAAACTCAAAATTCTTACAATATAAGAGAGATTTCTCGCTAAGAGCTTCTACAAAAAATTACATCCGAAGAGCTTCTACTTGAAGAGCTTCTATTTCTCCAACTTCCATTAGAAGAGCTTCCATTTCTTGAACTTCATTACAAATGATAATAGGTCTTTCTTAAATAGGCACTTACCACCCAAGGCATGATTTATCCACAACATTCTAGAATCTCCACAACCTTCTACAATATCTACAACCTTCTAGAATTTCCACCTAAATACAACTAAGCACCACTATGTGGCCCAATTAGAAAATTACATTTCTTTTGTGGATCACAACAAATATTAAATGCATGATGCCACCTACACACCTCAATTAATGGAATAACAACTATTTTTATTATTTTTCTATGCATGATGCCACCTACACACCTCAATTAATGGAATAACAGCTATTTTTATTATTTTTCTATGCATGATGCCACCTACACACCTCAATTAATGGAATAACAACTATTTTTATTATTTTTCTATTTATGCCACCCATGCACCTTGAAAATAGAGATTCCTCTTTTCTCCACTTTTCCTATTTTCTATTTTTAATTATTTTCCTTCCATTTTCGTCACTTTCTCTCTCCTCCACAATTTTTTTTTTTCCCCTTTTTTTTTCTCTCTCTCTTTTTTTTTTCTAATAATTTAATTTTTCCATGCAAGATGCTCCTGCATCAGACTCCCCTGGTAGATAGAAAAGTGTGTCCCACACTTTGATGTCAAAAGAAAGATATAGAACCATTTTCATCTTCACCACAAGCTTCTACCTCAATAGGGACAAGAAAACCAACATACAAATCTTCCACATTTTTTTTTTTTGTTGATGCATGATGCTCCTGCATCCGACTCCCATGGTAGAAATTTTTTTTGTGAATATGGAGTGACAAAATGAAGTAGCCATTATTGACATAATTTTTTTTCCTCTTCCTCCAACACATAGCTGGAACAAGTATCCGATGCTGAAATTTCTCCTTTGCAATGAACTGTATCCAAGCATAAATCTCATCCTCATTCAATCTTGTTGAATTATTCACACCTGTAATAAATCCAGTGACACCGTACCAATCTTCCTTTGCATACCACACATGACTAACAAGATCCTCATGCAAAAAATCATCAATATCTTTTAAACTCATATCAAAAACAACATCCCATGATTCATAAGAATTTACTTGTTTGACATCTTCATCTTCGCTTGCCTCTTTTATGTCGTCAACAATGCACGCAACTACTCCACTTGCTTGATCTCCAATGAAGGCACTATATGTTTCCTCCATTGTTGCAATCTTAAAATCATCTTGATCTACTTTAGGTTCATAAATCTTGTCATCTTGATGCTCTTCCTCTTCTTGTTCATCTTCTTCAACTTTAGGTTCGCAAATAATTTCCTCTTCATCCGCTTGCTCTTCCACTAGATCATCTTTCTTTTCCACATCCAAGGAATTATCAACATCCTTTTTTTGGTGACATGCTCTTTGTTTCCGCAACTCAGCTTCTAATTCATTCACTTGCTTCTGCAAATCAACTAACAATGATTGTTGATTTCTTGCTCTAGATTTCTCAAGTCGAGGAATCCTCAGAATCCATCCAATCACAAAAGTCATCTTCTTCTTTCTCTTCTCCATAATCAAGTCTTTAGAAGACAAATCTCATGCAACACAAGAACCTCGTGCAAACTGCCTCACAGTTGGCGATCTATCTACACAATCAAGAAATTCTTGACAAACTTCACCCACTCAAGGTCCTGGTGCAAACTGCCTCACGTTCGGCGATATGTCCACACACTCAAGAATTCCTGCTCTGATACCACTAATGACGGGCCACACCACCCGTACCAACTCACAACCAAAAATACAATAATATGGAGACAAGAGAGATGACAAAATGCTTCATAAAACTTCCATTAATACTTGAAATTCATTAGAATATTCTCCAAATGGAAAAAATCCAAATTCTTACAATATAAGAGAGATTTCTCGTTAAGAGCTTCTACAAGAAATTACATCCGAAGAGCTTCTACTTGAAGAGCTTCTATTTCTCAAACTTCCATTAGAAGAGCTTCCATTTCTTGAACTTCATTACAAATTATAATAGGCCTTTCTTAAATAGGCACTTACCACCCAAGGCATGATTTATCCACAACATTCTAGAATCTCCACAACCTTCTACAATATCTACAACCTTCTAGAATTTCCACCTAAATACAACTAAGCACCACTATGTGGCCCAATTAGAAAATTACATTTCTTTTGTGGATCACAACAAATATTAAATGCATGATGCCACCTACACACCTCAATTAATGGAATAACAACTATTTTTATTATTTTTCTATGCATGATGCCACCTACACACCTCAATTAATGGAATAATAGCTATTTTTATTATTTTTCTATGCATGATGCCACCTACACACCTCAATTAATGGAATAACAACTATTTTTATTATTTTTCTATTTATGCCACCCATGCACCTTGAAAATAGAGATTCCTCTTTTCTCCACTTTTCCTATTTTCTATTTTTAATTATTTAGGAGCATCATGCATCAATTAGTAGGACACTTTGGTATTGATAGGACCTTGAGTTTTCCTAAGAAGTAATTTTGGCTTAATTTCATTGGGATGTTCAAAATTTGTAAAGAGCTATAGAGTTTGTCAAGATAAAAAATAAGTGAGTTAAAATACTAGATTGTATGAACCATAAAATATTCCTAATAGACCTTGGGAAGATATTAGCATGGATTTTTTTCTTTGCTTACCTAAGACACTAAGAGGTAATGATTTTATTTATTTCATGGTTGATATATTCTCAAAGATTTCACATTTTGTTCCTTGAAAGAAAAAATTAGATGTTGTTGAAGTAGAAGATCTTTTCTTTAAGGAAATTGTCAAATTGCATGGGTCACCTAAGAGTATTATTTCAGATAGGGACAACAAGTTTTTTGGGTACTTTTGGAAGACACTTTGGAAGAATCTAGGTAGTGATTTTAAGTTTAGTTCTAATTTTCACCCATATACTAATGAACAAACAAAGGTTGTGAATAAGAGTTTGGGTAATCTGTTGAGGTATTTAGTTGGAGCCAAACGTGGTAAATCTGATATGGTTTTGACACAAGAAGAGTTTACATATAATAATTTAATAGTAGAAGTACAAGTAAGACACCATTTAAGAATGTTATTGGAATGCATCTAAAAAGTGTATTATCTTTCATGATACTTTGTTTAGAAGAGAAGAGAAATTTTGAAGGAGAGGATTATGTTGATTTCATGAGGAGTTTTCATGATGAAGTGAAACTTTTGGAAAAGGTTAGTAAAAAATATAAGAATATAAAAGATAGGTGAAGGAGACACAAGTAATTTGAAGTTGGTTGTAGTGTCTCTCCCATTTGATTTTGGTAAGTCATCTTGATGGATGCTACCTTGACAATCTTTCTTTCTTTGTGATCATGATTAGGGTCCATGAGTGGTCTACACCCTTGGGGTGATTTTCTTATATTATTTCTTTAATTGGTTATTTATGCTTATACTTGATTAATGAGGTTATAGTTTAGGATTATTGATGAATATTGTTGGATGTATTGTGATGTACTAATTCTATAAATATTTACATCATTCTTGCAGTAAACTTATACTATGGTGCAAATTAATGATTTGCATAGATTATTTTAATAAAATTAATTAAATGTTTATTTACACATTTTTTTGCACCGTTGCTTTAGCTATATTATTAGTATGCATCTACACTTGATCAGGTTGTTTATTGTGCATGACATATATCCTTGGTAGTGTCACATGGAGTTAGTGATCAAACCTTTCATGTTGAGCCAATATCATCCATGTATGGGCAATGTATCTCTATTGTGTTATAATAAACCCTCCAATTAATTGATAAATCCAAATTCATAATGCATTAAGTGATTAGACTCATGAGAGTGTCTGTGCATTTAGGATTCTATGATTGTTGTGAAAAAGATTGAATTAAATGTTGTTTGAATGGCTTAGAGGAATTTTATTTATTTTATTTCTCTCGCTAATTTTTTGTAGATGAATTCCAATTCAATTGGAATTTCCTAATTTAATTTGGAAAAAGGGGCAAATAGATTATTAAGTGAATTAATAATATATTTTATAAGTCACTTGATAAAGTGCTTATATTATGCTAAAAGGGAGTTTTTATATAGACTTTTTATTTTCATGTTTTGAAGAAATGGGGAATTCTCCTCTAAAACCCTCTTGGGGAAATTCCTTCATTTTCTTGTTGTGATCGATCTATTTAGCAGATTTGAGTGTGGAGTGGATCATTGGATTTGTGTTAGCATTGCTCCACTTCCCTAATGGTTTCATTTGATTTGATGGCCTATTTATTTTACTGTGGATTTTCCCATTTTTCCAACTTGGTTGTAATGTAGGGCTTTCTCATTTAATTTTTTTGGCTTCATTTCAATTGCCATTTTCGATAGTAAATTGATTGGAGGTTGAGAAATAGTGTTCCCTTATGTTTTGGTATGCTAGTTCTACCCATTTGGGTGGGTATGAACATTTTAGTGTTCTTGGGGGTTTTATGTTGAATTTTTATGTCGTTATGATTGTTGGTTTTGCATGAGCTTGGAAATTGAATATTGTTTGATTTTTGGAAGTTTTTAAACTAATTGGATAATGGGTTTTAGTTTCATTGATTTTTGATAACATTGATTTTTAATAAATATCTACATCGCCTCATTTTGTGTGTAACCCAATTTTCTTGGGTATTTCTTGGCATTTTTCTTGGTTGTAGATTTGGAATATTTATTAGGTTTCCAATCTAACCTTATTTTTCCTTCACATTATTGGGATTCATGTAGAAAACATACTCCCAGATTTAGGTCGGTCTAGTGAGCTCTTATTGTTTGGTGTTTTGTTGCCTCATTGGGATTCATGTTGAATATGTACTTTGAGATATAGGTCAATTGAATGAGATTGTACTTGTATCATTTGTTTTATTTCTTATATCCAACCCTTTCTTTAGTATTTTGTGATTACATTCGTGACGTTGGTTGTGCCTACACACAAGTAAGTGAGCGTGCGTATGGTGAGATCTTGTGAGACCCAAACTCCCAAATATAGATTGGTTGAGGGATTGTTCATTTGAGGGTTAGGTTGGGAACTTTCATTTTCTTTGGGCACTCATCAAGTGATGAGCATGGGTATGTAGGGTAGGTGGTGGATTGGTTCTCTCGTGTACCTTGGTATTTATTCTGACAAAGTAGCATGAAGAGGTTCTAACAAGTGATAACTAAATTAATATATGGGTAATAAAACTTAATGATAAGATAAGAAAACTCTCCACTTGAGTCCTTACATAGTTACCCATAGTGGATCTAACAAGTGACCTGATGTATTGCATTGTCTTCATGAGCATATAGATGTTGGTATCATAGTCTTGATTGGCATGTGTGTTAGCCATGGGTGATTGTCTTATGTGATTAGGATTAGGTCATTATCTCCATGAGAATGTTGGGAGTGGGACTATGGATACCATGTAGTTGGGAGGAATAGCTACTTATACCACTGTTAGGGAGAGGTGTACAAAGATGATCCACTTCCAGTTTGAGGTTGGTGCTAGACATTCACTTGGTACTTTGGTGCATATGGAGTATGTTCTCTTGTGATGTATGCTTTACTTTAGATGAAATTGATATCATGGTTAGATGATGATTAATACACTACTAGATGCATTCCTTTATCATGATGATTGTAGCTTATTATTTTAATGATGTTTCTTACCATTGCTTTGGATTAGTGATGCTATTGGTAGATTACCATGTTGGATGTACTTGTCTTTTATGATGTTAAATGATGAATTTTGGTAAGAATGATCTCATGAGAAAAATACAAATATCTTATTAGGAACTTTATATTCATTCTCGAGTGTATGTTTAGGGACCTTGAGGTCTCTTGATGCCATTATGGTTGGGAGGAAATGAGTATGATCAATTTTATTTGAATATATCTTTGATAATTTTGTTTCATTGCGATGTTTCTTATGCTCATTTTATGTATTGATGTTGTTGATTAGATAGATATATGTTATTGAAATTTATAATTTATCTTCATTTAAGTTCTTGGATCTTTTATTCTCTCAAGTCATCATTCCTTGAGTTATGTGGATTTGGAACTCCCTGTTGTGGAGGTTTCATGTTTTTTTTGCATTTTCTTCTTTCTTTGTTGTTGTGTTGTTCACTTTTATCACACGGGAAGGAAAGTCTCTTGCATGAGTATATATTCTCTCACACGAGCATGCATTCTCTCTCATTAGTATGCATTCCCTCATCTAAGCATATAATCCCTCACATGGCAAGATAAAGTCTTATATGCATCTACTGGGAAAACTCTTGCGGTTCATTGGGAATAATTATGTAAGAGTACATCTTGACTCACTCAAGCATGTTGGATATTTTATTTCATGGGAAACAATAATTATTTTCACACACTTTGAGAAGATGTGAATTATAGTTTTGACTACCTTTAGGGCCATGCATCTTCCTGGTTTAGAATAGATTAGGTATAGAGTGTATAAAATATATCATTTAAGTATAAGTTAAGGTATATTTTAATATACGCAACAATTCATTGGAGATAGGTTCCATCCCTCTAAGATTTAAGATAAAGATTCTAGAAAACTTTAGAGCTTCAAGAATTCAAACTTAGTCAGATTTCAGGGCTTTAGGATTTCAGACTTAGCCAATTTCAGGATTCAACATTTGTCTTTTAGCATGGTGTCTAACAGATAAGTGGTTGTAACCTTGATCCCTCATCTTATGCATTTTTGTTTGACGTTCTCTACTTTTAATTCTTGATTATGATACATTTAGTTGGAAACAGACTTGTATGTTTAACCATGCTAGGAACTTTTACATTGGGTTTAAAAAGAACACATCTTTGGTATATTCTCATGATACATGTGATCTTTGGATTGTAGGTTATGGTTTAGTGCTTGGGGATCTTTGGAAGTGTTTGTAAGACTTCCACTTGTGTAACTAAATATGTGAATTTAGTTGTGTTCCCTATTTTTTTATTTGGATCATATGTTTCATTCTTGCACTTAGTTACTTTATGTTGTTATTAAGTAACTTATCCTAAGAAAAAAAATATTTAGTGCATGTTTTATACTTGTGTTCCAAGAATCTCCGGGTAGGGCATTACATTGGTGATGAATTTATGGCTTCTTTAAAGAAGGGTACATATCTTGTTAGAACATATAGTTGAGGATCAAGAAATGTGGTCCTTTTGAGATCTTGAATATCTTTGATAGTGGTAATTCATATGAGGTTGAGTTACTAGTTGATACTGATATTTCACCTATCTTCAATGATTTATATTTTTATGAATATCATGAGTCAAATGAAAAGTTTAAATTTTAACATCCATATTCTAAGAAGTAGATAGAAGGTATGAATAGGTAGGATTTGGAGTGTGAGTCAAATTTTGTCAATTAGGTCTTAATAGGCAGAAAAATTCTTAGAAATTGCTTGATAAGGAAAAATATGGAAAAATGCCTAAAAAGGGGTAATATTTGTTCTAAAGTGGTCCTTAGGTGTTTTAGGTTCATTTTATAAGGTTTGACAACAAACTAGTCAAGTTTGAAGGCTCAACTAGCAAAATTGCAAAAGTTGTAAAAAAGTTGCTCATGGACAACTTTGTAATTTTTGAAAAATTGCATAGCAACTTCTTGTACAGTTTTGAAGAAATAACTACATGGGTAGTTATGGCTTGAACCAAAGGAAAATATGGAGAGGGAACCTATTTAAACACTTTCCAACTCATTTCCAAGGGTTGGACATACACCTGCACAAACATCACCTATATGTGGAGCATTTTTGTGATAAAAAATGTGTTTTGAAGGACTGAGTAAAGAAGTTGGATTGAATAGCTTAATGTTTTGGGTGGAATAGTGACTTTGGATCATGTGTTGATTCTGTGCATACTTTTTTTTGTCTCAAGCATTCATTTTATAGGGTTTTGAAAATTAATTAGGTTTTACATTCCTGTTGTCTAGTTTTGTGTATTAGCAATAATCATGGCTAAGGATTGACTTCCTATGGTTGAGAATACATGGCCTTTTGGAATCAATAAATTTCCTTTGTACACTATGTAAATACCAGTTTTGGAGTTTGTGGCAATCAAATAGCTAATTTTATAAACGAGCCCTAGGAAAGTAGGAGAGGCTTGGCAAGGTGCAATGAAAGCTTGAAATGTAGTTTTGGTGAAGAAAAAGGATTGACACGTGCCAATATTTCTTAGGAAATGAAAGAGTATGATACTAAGGGTCCATAACTCAAAGGAGGAGGTTGGATGTGGAGTTTGGAGCCATTTGTGAAAGTTTCATTGTTATTACCTTTGAATCCCCTAAAATAAGGGTATTTTGGAGCCGTATTCTATGGTCACCACAAAGGACTAAGACCTAGAAAATATTTGAGCATAGGTTAGTAGGAATCAAAGTCCTGAAGACACCAAGTGGCCTTGCTAAGAGTTTTCGGGAGTTATTAGTAGTTCCTTGTTTTTAGGGCTATAAGGGCAAACATGACAATTTGGAGTTGTGGGTATGGTAGACTTACCAAAAAGATGCAAAATTCCATGAGAAGAATCAAAAACTATGGAAACATGGTGTAGGATTGATCTTTTCTGTTGGAGTGCATTGGGTGGAGTTTTGCCACACTAGGTCAAAAAGAACGTTGTTGGTGAACTGAAGGTAAAGGATGGAAACTTGAATTGATTAAGAGTTTCTTGGTGAAAGGGGATTGGGAAGGAGTCCTCTAGGTTGGGGTTTGGAATAGTAACCCTAAGTAGGCTAGGAGTAGCCTTGGTAGAGCTAGAAAACTCTAGAGTGAAGAAGCTCCCCATCAAAGTGGTATCAGAGCCATACGATTGTGGCTTGTGGTGGTATGTTGTATTCTACTAAGTCAAGTGGATATTAAAGGATGGTTACCAATGCAAAGCTGGAAAAGGATATAGATGAGAAAAATAATTTCATGGAGGATAAAACTAGTCTTCTTGACGAGGCCATAGAGGAGATGAAAGATAAGTTAAAGGAGATGGAAGGTGTAGCCCAAGCTAAGGAAGGTGAAGACTTCAACAAGGATAAAGAGAAGGTGAGTTTGGGGGATGGAATACCTAAACTAGATCCTCCACTAGGTGAAAAAGAACCATTCCTCAAAGCCCTCAAGACCTTTGGAGGAAAGATCCTAGAAAATGTCTCACTATTCCATGGCAAGATGGATGCAGCAGTGGTCCTAGAATGGATTGAAAGTATTGAAAATTACTTTGAGTGTGAAGGGACAATAGAAGCCTAAAATATGAGATTTGAAAAATCTAGATTGAAAGGTCAAACACTGACTTGGTGGAAGTTTGAGCAAGAGGAAAGAGAGAGTGAAGGGAAGAAACCAATAGGCAATTAAAAGGCTATGGTAGCAAAGATAAAGGAGACCTATTTTCCAGAAGACTATGAGATATAGATTCATATGCTAAATGAAGAATCTTAAGCAAAAGGATCTTGATGTGGCTACTTATACAGAGGAGTTTCAAAAGTTGGAATTAAGGTCAAGGGTACAAGAGGTAGACAGCATCAAGGTGGAAATGAAATTAAATGGCCTTAAGTGGTCTATTCAGGATGAGTTGATCTTGTTTAGTCTCACCACATTGCAGAGCTATTTTCAAATGGCTAAGAAAGTGGAAGATAAGTTGAGTAAGAAAGGGGGCTCAAGTTCCAAAAATAGAGGTAGAGGTAAAGACTTTAGAGGTGGCACAAGAGGAGGTTCTAGTGGAAGGACCAATGAGAAGAGAGTCTATGGGGATTCCAAGTGGAATGAGTAGGCTAGTGAGACCAGTCAAAGGGGAGGGTCTGCTAGAGGAAGAGGATCCAATAATGGTGGTAGAGGCATATATGGGAACAATAATAGAGGCTCACACTTCAATAATATGAAGTGTTACAACTATGGAAAGTTGGGTCACTTTGCCTATAGATGTTATGGAGAGAAGAAGATCACCTATATATAAGAGGAAGATAATCACAAAGTAGGAGAAGTGGACCTTGACATAAAGAAGGGTGAAAATCTCATGTTGAGGAGAATATTATTTAAGGAACCACTAAAGGAGGAACCCAAGCAGAGAAGAGCACTATTTAGAACTACTTGCAAGATAGTAGGTAAGGTATGAAAAGTGATCATAGACTCAGGGTCTACTAAAAATGTCTTGTCAGAGGAAGGAGTACAAAAACTTGGTTTGACAAAGATTCCTCATGTGTGTCCTTATAGGGTGACTTGGTTGAACAAGAGGCAAAATATTCTAGTGAATGAACAAGTATGGGTGGACATAACTATTTTTAAGTATCGAGAAAAGATCCTATGTGATGTGCTTCCCATGGATACTTATCATCTACTATTAGGAAAGTCTTGATAGTATGATAGGGAGGCAATGCATCATGGAATGGAAAACAAGTATTCTTTCAATAAGATGGATAGGGTCACCTACATGATACAATCCATAGTGGAAGAAGATAAGGTGGAGAAGGCTATTTCCAAGACATTGATAATGAGTGGTAAAGAGGTCCTCAAGGACTTGAAGGAAGGTGGAGGAGTATGGTGAAACCTAAGGAGGATAAGTCATCTTCACAAACACCTATACCTACAGAGGCACAAAAACTATTGGATTAGTTCAAAGATTTTTATTTTTATGGAGAACCACTAACATTACCTCCAAAGAGAGCCATAATTCATTACATTAACTTCATACCAAGAGCATCATTGCCAAAAAAAGTTGCATACAAGATGACTCCATAGTAGAAGAAGGAAATTGCAAGCAAAGGCTAAGAATTGCTTGATCAAGGGTTAATTAGGAAGAGCATTAGTCCATGTGTAGTACTAGTTGTCCTAGCACCTAAAAATGGAGGTAAGTGGAGAATGTGTATTGATTTTAAATAAATTAATATAATCATAATTAGATATAGATTTCCTATTCCTAGGATAGAGGATCTAATAGATTGTCTAGTGGGGCTAGGTACTTTTCCAAAATTTGTCTCAAGAGTGGTTATTATTAGATTATGATTAAAGAGGGTGATGAATGTAAATCTACATTTAAGATTACTAAAGGTCTCTATGAGTGGTTGGTAATGCCATTTGGCCTTACCAATGCACCAAGTACATTCATGAGAGTAATGAATGAGGTCTTGAAAGACTATATAGGAGTGTTTGTTGTTGTGTATTTGGATGACATCCTCATCTACAACAAGACAAAGGAGGAGCATATGAAGCAACTAGAAATGGTGTTGAAGAAACTTCAAGAGGAAAATTTGATAGTGAACCTTAAGAAGAGTGAGTTCATGAAGGAGGAGCTAGTGTATTTGGGGTTTGTACTATCCCAAGGGAACTTTAAAATTGGCAAGGACAAGGTGGAGGCAATATTGAGTTGGCCTACTCCTAGATCTACTACTAAGGTCAAAAGTTTCCATGGCCTACCATAGTTCTATAGGAAGTTTTTGAGAAGGTTTAGTGGTATTTTTGCACTCATGAATGACACCATTAAAGGAGGCATGAAGGAAAAATTTACATGGACCAAGGTAGAAAATGCAAGATTTGAGAGGTTAAAGAAGGAAGTGGAAACTCAACCAATATTAGATTTTCCTTGTTTTGAGAAGTCATTTGTGGTGGGATGTAATGCTACTAACATAGTAGTTGGGACAGTTTTAAGCCAAGAGGGCATACTAGTGGCATTTTTTAGTGAAAGGCTTAATGAAGCTAAGACAAGGTATTCAACATATGATCTAGAGCTCTATGCACTTGTCAAAGCCCTAAGAATGGGATGCATTACTTATTGCCTAAGGAGTTTTTTGTTTTCACAGACAACCAAACCTTATGATTTATCAACTCATAGGAGAAACTAAGTTTGAGGCACATAAAATAGATGGAGTTCTTGTAGTTATACACTTTCACCATCAAGCACAAAAAGGGAACAAACAACAAGGTGGCAAATGCTTTGAGCAAGAGGTTTCTTATAGTACAAGAGGCCAAGTTATAGAGCATAGGACTAGATGGATTCAAGGACTTATATGAAGAGGACACTAATTTTTAAAAGGCCTATTAGGTATGTACTAGCTTTGAAAATCATTTCCATAGCAACTTTTTTGAATATACCTTACAAAATGGGCTATTGTTTGACAGTCAACAGTTGTGCATCCCAAGGGGATCTACAAGAGAAAATCACATACAAGAGAAGCATGATGGGAGCATGAGTAGGAATTTTAGCCTTAACAAGACCTTAGACCTTGTAGAAAGGCTATATTACTAGCCCAAGATGTAAAGGAATGTAAGGAGGTATGTGGAACAATGTGAAATATGTCAGAAGGCAAAGGGCACTTCTTCAAATGTAGGACTCTACCAACCTCTACCCTTTCCTAATGGGCCTTGGGAATGCATCAACATGGACTTCATAGTGGGATTGAAAAGGACTAGGACATGGTTAGATAGTGTGTTTGTGGTGGTAGATAGGTTCAACAAGGTGATCCATTTCATCCCATGCAAGGTAACACATGATGCAAGCAATATAGCCAATCTATTCTTCAAGGAGGTGGTCAAAATACATGATTTAACAAGGAGCATAGTTGCTAACAGAGATGTTGAATTTGTGGGGAAATTTTGGAAGACCCTATGGAAGAGGTTGGGAACAAACCTAGCTCATAGTTTTTCCTACCATCCCTAAATAGATGGGCAGATAGAGGTCACCAACAGAGTCCTAGAAAACCTATTAAGGTGTCTTACCAAGGAGTATGGGAAAATTTGGGAACAAGTCATCCCTCAGGCAAAATTTTCCTACAATGACAATAAGAATAGAAAAACCAAGGTTAAGTCTTTTTCAAGTAGTATATAGCACTCATCCAAGGGGAATAATGGAGTTGAGGAACCTACCAGCACATGGTAGCATCTGTGGGCATGTTGATGACTTTGTTTAATCCATGAAAGAAGTGCATGATCAGGTTAAGTAGGCCTTGATGGAGGCAAATCATAAATTGAAGGAGAAGAAGGATGAGGGGAGAAGAGAACTACAATTTCAAGTGGGATATTGGGTGATGGTCTACTTGAAAAAAGATAGGTTATAGAAGGGCATCCCTAGTAAGTAGTAGATGAAGAGGATTAGACCATGCAAGGTACTTGAGAAGTATGGACCTAATGCCTACAAAGTAGACTTAACTAAGGACATGGATATATCTCTCATATTTAATGTAAAAGACCTAATACCTTACAAAGGTCTGAAGGTAGATGAAGTAGAGTATCAAGAAGAGCTAAGAAATGATATCTTAGATTTCCAAGTACCTAAAAAGAAGGAACCACAGGTGGAGAGGATATTGGATTCTAGGGTGAAGAAGAGTACAAGGAACAAGGTTTATAATGAACATTTAGTGAAAAGGTTGGATACACTTAAAGATAAGGCAACTTGGATCTCTGAGAGTGATTTAGAGAAGTATCACATCATCAAGGAATCCCTCTCTCTAACAATACCTTAGACTTCTTCTTGCAGGGGGAGAATGGTATAGGAGCACCTAGGGGTAAAGTTGAAACCCTAACTCTCTTTTTTGGGTTTTTAAATGGTCTAACCAGCCATTGATGAAATAAATAGTAGAAATAAATTTACAATATAATTTTAGGAGGTATGGATAGATAGGATTTGGAGTGTGAGCCAAATTTTGTCAATTATGTCCTGATAGGCAAAAAAATTGCTTAGAAATTGCTCAATAAGGGAAAATATGGACACATTCCTAAAAAGGGGAAATATGTGTTGTAAAGTGGTCCTTAGGTTTTTTATTTTCATTTTATAAGGTTTGAAAACAAACTAGTCAAGTTTGAAGCCTCAACTTGCAAAATTGCAAAAGTTGTCAAAAAGTTGTTCATTGATAACTTTGAAAGTTTTGCAAAATTGCATAGAAAATTTTTGCACAGTTTTGAAGAAAGAACTACATGGCTAGTTATGGATTTAAAAAAAGGCCAATATGGAAGAGGGAACCTATTTAAAAACTTTCCAACTCATTTCAAAGGGTTGGACATACACCTGTATGGACAACACCTATATGTGGAGCATTTGTGTGATAAGAAATGTAGTTTGAAGGATTGAGTAAAGAAGTTGGATTGAATAGCTTACTATTTTGGATGGAATAGTGACTTGGGATCATATTTTTATTCTTAACATACTTTTTTTGGTCTCAAGCATTCATTTTATAGGGTTTTAAAAATTAATTAGGTTTTAGATTAATGTTGTCCAGTTTTGTGTATCATCAATAATTATGGCAAAGGCTTGACTTCCCATGGTTGAAAATACATGAACTTTAGGAATCAAGAAATGGACTTTGTACACTATTTAAATACCAATTTTGGAGTTTTTGGTAGTTAAATAGCTAATTTTACAAGTAAGCCTAAGGCAAGCAAGAGAGGCTTGGAAAGGTGCAATTAAAGCTTGAAATGGAGTTTTGGTGAAGATAGAGGATTGGAACATACAAATATTTCTTGTTCAATGAAGGAGTAGGATACTAAGGGTCCATAACTCAAAGGAGGAGGTTGGATATGGAGTTTGGAGCCATTTGTGAAAGTTTCATTGGCATTGGCTTTGAAACCCCTAAAATAAGGGTTTTCAGGAGTCATACTCTACGGTCACCACAAAGACCTAAGACCTAGAAAATATTCAAGCCTAGGTAATTAGTAATAAAATTCCTAAAGAAACCAAGTGTCCTTGTTAATATTTTTTGGGAGTTATTAGTATTTCTTTGTTTTTACGAGGGTTAATAGGGGCTCTTAGGGCTATAAGGGCAAATAGGGCGATTTGGAGTTATGGGTATGGTAGAGTTTCCAAAAGGATGGAAAATGCCATGAGGCTGAATAAAAAACCATGGAAAGATTGTGTAGGATTAATCTTGGACCTTGGAGTGTATTTGGTGGAGTTTTTCCACACTAGGTCAAAAAGTGCATTGTTGGTGAACTGAAGGTAGAGGATGGAAACTTGAATTGATTGGAGAGTTTCTTGGTGAAAGGGTATTGGGAAGGAGTCCTCTAGGTTGGGGTTTGGAATATTAACCCTAAGTATTCTAGGAGTAGCCTTGGTAGAGCTAGAAATCTCTAGAGTGAAGAAGCTTGCCATCAGAGCTATTTTAGGAGCCAAGCCTGTTAAAGGTTTGCAAAACACACTGTTAAATATGACCTTGTTAAAGGATTTAATCATGCTATTAAAAGTATTTTGATTAGAGGACTTTAGAACATTCCACTATAATTCCACCTTGTTAAAGGATTTTCATATGACTGTTAGGTCAACCTTGATTAAAGGATTTAAAATATTGTTTACAATGGTTAGAGAGTAATAGTAGGTTTTGATGTGTCAAGTACAACTCACTTTTCATGTATAGATAATAGTTTAGCACATAATATGATTCACTATATGGCCTCCATCGTCATCTCATTCTTTGATTCACTTGGAAATCCTTCAAGTAATCACTCTTCTTCTCTTCTCAAATCTTCTCAGCCTTTTAATTAGATTTTCCAGTCAACAACATTAGCAACTGCTCCAAATTTCAACCTTCAAGAACACAACTAAAATTTTTCCATTCTAACTCCTTAAATAGGTAATTTTGAGTATTTTCTACTTAAACACCACAATAGATCTTAGGGTTATGATCAAATTGAACACATACAATGTATATGTCTATCTTCTTTTTTATCTTCTCTTGGAATCCATTCCTTAGGTCATTTACCTAATTCTGTCCTAGCATTAGATGATCTAACTCATCGATCCTTATCTTCAACACACTTTCCATATTCCAAGAAATCAACTTAGTCAGCTAGAAATTATGATTTCTCATAAACTATTAAAATGTTGTTCCTTAGCCAACAAAATATTCTAATACTTGGTCATCAC
Organism: Cupressus sempervirens; assembly: GCA_028749045.1. Classification (NCBI taxonomy): domain Eukaryota; kingdom Viridiplantae; phylum Streptophyta; class Pinopsida; order Cupressales; family Cupressaceae; genus Cupressus; species Cupressus sempervirens. Next base: position 621,438,636 of record CM053785.1, read on the forward strand.
TGGGTTACTTGATAATTATTAAATCTTCTATTTGACACATATAGTGACACTCAATCAATACTAATGCTTGGTCGACATTGATTCTGCTCAACTTATTATAGCGCTTAGTTGACACCTGCATCACTTGACTTCTACTTCAAGTTTCTTAATCTTCTACTCTTTTTCTTGTTCAAGCCTTTGCATTTAGTTTTTCAAAGTCTTGAAATCAATAATTACTTTATTTTTGTCAAATTCTAACTAATTAGGATCCATTGTAATCTCTTCTTTATAACTCAACCTATCCTCCAGATACTTTTTTTATGACTAACTCCTCGAATAGTCTTCATGAATCAATAGATATGAAACTCAAATTAGATAGAAAACTATCTTAAAAATAAGGTTTGACATCAATCACAACATAAAAATTATTCTAATTGTAGTTTCCAACAATCTCCCTCTTTGGCATTGATGGCAGCACCTCTAGAATACTTCTTGTTACCATGCAATCTAAAGCTTTTACTATCTTGAGAAACTCCCTCTATGTGTAGGTTTAGATCTCCATCAATATCCTTAGTTTCATTCTAATTCTCATCTCTTTGTCCAATAATATTTTTTGTTTCATTTTGATTCACATCCTTGCAACTCTAATATGCAAGACATAAGCTCCCTCTATCATATCATATCATGAAATAAATCAGATTCTTTTGTATTGTTGACATTACCTCTAGTAAATGAACTTCCTCTTGGTAATCTCTCCCTCTTTCTTATGGTTTTTAACTTTCATTATATCCCCTCTTAGGAATCTCTCCTTCTTTGACAACAATGCCAAAGACATCTCAACTTATGTATATTTTCCATGTAGATACCTTCATGTTAGTTATGGATTTTTCATTTGTAATCTTTGTATGATTGATACAACATTTTGTCATTTTCCTTAATTACTACCTAAAATTCCTAAAGTGGGATTGTTTGCACATCAATTTGTAAATTATTCTGATCAACACATTTTGATGCAAAGCTTCACTTCAACTTAAGTAGCTTTGTCTAGGGGAATCACCCCTAGTTTACCTCTTAGATATTCATGAGCGCTTTAGGTAAAGCTTTAGTAAATATATCAGCTATTTTGTCTTTGGTGTTCACATACTCCAATTTCACTTCTTTGTCTTGAACTAGCTCTCTCAAGTAATGATGCTTGATAGCAATATATTTTGTCTTTGTGTGCACTATAGGATTCTTTGATATGTTAATAGCACAAGTGTTATCACAATATATAACTATTGGATCTATGATCTCTTCCTTCATACCTTTCTAAAATTGCTTGATCTATATGATATTTGAACAATTTACTGTTGTTACAACATACTCATCTTTAGTTGTTGATTGGGAAATGCAATTTTGTTTCTTTCTTGTCCAAGAAATCTGTGTGTTTCCTAGAAAGAATGCACGTCCACTTGTTCTTTCTCTGTCATCAACATTACCTACCCAAATAGAATTAGTAAATACCTTTAGTTCAAACTCATATTGTAATATAGTATATAGTCTTATGTTCCTTTCAGATATCTCAGCATCCATTTTATTTACATCATGTGATTCTCCTTAGGATTTGAAGAAAATATTACAATTATCCCAACTACTAATGCAATATCAAGTCTTCTATGAACAACATATTATAGTTTTCCAATCATTAATCTGAATAATGTCTAGTTTACATCAGTAAAATCATCATTCCTAGATAAATTGTGCCCTGTAAGCATAGGTGTACTCAATGGTCTTGAATTTTCCATTCTAAAAGTCTTTAGTATCTCCTTAATGTATTTGGATTGAGTAATTAAGAGACCTTGCTTCATTTGATATACTTTTAAGCCAACAAAGAATTTGATCTCCCTAGACATTGAAATTTCAGATTCCTTCTTCATTTCATTAGCAAATGATTTGCATAATGCTTTCTTTCCTCCAAATATGATATCATAAAAGAAAAAGATAGCAATACCTCATTGATCCTACTAGTCTTCAAGTACAGATAATTATTATCATTTTTTATTACAAAACCAATCTTCACCAAATAGTTATGTAATCTTTCATACCATGCTCTAGGGGCTTGTTTTAAACCATGTAGTACCTTGTGTATCTTCCACACCGTATTCTTCTTCCTAGGATCCACAAAACCTTCAGGATTCTCCATGTATACTTCTTCTCCAAGTATCCCATTTAGAAATGTGAATTTGACATCCATACGATATACCTTAAATCCTTTATAAGTCGAATATGCAAGAAGTGCTCTAACTCCTTCTAGTCTTGAAATAGGGGTAAATGTTTCCCCATATTCAATTTGATCTTCTTGTGTATATCCTTTGCATACCAGTCCAATCTTGTTTCTTGTGACTTCACCATTTTCATTCAGCTTGTTCTTGAATACCCACTTTGTTCCAAAAACATTTTTATCTTTAGGTCTAGGTACCTGTGTCCATTTTTTGTTCTTTTTAATGTGCTCAATATCTTCATCCATTACTTGTATCCAATCCTCATTCTCTAAGGCATGTTTTAAAAATTAGGGATCAAACTCATAAAGTAAGCATGTATTATTTTTGTGTCTTTTCCTTGTCATAATACAAACTTCTTTATCTCTAATGATTTGTTTTGGTGCATGATGTCTTCTCACATATTTTTCTAGCATAAGCTCTTTCCTTCTTTCTTCTTCTATAGGTACATATTCAAAAATGATTTCAAGCTCATGTTATCTTTGTTGTTTAGGTTCAAGTTTAGGTTTTGCATGCTCAACATTGTCTTCCAGATGTTCGGCTTCCTCTATCTATGACTTGGCATCATTTTCATGTTGCTTGACACCCATAGTCTACTACTAAGAAACTAGCTATTGCAACTCGACATTCCCATTTTAAAAAACAAATAGTTTTGTTCATCATTTCAAATGGGGTGCTAAGAGCACTGTCATTCAGATATATGAATGTACTATACTCTTCAGTTTCCATTTTTAATTCAACATCATTCCTTTCTAAAAACTCATCAATTTTCACATTTTCACTTTCCATAACTTTGTTAGTGTTAGATTTCACACACTTATTAGCTTTGCTCATAGTGGAATATCCTAGGAATATGCCTTCATCACTTTTAGCATCAACTTTTCCATTTCTATTGTCTTTTAGTATGTAACACTTGCTTCAAAAAACTTTTTAAACTTTACATTAGGAACATAACCATACCATAATTCAAAAGGTGTAACATTTGTACCTTTCTTGACTTGCACTTTGTTTAAAGTATACAAATTTATGTGTATAACTTCTCTCCAATATTTATGTGATATATTTTTCTCAATCATAAATGTTCTAGCACAATCCATGATTGATATATTTCTCCTTCCAACTATTCCATTCTAAGGAGGGGTCCTAGGTGCTGGCATCTATATTTTAATTCCTCTATCATTGCAAACATGTTGAACTCATTGGAAATGAATTCACCACATGTATCATATATCAAGCATTTCAGACTCTTCCATGTTTCCTTTTCAATTTAGGTCAAATACCAATTTAATTAGTGAAAATCAACATATTTGTCTTTAATAAACATCACGGTCATCATTCATAGTAGTCATCAACAAATAGAATGAAATATTTATCTCCACAATATATTTGAACACCAATAGGTCCACACAAGTTAGTATGAACCAATTCCAAAATATCATTAGATGAGTATGTCTTACTCTTGAAACTTGACTTTGTCATTTTCCCCAAATGACATTGTTTACACATGGCATTATCTAGTTTCTTTAGTTTTGGAAAACCTCTTACACTTTTCATTTTTCTAATGCTAACCAAATTGTCAAAATTTACATGACATGACCTCTTGTGTCATAACCATATATCCTCATATTGTGCAAACAAACATGTCTCATTAGATAAGTCTAGATAGAACAATTTACCTCTTGTTTGATCACCACTTACAATTAGTTTACCATCAACATCAAATATCTTGGCCTTTCCATGATTGAATTCAACTCTATATCCTGATTTGTATAGTTGTGGAAAACTCAATAGATTATAGTTAAATCCTTCAACCCAATAACTATCATCACATTTGATCTTATCAATTAGTTGTATTGATGCTTTACCTTTCACAAGACATGGTACATCATTACCAAATTTAACACAACTACCCTTTTATGGTCCAATGTTCTCAAATTCAATTCTATCACCAGTCATGTGATTTGAACAACCACTATCAATTATCTATCCATTACTTTTATTCATAGAAGAGATTAGTTCAGTTTTCTCATCTTCATCAGAGTCTTATTTCATAGTGACATAGAAAAATTCTTCATCATTACTTTTGGATTCACTATCAATTTCTTCTTCAACAATATAATAGGATTTATTACCTTTATCTTTGTAGTCCTTCTCTTGTTTTCTTTTTCATCTCTTCTTCCTTTGTACTTTCCTTCCTTCCTTTCATCCTTGTCTTATCTATCAAGATATCTTACACCAATATGCCCAACTTTGTTACAAGAAAAATAGATTATAGGAATTTTACCTTTGTATTTTCCTTTTTCTCTTAAGTGTTTTAGCCATTAGTGCTTCAAGTTCATCAAGTTCATCATCAGAAGTATTGCTATCACTTTTCACTATTTTCCTTTTCCTTTCTTACTAAGAACTATTTATAATTTAAAAGAAGATTCAACAAAATTAAGATTGTAATTATCAAATTTATACATCTCAAAAGTAGTACTCCTACCAATTACACCTTATAAAGTTAGGGTATTACTTGGAGTACATCTTAGTTCTTGTATTGCAAAATTCCTAAGAGTATAAACAGGAAGCAAAGTTCTCAATACTTTGCTTATTACTTTTTCATCCTTAATCTTTCATTAGTACCTCTAATAGCATTGACAACCTCTTTGATTCTTTCGTAGTACTAAATTCTTGCCTTTCTGTCATTCTAATTTCATCAAATTTTCCTTTCAAGCTTTTTGATTTGGCTCTCATGACATTATCATCTCCTCTATAGATAACTTTTAGTTTATCCCACATCAACTTTGCATTTTTGCAATCTTTTATGTCATCAAAATTGACATAGCTTATGGCTAAAGCAATGTCCAACATTGTCTAATTGTGTTCTTTCTTTTCTTTCAGTTGTTGAGCGATCAGAGAAAGTGTTGTTATCTCCAAATATGCATTGTTGACAAAATTTAGTGAAATATCACTAATTCCATTTATATGTAGCCTCATCAATCTTTTCCATTTAAACAATCCTCTTTGTTCATTCTTGGCACCTCATTTTTGTACATCTTGATCTTTAGCTTGGAAGTACCTTGAAACTTTTCTCTACAAGCACCAATGCTTTGATACCACTTATTAGAATGTTTAGAATAACTGGGAGGTGGGAGTGTGAATCAATTATCCAAGGTCCATATGTACCAATTGAACAATAAAACACTTAAACAACTTCATATCTAATCATGCGATAGCTTGGTCTCTACATTTATCTTCCAATAATATTAACTAGTAATTCATTGTCCTGAATATAACAAACTTGCCAAATGTAAACATTAATCAATAAAACATCACAAATAATGTCCACAAAAGTTTGACAATGGGATTTAATGTGGAAACCCAATTTTGGAAAAATCACCAGTAACATGTCATCGATCTTTCACTCTTCTAAAGTGAGCTTTGTTAGGAGCCAAACTTGTTAAATGCTTACAAAACACACTACTAAATGTGACCTTGTTAAAGGATTTAATCACCTTGTCAAAACTGGTTAGGTTAGAAGACTTTATAACATTCTATTAGAATGTCACCTTGTTAAAGTATTTTCATATGACTATTAGGTCAACCTTGATTAAAGGATTTCAAATATTGTTTACAATAGTTAGAGAGTAATAGTAGTTTTTGATCTATCAAGTACAACTCACTTTGCATGTATATATCTCAATTTGGCACAAAAGCTAATTCATTTTCTAGCCTCCATTGTCATCTCAACCCTTGATCACTTGGAAATCCTTCAAGCAAGGACTCTTATTCTCTTCTCAACTACTCTCAACCTTCTTCTTAGATTCATCAATAATTACTTCAACTTTCAACCTTCAACAACATAACTAAAAGTTCATCATTGTAACTCCTTAAATGGTAATTATGTTCTTTAGTCTCTTAAACACCAATGTAGAGATAAGGATTACAATAAAATTCAATTGAATTTATCCACCTTCTTGTTTATCTTCTCTTGGAATCTATTTCTTAGGTCATTTACCTAATCTTCTCCTAGCATTAAATGATCCAACTCATCAATCCTAATCTTCAACACACTTTCCATATTCCAAGAAATCAACTTAGTTGGGAATTATGATTTCTCATAAACTTTTAAAATGTTGTTCCTGACCAATACTATTTTATGACACTCGATCATGATTGGGTTACTTGGTCATTACTAAATCTTCTACTTGGTACATATATTGACACTCGATCAATAATGATGCTCAGTCGACACTATTTTTTCTTGGCTTTTTTTGGCCCTTGGTCAACACTAGCATCACTCGACTTATACTTCAAGTTCCTTAATCTTCTTCTATGTTCCTCAGTCAAGCCTTTGCATTTAGTATGTCTTTGATTACTTCTTCAAGGCTTTAGTGTTACTTTCTTCTCCACTTGAAATATGATTTAAACAATCACTTTATTTTTTTCAAAGTCTAACTAATCAAGTGTCCATTGTAGTCTCTTCTTCATAACTCAATGTATCCTCTAGATACTTTTCTTATGACCAACTCCTCAAATCCTCTTCATCAATCAATAGATATGACACTAAAATTAGATTAAAAAACTATCTTACCAATAAGATTTGACATCAATGACAACATAACAATTGTTCCAATTTTAGTTTCCAACAAAGACCACTTAAGCCAAACATATACTTTTATATATCATAATAAAGATATTTCTTGAAGTATAAGTTAGGAAAATAATAAGTAGTTAGAATTTTTTGTCAGTGAGCTTCACTAGAACCACATAATAAGCTATAACTTTGGGAAGTTTTATTATGGATAGTTCAATTGATATATCTAAGGCTGCTTAAGATAGTTTTATGGTTGACACAAGTTTTGGATGGAAAATTAGTTGATGATTTGATATCACATAAATAGAGCACACATGACAAAGTGGTCATTTTGGCTAAGGAATTGAATTTACTTATCATTTCTAGGACTTCAAAAAGTAGGGATGAGATCATAGGTGTTAACCCTCATCTAGATGAAGATAATATTGAGTTTTTCTAGCATTTTAATGAGATGCAAGGCCAACTGGACAAGGAAACTTAACGAAAATAGTATAAAGAAAAATCTTTTGGTTAATAGAGATAATGAATCTTATGTGAAGTTATAATTGATATGTGCAATTTTATTTATGTTGGATAGATGGTATTTTTATGGTTAGAACAAAGTAAAGGTATATGGGCATGATCATATGCAAGGAACAATAAAGTACTAATTAGATATTTAGGATATCACCATAGTTACTTTTTATTATTTAACTAAACTGTTTAATGAAGTTGTAGATTTTTGTAAGAGTAGTGAACTCATTCCTTTTCAATACAACTCCTAACAAGGTTAATACCTTTAATAAGGTCTAATCCTCTAACAAAGATATGTATACTATATGACTGTAATAGACTCCTAATAGGATCAAAACCCTTTATGATGTGCTTTTGATTATTGGATCATTTTGAGGGTACCATCCCTATCAGGATTTCCCTTGGCCAAGGTTTGTAATCACCCAATTTTTTTCTAGTAAACTATAAGACCCCATTTGAGAATTTTAAATCTCTATGCTAAATCACCTTAAGTGCTTAATCAATTTTGTATAATTAACTAATCAAAATTTCTTGATCAAATTATTATTTAATGATTTATTCAATTTTATCATATAATTTTACTATTTTATCCTAAGTTTTATTTAATTATAAAAACATGTCCCCTTTATTCTATTTGCACATGAAAATATATCTTCTAATTTTAAAAGAAAAAGAAAAAGAAAATTATCTACAACTTAAACGCACACTTTACAAGGAGTGGAATTATGTTACTTTTTAGAGAGATTTTTTTTAATCTCTTTATCTCTTCTACTCTTTCTTTTACCTCTTAATCTCATCCACTGCTTTTATCTCTAGAAAGATGCCTACACATGGATAAAATGAAGAAAAAATCTCCACTGTCACTTTTGCTTGTTAATCTCTACAATCCAAATATCTTTAAATGAAGGCTCTCCCTTATTTGGTCATCTTAGATAATGCAATGTCTTCATGCTAATGGTATGCTATCATTTAGATTTCATGATAACTTGAGCACTCACTTTTACTCTTGCATAAATGCATTCTAGCTTAGCTTTTCCTTTTATTGGAATTATATTAACACCTCTAGCTTATTTATGAAGAAGTAACTTTCTTGTACTTGTGTTCTCATAGTACTTTAATATTTCATACTTATTCTACTTTTCATTGAATATACTTGGTTTCTTGGATACTTGCATCTTCATTACTTGTACTTTTTGAATCTTTGATTCTATGTTGCACCTTGCAATGGTCTCCATATTTAGGTTCATTTGAGAGCCACATTCACATCATTTTGATTCTTGCACATCATGGATACAGAGCTATAACCCACCTCTCAAATCTTGTAACTCATAGGGTTCTTTGAGGATAATGGTTAAGAAGTGTGCTTACTTTTTTGCATACATTTTCGGTGCCTAATGTGGGGTTATGACCAGGTTGTTAGCTTCATTTTGCATCATTTTTAGATTTTATTTTCACATGTCTATCATTTTATATTCCAATTAAATTATCATATGATAGATCTTTATGCTACATGTGTGATTATATATTGTTTCATTTAGTTGTATGTCTTTTTCCATATTATCGCCCACTTTTGGTAGTTCATTATAGCGGTTTAAGAACTTTGTTGCTTGGGTGTGTTTTATCACCAGGCTTCTAGAGATTTATCATATGATATTCTACTGCACTATGTTTCATCATGTAGATTTTTTATTTGCATCTATCTGATTTTAGTAGCTTAGTTTTCTTAAATTTCATTTGCATTTTAGTTTTCTAGTTTATCACAGTGGCTAATCAAGTAGTTTTGCAAGGTTTCTTTGCTTTTATTTTGATATGCCATGTACTAAATTGTATGTCCATTTTCAAAGAAAAGGAAAAAGAAAATAAAAAGAAAAAATATCTCATTTTGCTTGTAGTTATTAGCATTTCATTGTCATATTCACAAAAATATCATGAGTAGGGGTTCATATCATTGGTAGGGAATTTTTCTCTTGTCTTTCTAATATAATCACAAACTTTGACCTATTGATGTTGATAAAAGAGAGTGAGTAGGATAGGTTGCTCTTTAGTGTCCTTCATTAACTCTTTTTGGGAAAATAATTTAGAGTAGGAGAGTATGCTTTTTTCCTCTTTGACAAAAATAAAAAATCTATACATCCACTTATCATCTATTTTGTGTAGATCTCTTAGTGGGATCTTTTACCTTTAGAGGGACTATTATGTTAATAAAAAAATTCACATAGAAATAATTCAAGTGGGGAGAAAAACACTTGGCTACTCCAACCCACTATAATCATAAAGACCTTGGCAGAAACCAAAGTCTAGGGGGGTACATATTATTTTTATTCATTTACTAAGGATGCTTGTGGGATTATGACTATGAGGGAATCACTAGTTGAATATGCTTGAAGTTCTTTAGGTCCTTGAGGCATTAATCTTGCTTATCAAACCATGACATCTAAGTGCTCTTTGGGTCATGAGGCCTTAATCTTATATCAAGATGAAGGGGGATTCCATAAATGAAACCCTTACTAAGAATGTAGTAGAAGCTTCCCTATTTTAGTGGCATTGATATCTTGGTGTGAGGAACAATTCATGTCGACTACTTGGATCACCCCAAGATTTGACTTATCATATGTTCTCTTTTGGATGTTTTAACAACACTCTACCAAAAATCTAATATCATTGTGTGTGAGATGAGGGAGCATCAAGTTATAGGCCAAGGTATTGATGCAAGCCATGACCTTAAGGTAGATAATGTTAAGCTTGTCTTTGATTTTATGATAAGACCCATGGAAATATATTAAACATAACATGATAGTAGTACTAAGATTTTTACTTCGAGAAAGCACATATTTTTTTTTTATCATGCAAGGATGTTTCACACCTTGATTATTTGTAGACTACTCCATGTGTCACCTTTTTTTTGCTTGCCAAAACTTTCTTTTTTAACATATCAAATTGATGTTATAATTGAGTCTAAATATTTCTACAAGTCAATAGTGCCAAAACTATCAATAGAACAAATCAATTATGAGGTCTATCATTCTCTTTCTAGCAATTTATCACTCGACCTATTTCTAGAATGTCATTTTTGAGAGTCTCATCACCTATCTTTTGACAAAATATCACATTATTATTATTTTGTCACCTAATTTATTGATTTCATATGACTATTGTTTCAAGTCTCTTGCAATTGGACTTTATTCTTAGTTCGTTTAATGAATCCCATACTTGTTTTCACTTTTTGTTGGTTGTAAACTAGGGAGTTAGAGGTTATTTTTAGATAAAAAGAAGAGGTGGAAAGAAGGGCAAATTGCAAAGTATAAGGGAGAATAGACTCTAATTAAATCTACCAACACTCCCTTGATTAGATACGCACGCAAAAGCTATGCACGAATTAGTAAAACCACATAGAACACAAGGCTAGATGCAACATTTTCATAGGTGTAATTATTTAACTTCACATATAAAGAACCACAACATGCTCAGATGTGAGGCCTTCTAGGTTGAGACCATTATCAAATGAAACTATGAAATCAAATTCCAAGCTCACATATTCTATCTCTATTATCTCTAAGATGATGATCTTCTACATGTAACTAAGCTTCTTTTATAACCAGCTAAGCAACAAGTTGACTAGTCAAGCATTTAATTACAATATAGGTCTAGACTTGGAAGAGTAAACCAAAATCCAAGAAAATTACAATATTAAATCAATAACACTTAAAGGTAGGTCCACATGTGTGTTAGAATTTGTCTTCTAATTGTGAAAGGTACAATTAAATAAAGCAAAGTGTGTCAATCAGAATAATATGATTCACTAGATTAGAATAGTAGGAAACATGAATTGTAAAGAGTGGCACAAAACTCAAGAAATATGAAATATTAGAACTTGTGCACTTAGGAAAAGGATCTAGGATATATCCTTGACATTGTGACAATAGTGTATATTTAGAAACTAAAAAAAGAAACGCCTACTTCATGAACAATAGAACAGTACATAAAACAAGAAATATTTTTGGTTGATGCAAGATTGCTCAAAGACCCAAGTTGTTCCTAAATCAAACACCTGGGGTTTAAAAGAACTTATTTCCTCATTGGGAATTATTGATGTAATGACCTAAATCATAAATAGTCAACTCATCTGGTGTAATCCATGAACTATGTTCAACTGGCTTGTCCTTTTCTTGAACTAGGTATTCCATATAGTCTTTTCCTTTGGTGCTTCTACTTTTTCTATTATATAATATTATTTCAATGCTATATGTCTTCTTCTTAGGATATTCCAAGTTATTTTTTAGTTGATCATTTGATTAAAAATATTAAAATATAAGTGCAATATTGAATATAGGTGAAACATCCATGTCTTCTGGAAAATCTACTTCAAATGTATTTCCACTGTCAAAATTTCTTAAAATCTTACAAGAACCAAACTTCTTCATTTTTAATTTACTGTAGGTATCAAAAAGAAATTTGTTCTTCTTAAAGTGAATAATAACCTCATCACCAACTTCAAAATATTTGTGTCTCTTCCTTTAATTTTTATCTGTTTGTATTCCTAATTACTGTCATCCCGATTCATTTCCACTTCCTAATGGAAATTCTTCATTAAATCTGCAAATTGCTAAGCTTCAACACTTTTTTTTGTCTCAAAATTTATATCCCTCAACTCAGTAGTTCCCCTAGGTTTCATTGTAGTGACAATCTAAAAAGGTGTCTTCTTACTACTCCTATTAATTGAATTCTTAGATGCAAACTTTTCTTGTGCCAAAATTGAACCCCAATTAGTAGGCTTATTTCTGACTAAACACCTTAATGAGTTACCCAAACTTCTATTGACAGCTTAAGTTTATCCATCATTATGTAGATAAAATGTAGAAAAAAACTTCTTATGTGTTTACCTTGTTCCAAAGTGTTCTCTAGAAATATCCAGTAAACTTAGCATCTCTATTTGAAATAATAGTATTAGGAAAACCATGCAATCTAACCAAATTCCTTAAAGAATAATTTAGCCACATGTACAATATCAAATGTCTTCTTACAAGTTATGAATTGATCAATTAGGATTATTACCTCTATGATTTCTAGGAAACTAAGAACAAAATCCATATTGGTCTCTTCCCAAGGCTTATCAGGTATAGGTAATGGTGAATACAATCCCAAATTCTAACTATTTCCTTTTTTTATTTGACAAATCTTGCAAGTTCTCACCATATTCTCTACATCCTTATAAATATGTGGCTAAAACTACCTATTTGAAATCAATTTTACTATCTTATCAATTCCAGAATGTCCTGTAAGTGTGCCACTATATTTTCCTTTATGATCTTCTCTCTGATAGATCCACTAGGTATAAAAAAATAAGTTACTTTAAACAACATATCTTCATGAATAAAATAATCAATCCACTTATCTCTTAGAATACATTCTTTACAAGCTTTCTAAGGTTCTGCAAAATTAGGATTAGTTTCATAGAAATACTTCAAATCATTAAAACCAAGTACCTCAACTCTCATTTCCATCAACAAATTCCTCTTCTGCACAAACCATCAACAACCTTGTTTAGTTGTCAATTCTTATATTTTGATGAAAAGGAAAAGCTCTGCAAAAAATCCAACCCATTTCATATGTCTCTGATTCAACTTATTCTAACTTCCCAAATACTACAAAGCTTTATGCTCAATATTCAACACAACATCTTTAGGCATCAAATAATGTTTCCATTTCTTTAAAGATTTAATAACAACATAAAATTCTTGATCATAAACTTAATATTTTCTCTTAGAATCATTCAATTTCTCACTAAATACAACTACAGGTCTTCCTTCTTGACTCAAAACAACCCCAATTACACTTTCAGTAGCGTCACATTCAACTTGAAAAAGTTTACTCAAATCACGAAAAGAAAGTGTGGGGAATTCTTTAATCTTTTGTTTTAATGTTTCAATATTCTTTTGTGCTCCATGTCTTGTTTGAATTTATTTTATCTCCTCTCATAGTCTCAATCATAGAATTACAAATAGAATTAAAATTTCTGATGAGCTTCATATTAAAACTTGCCAACCCATCAAATGATCTTACCTCTCGAATGTTCTTAGGTGTAGGCCAATCAAGAATAGCTTTTACCTTTTATTATCCATCTTCAAACCATCAACTAAAATACCAAACCCAAGATACACAATTTCTTCCTTCATAAATGAGCATTTCTTCAAAATAATCATCAATTTCTCCACCTTCAATTTCTGCAATACTTGCTAGACATTCTCAAGATTCTCTTCTTTAGTTTTATTGAATATGAAAATTTCATATAGATATACATTTACAAACTTACCCAAGAATTTCCTCAAAACTTCATTCATCATCCTCATAAAAATACTAGGTGTATTAGTTAAACTAAAAGGCATAGCACCCCACTCATACAAACCTTCATTAATTTTAAAAGAAATTTTCTAGTCATCCCCTTCTCTATTTTTGATTTGATCATATCCACTTTTCAAGTAAATCTTTGTAAAATACTTTTGTCCACTCAAACTATCCATTATGTGATCCGTCCTAGGCAAAGGGAATCTATATTTCATAGTAGGTACCACAGAAGGACTCAAAGTTTCTCTAATAAAACCTTTCTCAAGAAATTCTTGTACTTACCTATTCAATTCAACCTTTTCATTAAGTATCAATTTATGTGGTGCTTTATTAGGAAAACTAGCTCTAGGTATCAAATCCATATAATGACTTATGCTCCTCACAGGTGGTAAACCATCAGGTACATTATCAGATATAATGTTTTGAAACTTTACCAACAAAGACTCAATCTCATGTGCATGTTCTAACTCATCTTTTTTTTTAATAAATCAAATAGAAACAAACATTTTGTTCTTACACTTTAGCAAATGATTACCTTCAACAAAACATACTCTAACTGTGGTACAATAATTCTCATCAAGTTTTTCTACCAAAGGCAACAAGATTTGTTTCTTTGCATCAACCCAAATAGTATATTGATTAACCTACCATCATGGAAATATTTTCTATCATACATCCAAACTCTATCCAAAAGAAGATGACAAAAATCCATAGGCATAATATCACACAAGAGTTCATCATGATAATTTTCAATTTTGAATTTAACAAGGCATTATTCTCTTACAAGTAATTATGCTCCTTCTCTATCCAAGAAGCATGATAAGGTTTAGGGTGTCTCAATCTTTGCAATTGCAATTTATTAACTAGCTCCTTAGATGCCAAATTACTAGAACTTACAACATTTTCTAGTGACCTTACATCTAGTTTTGCACAAAATTCTTCTCAAAATATGTTATTGATAATTTCTTCATCCCATGAGATCCTTCTCAACATTAGTTTCTCACCATTTCCAGGTTCATTGGGTCTTTCAACAACTTATTGTCAAGCCAAAGTGCTTTTGTTATTACCTCCAATCTTCTTTCCAGAGTAAGAAAATTCAAAATCTCCATGTCCTCCTTTGCCACATTTTTAACAAGTACCATTAAACCAAGATTTGTCTTCTCTTTTTCCACAATTATTATTCCTAGAGTAACCAATATAATTACCTCTAGTGTAAGTACCTCTTCTTCTAGTGGTTCTTCCTTCGATTCTAATTTTCCTTTATCTTGCATCACTGTTAGATCTTCTACTTTCTCGATATGTTCTTCCTCTACTTCTCTAAAATTTGCCACATCTTCCTCTTTATCTTTGATCATGTCTCTTTGTTAATCTCTCTTCAACCTTCAGAGTGTACTGATAAGCTTCCTCCACACTATCCATCTTAACATAAATAATCTCATCTTGAACTAATGTCCTCAAACCATTCAACCTTTTTACCACTTTTTCAACTTCATCATCCACATGTCCAGATCTTATATCCAACTTGTAAAATTCCTTGGTACATTCTTTCACACTCATGTCTTTTTGCCTCAAAGTTTTCATTTTCCTCAACAAAACTAACTTTGTAATCTATAGGGAGAAACTTCTTTTTCATCTTTCTAATCATATTTTTTCATTTCTTGATCTTTTCTTTTCCCCTTTTCTATCTCTTAGTTTGCAAATGATCCCACCAAAGTGAAGCATTACCCTTCAATTTTGTGAGTGTTATCTTGTCTATCTTATAATTAGGAGTGCTTTCATACTCAAAGTGTTTATCCATCTTAGTGATCTAATCCAACATTGTATTAGTCTCAAGTCTTCCATCATAACAAGTAACTTTAACCATAGGTCTAGAGTTAGCCCTAGATAAAATTGCCAAAAGCCTTTCTTCATCTTGTTTATGTTTAGCTTCAAGATTAGGGTTAGGTGTTACTTCTTCATCATCACTAACACCTCAAGATATACACCTCTTCCCCACACCATATCCTATGCTTCAAGCCTTGCTCAAAATATTCATTATAGTATTATGAACATTTCCTCAACCTCAAACCATTTTGACAATAGTTCCTTCAAGATAATAACCTTCTACAAGTTATAGGTCAAATTTCAGATGTACCACCATACAACTAAATTCAACAAGTTTCTCCATGATCTAAGCCAAGAGAAAAAATTCTTCACTAATACTGCTTAATGCAAGGAGAAGGGTAAATTGAGAAGTATAAGGGAGAACAAACTCAACTTAAACCTACCAACACTCACCTTTTTAGAAATATATACAAGAATTAGGGAAACTACAAAAAACACAAGGCCAGATGCAATATTTTAATAGGTATAATTATTTAACTATGCATATAAAGAAACAAAAACATGCCCAACTATGAGACCTTTTGGATTATAGCCATGCACATATAAATGAAACTATGAAATCAGAGTCCAAGCTTGCATCGTCTATCTCTATTCTCTCTAATATGATGATCTTTTACATATCTAAGCCACAAGTCAACTAGTCAAGCATTTAATCATAATATAGTTCCAACTTGGAAGAGTAAACTAAAATCCAAGCAAAGGAAAATATGAAATCAAGTGCACTAAAGGTCAACTCCTAACTATGCAAGATGCCACAAAATCAAATGAAACCATGTCAATTAAAACAACACGCTTAGCTAGATGAAAACAATAGGAAATAGGGACCATGAAGAATGACACAACACTTGAGAAATATGAAAATTTCATTCAAACAAAAAAAATATGTGTTTAAATGAAAGATATAGGGAGTTAATATATATGAGAAAAAAAAATCCAAGAGACTTCTGGGATTAATTATACTAGAGAAAAAACTAAAAAATAGTATTAAAATTTCTCAATGGTTGGAATATACAAATTTACTTAATGAGAAGATTCACAAGAAGAATGCCCCTCCCATTGTGAACACTTCATTGGTTCTCTTCTTAGTGGATGATATAAAATTAGGAATAAAGAAATTAGTAAATGGTAAGGTAAGTGGCATTGATGGGCTTCAAGTTGAATTTCTATAATGGGGAGTTGATCTCCTTTCTCCTCATATAAGAGGAGTCTTTAACAAGGTCATTTAAGATGTTTTTTTGGTTCCCAAGACTACCAATGTATTTATCCCTCTATTTAAGTAAAGGCATATTAATAATCCATCTAATTATTTCACGATTATGGTTAACCTTATTTTTGAAAAAAAAAAAGATTAGGTGCATGATGGAATCGAGAATCATAGTTGGGAAGAAGGTGAAGGAAAATGAGCAAAAGGGAAATCATACTATTGATCATTACATTACTCTTAGGTATTTGATAGAGAAAATTGGGATACATACGAGGATACATGTTTTTTTTGTGGACTTCAAGAAATCATATGGTATGGTACCTAGAGTAAAGCTATGGAATAGTTTAAAAGAATTAGAAATTCTAGATGTCTATAGAGGAGTGCATAGACTTTATGAGAGAGTTTGAGCCAAAATCAAAATTAAGGAATGAATGTTCAAGTATTTTTATACTAAAATTGGTGTGAATAGAGGGTTTATATAATCCCCCACTTTATTTGATTTATATATTGATAAAATTGAATCTTGGTTAGAGAAAATTGATGGTGAGGTGTTCAATTAGCTTGGTACATTGGAGGTCTTCTATTATATGTCAATGATCTTATCTTGATATTGAAAACAAATCAAGGACTAAGAGATCATTTAGAGGTTTTGGAATAATTTTTTCAAGAAGTCGAGATACAGGTGAACATTACCAAGACAAAAATCATGATATTTTGTTTGAAAATAAAGGAGAGACAACCTTTCTTTTCAAAGGAAGCCTATTATAAATGATGAAATAATACATATATTTAGAGATTTAATTCCTTCATAGGATCAGTTTAAATAATTAAAGGGAAAAAAGGATACATGAGGAATGGAAAGCATCATTTTTACTTTAAAATAAATGCAAAAATGTTGAGATTTGGAACTAGAAAGTTAAGAAAACTCTTTTTGGTTTGGTATATCATGGTAGTTTTTCTTTATAGTTGTGAGGTTTGAGGTGGTAGAATGAAAAAATGTAGGTGGAGAAAGTTAGAGAGAGTATAGAAGAACTTATTCACTAGAAATATCAAAGTCAAGGCCTCAGTGACATATGAAACTCTATTAGTGAAAGCCAGTAGTTTCTTTTTGGAGGTGCCAATGATAACTTGATTAATAATCTATTTAAAGAAACTTGAAAAATATGGATAACTAACAATGGTCCAAAATTGTGATGAAATAGGGGTTGGATCATAGGAAGAAGACTTGGATGAACTAAAACATAAAGTGGTTGAGCACATGGAGTATCAAGCTACAAGATTGCCCTAATACTAATGTAGAAATAAAGAAGTTTACCATTGGAAAGTTTTAGACTAGTAATGAGGTATGATAACATGGGTCAAAAAAATATAGTTTATCAAAGTATTTTACCTATCCAAAGAACATGAGGATAAAGCTTACATGGGGTTAGATATTGAAGGTAATGCTAGGATGTTAGCAGCTCAGCTAATTATGAGCTCTCATCATCTTAGATGTGAGATAGGTAGATGGAAATGGCTCAAGGAGGAGTGGGAGGAGAGGATTTGAAGGTTTAAAGAAAAGGTGTTATTAAGTCTAAATGATACTTTTTAATTGTGTTCAAAACATATGAGGACATCCAAGAAAAGGAAAAGGTCATATTGAAGGCATACAATGTGCACAATTTATTTAAGAAGGACTAGATCAAAGAGAATCCTAGTTTGATTATCACGATTCATAGTAGGAAATTATATATAGAAAGGAACATGGAGTCAATATGATCTTGCAATTAGTGGCCCCTCAGGCTGATGGTCTTGTTAAAATCATTAAAATTATTCATTCATTCATTATTATTATTTTGTGTTGATCCTATTTGAGAGCTTTCCAAATCACTACTTCTATGGAGCTATAATGACATTGCCAATATCAATTTCACATAAGTCTCATATGTTTTATATATTTTAAATAATTAAAATATTTGTACATCTAAAAAATCTATACTAATTAAAAAACTATCAGTATGAAGTGTGGAAGTTGTGCAAGTATTTGAAAACAAGTTAGAGTAAGGAAGGTTGTATGTGTATTCTTTGTATGATAGTCAAGGTGTCATACATTGAGGGAAGAATTTTTCAAGTGTTAGACAAGCCTCCTTAGAGGTGTAGCTTTAAGAGAAGTGTAGATTAAGGTGAACTCCTATGAAGGGGGCTTCAAGATCTATTTTTATAGAAAGTGAGGTTTCATCAACTAAAAAAATGGCTATAGAATTAAATTGAATCTTTACTGAAAAATAGTAGCTCCTACTTTTGAGAGTTTCATATTTGAGGAGAATGAAAAGGTGGGGGCATAAATTTTTCCACATCATATAGAAATTTTTAATTATATTAATTATATTTTTTTTGTAGTAAAATTAATCACCTCAATAAATATGCTAAATAAAAAATTGACAAGATCACGAGCTTCCCTAAGTTGTGAAGGTCAAATATTTAAGCATACTCTCCACTTGAAAATTTGTAGGACATCCTAGCTTAAAATAATCTTAATACCTCAACACCAACTAATGCTTTTTAGGGAGTCCATTTATGGGACTGTGCCCTTACAAAGAAAAGGAATAGTATTAAATAGTCTACTTATGTTGAGGACATTACATATTATATTTGAAACCCTCATATAATAAGAACTTACTGTAAGGATGAAATCATAAGAAATAAGTTTGGTTAAAAAAAAGTAAAGTGATAATTTTTTTTTTTATAGTTTATAATAATTAAAATGTAGTGCAAGCTAAATGGTGGATATGCTTGATATATATATGCTACATGAATCTCTATTAAACAAAATGAATAATAAAATAATAGTACTTAATTAGAATAGCCATTGTCAATTGATTTTTCCATTGTTGGTACCTTAAGTAATGTCAATTTAGTTCCTTTGAATCTATTTTTTTAATCTAATGCTCTAGACTACCATTAGAACCCTAAAGTAATTTGCAAGTACACATCTTATCTTTTTTGTAGATCTCAACTTGTGTATGGTGATTTAAAGGCATTCAAATCTATTTATTTTGGTGTGTGTACCCATTTTTTGCAAAATTGAAGAGCTTATTAGGTGGAGGATTCTTCCTTGGCAAAAATTATATTATAAAGGCAACAATACAAAATTTAAATGTAAGATAATAGGTATTCATGTTGTATGTTTACTGTGTGCTAGAAAATGTGACCTGCAAGAAGCATGGGTTAACAAACAAACACTAGTTTAAAAGCTTTCAAGTGTATCAAAGATTCATCAAAATGAAAAGAACAAATATCAACTAATGTTTGCTTGGGTTTTGCAACCCTAAGCAACTAAAAAATCCAACCTTCTAGCAACCTCTATAGCTCAACAAAGGCACCCATAAGAGGCCTTGTTGGTGTGTTAAGATGGGGGGATGTTTGATGTGCTCTGCCAAACAAAACAATAAATGAATCTCTTGAGTGAGTGAGTGCAAGTGTGTATGCAAGTAATATATGAATCTTGACTAAATGAGATGAAGAAAACCTCAAGAAATAGCTATGGAGAGAGCCATTCTTGAAGGCATTCAAGGATGAAGATGATATATAATGAAAGAACTAACTAGATATGCAAACTATGATAAAAATGCAAGCTAAAATGAAGCTACAAATGCATGTAAAAACTAAGATTAACAATGCATGATGTAAACTAAATCAGCTACCAAATTGTTAGTATGAACCTACAAAATCACTATAAGAACTCTACCAATGCAAGCTCAAACTACCATGAAAACTCAAACTATAAATGCAAACTCAAATCTCAAACCAACATGATAACAATGCAATAAAAATGAGATCCAAATGCTTGAGACAAGCCCTCTATTTATAGGCTTGAGGGAGGGCTTGGTGAGATGGCATCCAAGTAAGTGCCACATAAGGTGACATGCAAGCCATGCAAATGGTCAAGAATTCAAATTTTGCTCACACATGTATGAGCAAACTTGAGAAAAAGAGTGGGAGACAACAGTGTGTAGGCATGCTATCTCACACATGTGTGAGCACACTCTTAAGCTAATGAGGGGGATTAGAGAGAAGATTAATAATGATCAAGTGAGATTAGAGAAGAAGTAGGCTTAAGAGGATGAAAATGATGAGTGTAGGCTAGGCTTTAGGTTAGGTTTAAGATTAAATTAAATAAAATTTAATTTAATCATAGGTTTAGAGGAATTAATGGGATGTGAGGATTTAAATAAATAAAATTTATTTTAAAAGGGGGGAGAGATGGAGGATCATGTGTTAAATTAATTTAACACATTAAGGCTAGAAGTATTTAAATAAAATTTAAATACTTGGGAGAATGAACTCATTTAATTAATTAGCTTAATTAAATAAGTAGAGGAATGTGAACAGTATAATTAATTAATTACAATGTCACGAAATTTTTAAAAATTAATTAATATAGTTTTTAGGGACAATTTTAAGCGTTTACATTTTGCCCCTCTTTGATGTGATGTTGGAATAACATCAGATCAAAGAAAAAAAAAAAGGTTGCCCTAGAGAAGGAAGGAGTCCTATGGTGACGACAGAGGAGGAGGGTGCCCCCTTGCAAAAATTACAAAAAAAATAAATTTTTGGCAATTTTTGATAAAAAGGTCTTAAGAAAGGAGGAAAAGAAGAAAAATGGGAATAAATGACAACATTTGCATGACTTGTAGGTAAACAAGGGACAGATACGGCTCAGGGAAGAGCAGGGGTCAAATGGGGTCCGCAGGGGGCCTATATAAGCCTTTGAGGGGCCCAAAGAAGGTCATTGTCACACCGCGAGCAGAGCATATAGAGCTGATATGGACCCTATTGATTGATTGGAGCTTCATGAGCATGTGTAGGAGTACCAACGAGCAATCGAGATGGACCCACCGGTAAGTCATCTGATCCACTTCGTGTTTTGGTAGGTTAGGCTAGACTAGGCACATTTATGAGGTCATAAATGTGCTAAAAAAAGGTCCGAGTGGAGATGATAGTCTCTACCCTATCATCTATGTAGACGACAAAGCGAGGATCTCAACGTCCATAGAGACGATAGGATACATCTTGTCGTCTACGCAGACGCCAAAAGAGGGAAGAGGGGACACGAAGACGACAGGATCCAAACTGTCGTTTGTGCGGATGAAAAAAGGTAGCAGAGACGACGAAAAATACATCGTCGTCTTCACAGATGACAGAACATGGTCATTTGAGACAAATTGGTATCTGCGCCAATTAGCAGCTCTGCGGATCGACGTCTACGCAGATCAACGTCTCCGTGGATTGACGTCTATGCAGATCAGCGTCTCCACTGATTGGCATCTATGTAGATCAGCGTCTGCGCTGAAAAATGGCCATGCCAATTAGGGTAGAATAGGGGGAGGCAAGGGAAGATGCCCCACTATAGGGACATCACAAGCTATTAAAACTGACGCTCTGCATGTCTATGCTGCAAGAGGAGACGGTGGTGTTTAAGTTGAGGGAGCACTATCCTCCAACCATGATGATACAGGAGAGGCTGACGGATGCAGATTGGGGGCATGTACTGCTATGTGGGCTAGAGCATGTTCACAAGTGGCCAGATCTGAGGGCCCATTCAGCACAGCTATCAACTCTCATAGAGCGATGACACACACCCACTAGGAGTTTCCATCTTTCAATGGAGGAAACTACAGTCACACTCTTGGATGTGTGGTAGCTCCTATGAGTACCAATCAGAGGTGCGTACCTAGAGTATGTACTAGAGGGTTTAGATCCATTTCTGAGAGAGTGCTTTGGCCGACGGTGATGGAGATTACCCATCCAACAATCGTGGTTGTCATGGAGGGGTGCACTAGAGTAGAGGATACCGAAGCTGACAATGTACCTAGCCTCATTGATATGGTAGATGTTGCCAGATCACGCAGAACATGGGTGGCCGATCGGGTGGGCATGAGTGCTAAGCACTCTGCTATAGGAGGAGAGAGTAGTCTACTACTAGGGACAGACTATCCTGGCTGAGTTATATCATGATTTGCACATGTGTGCATATCAGACCCAGCGCACTATGGGACCAGGACTGACGCTACTGATGGTCTGGTCATGGGAGCACATTGGAGTCACACAGCCAATTACTCAACAAGAGACCAGGCAGGCTGGGGAGCCGTATGCCTGCAGATACCGACCTCCTATCCAGTATACATCGATGGAGTCTATGGGATTCTGGCATTGGTGTATAGATGAGATCATTATGTTCGAGTGGACTCCTTATGACGAGGTAGAGCGGTGGGGGCAGACACTGGCAGTAGGTGGGGAGGATGACATGGAGGATCAGATGTATCTCCTGTACACACAGACTGACTGCTGGATCATTGGCTGATCCTTGCATGTGATTATGCGCTATACACCTTCTCAGGTGTGATGACAGTTTGGCAAGGTATAGGATACAGTACCGGATAGATTCTTATACCCTGTGGTGTCGCAGGAGTATAGTCAGCTACAGGGACACAGGACCACTGTACGATTGGCCCGAGCATCCTAGATGGGGATGGCAGCAGTGCCATGGGTGAATGGTTAGCACAGGGGAGATGCAGGTATGACACCAGTGTACACACAGTGGTAGGCAGCCTACCAGCCGATTAGGCTTACAATGCTAGGGGCACCTCCACCAATAGAGCAGGCACAGGGGGAGGGAGATGGAGTAGGGGATGGTGGATAGGCAGCTATGATGCCACCACTAGCACAGGGGGCATAGGAGGGACCGCACAGGTGCAGAGTCTGAGCGAGGAGAAGGCCAGAGCTAGCACTAGCACGGGGGCCAACACATAGAGCACACCAGGCATAGGCACATGCATAGCCCTAGGCACCACCACAGGGATAGGTACAGGGAGAGGACCTAGATATGGTTAGGGCCGAGAGGGATAGCCTATGGACAGAGGTAGCTTGACTATAAGGGGTAGCACATATGCAGCAGGCACGAGCTGTCAGCTTAGAGCAGGCCATGGGGGCCATACAGGCAGAGCTGTAGGTGCAGAGGGCCAGAGGAGATAGCTTAGAGCAGGCCATGGTGGCCATATAGGTAGAGCTGCAGGTGTAGAGGGCCAGAGGAGACAGTGTACATGAGGCCTTAGCAGCCCTACAAGCATGGGTGGATGTAGGGGAGTTTGCAGGGGTGGGCACCCATGCAGAGGCGGGGGATCGAGTAGAGGTAGAGAGGCTTCAAGTGGAGGTAGCCGCCCTATAAGCTGAGCGGGCCACCCATCAGGCGTAGCTAGATGGATATCGCAGGCAACAGGATATAGCCATACAGATGGTACAGCCTGGGGCAACCGTCGCAGTGATGCAGGAGGCCCTCACAGCTAGCCAAGCAGAGACACGGGCCATACGAGAGGCAACCTATTATAGGTCACTTTATAGGGAGGTTGTGTCTGCTGATCGGAAGCAACCAAATTTTGAGAGGGGAGCTAGCTCATGGATCTCTGGAGGCAGAGCCAGATTAGAGCAGTTTGTAGGATAGTAGAGACCTCCTCGAGGGGGGGATACAGCGGTGTAGGGCCCTCACAGCCAGCGACTTGATTGTATAGGGTGATCAGTGTTTTTGACAGATATGTGTAGATGCAGCTATTTTGATGATGTATTTGTACTACATGATTCTACATGATGCATATGGACTATATAGACATTATTTTTTTGAGATCTATACATGACATGATTTGATGATTCTATGTGTATGGATGTATGTGATGCATATGTATGGATTTATGTGGATACTAACGTTTGTGATGCAGGATGTGATGCTACGTGATGTTTCTTGTGATGTATGCATATATATATGATGTCTAACATGTGTGTGATGCAGATTTATGAGATGTATGCATGGATGCACTATATATATGTGAGATGATGTATATGCCCCTAGATGTGATGACTAAAGTGTATGTAATTAATGAACTAATGCAATATGATAAAATGAACTAAAAAAGTCTAAGGAACACCAAATGAGATGAATCAAATGAATACTAATGTAATGGAAAATGAATGAATGCAATAATGGGAAGTTAATGCAACTTAATGGAAGTGAACTAATAAATGAATATCTATCATAACTGTCACTCATAGAAACCCAGTAGCCTAGCATAGGAGGGGGGAAATAAATAGGATCTTGTCTCAAGCACGACTCGAAGGAAACCCTAGACTACATGCATCCTAACTATATGATATCAAGAGATTCCATTGTGTTTATATGGAGAGCACACCTTAAATTGATTTTGCAAAATGAGTTTATGCATTATATGCTATAGAAGCATAAATGTCATGACTCTTTTGCGTGGACTAGACATACAAAACCATAGAGACTTAGGAAAATAGGTGTAGTTTGCATAGTCATGATGGATCAAATGTCATATACGCAATGGAGAGGTATGGGCACACCCAAAGTCTTTTAGGGATCTTTGGTGGGATGTGTGCTAACCCATTGCCCCCATTACACAACGCATTAACATAACCTAAAACTAACACACATGAAGTAAAGCCTCAAAAATAGATCATACCACAAAAACATGTGTAGTTAATGATAGCTATTTCGGGATGACCAAAATATGGAAGATCAAGGTGCACCATAAAAGGCTATCACTAACACACAAATAAAATCAACCAAAAAGAAACCTCATGACCAAGTAGTCATTCAGTCCACAGTTCCTGCCAAGAACCTTAGGTCTAGAAGTAAATGTCACAATGTCGCCTATAGGAAGGATTCATCCTATGAAAGTGTGTTGAGTTGAAATGTTAAATGATCATAAAATTTTTTGTTTTCGGCAAGGGTTGTGAAGCGAACAAGTTTCTTGTAGCATTAAGTCTCAAATGGTGATTTTGTGTAAGTCCAAGGGTGGTCACTGTTTTGAAAAAGCTCAACATAATGGGATGAAAATCACTCGACAAAAAATGCCTCGTGAACTAGAGGTCTTTCAAAAGATGGAGTGAAATGGAGCCTCGTAGGCAAGAGGTCTTTTATTAGATGCGTGAAACGTAAAAGGCTAGATAAGACTTTGCACAAGGGAAGTGGAATGGTGGAATGGAATGAAGTGAAACGAGCCTTATAGACAATGGATCAATCCATACTTTTTTCAGGAACATTTTTCTACTTGTTAGGGCTTTTTTTCAAGAACATTTTGTGAATTTTTTTGGATTTTCTGATTTTCTAATTTTTTTGGGTTTTTGCGGGACTATAAACACTATACAGGAACTACAAAGGCTCAAGCATAGAACCACTTGAGATGCTAGATATTTATAGGCTCAGGGAGTGGATCTCCCTCTGGAGTAGCAATCTGATATGCCCCAGAACCATATTTGGCTGTAATGATAAACGGACCTAGCCAATTTGCCTCAAATTTTCCTTTCTTTTAACGGTTCTGGAGGTTCTTCATGTTATGCTGCAAAACTAAGTCACCCACTTCAAATTCCTATGGCTTGACTTTCTTATGATACTAAATTTGAAGGCAATTTTGATACACGTGGAGGCGGTTTAGGGCATTCAGCCATCTCTCATCAAGGAGTGCCAGCTCTTGCAAGCGAGCAACTTGATAGTCTTCTTTGGATATCAAATTATTGAGAGAGATTCTGAGGGAAGGGAGCTCAATTTCGATGGGCAAGATGGTTTCAGAACCATAAACAAGGGAAAATGGGGTGGCTCCTGTGGGGGTACAGATGGAGGTATGGTAGGCCCATAGGGCGGGAGCAATTTGGATGTGCCAATCACGGCTAGTTGCATCAATGGTTTTTTTAAAGATTTTCAAGATGGTTTTATTGGTAGCTTCAACTTGGCCATTGCCTTGGGGGTAGTATCTGGTGGAAAAATGCTGGGTGATGTCGAATTTCCTACATAGTGTGGCAACCTCTTGATTTTTGAAAGGGGTTCCATTATCAGTCATGATATCTTGAGGTATACCAAAATGACAAATAATGTAGTTCAGGATGAACTTCAAAATCTATTTTTCGATGATGTAGGTTAATGGAATAGCCTCGACTCACTTTGTGAAGTACTCAGTGGCAACAATAATGTACTTGTGGCCATTTGAGAAATTTAGGTATACTTGACCAACAAGATCGAATTCCCAACAGGAAAAGGGCCATGGAGTGATGGTGGGCTGAAGGTCTTGGGCGGGAGCATGTATCAAATCACCATGTTGTTGACATGGAACACATCTTTTTACAAATTGATATGCATCTACTTCCATAGTGGGCCAATAGTAACCTATCCTAAGAAGCTTTTTTGCTAATGTAAGGCCGCTAGAGTGGGTACCACAAATCCCTTGGTGAACCTCTTCTAACATCGTTCAGGCTTCATCTGAACTGAGACATCGAAGGAGGGTTCCATCAAAGTGTTTTGGAAAAAGTGTATCACCTAGGATGGTATAGCAAGCGGTACGATGGACAAAGGTTTTGATTTGGTTTGGGGTGAGGGCTATGGGAATGATTTTGTGATATAAATAGGCAAAGATGTCAGTATACCATGATGACTCAGGACCAACAATCTCATACACCAACTCTGAATCAGTTTGCTCATAAGCAGGAGTAAAAATATTCTCAATGAGAAACTCACATTTAGGACTATATTCTGGCATGGCAATCAAAGAGGCAATAGTAGCCATGGCATCTGTTGCTTTATTATTAGCCCTTGGAATCTGCTGAAAAACAATCTCTGTAAAATGCTGCTTAAGATCCTCAACTATTCTACGGTAGGGCAAGAATTTCTCATCCTTAGTGTGGTATTCATCTGTGACTTGTTTAATGACCAATTGTGAGTCTCCAAAGACAAGAAGGTTTTTGATATTCCATCTGATAGCTTGACATAGTCCTGTGACTAAACCTTCATACTTAGCTATATTGTTTGTGCAAGGGAATGAGATTTTATAAGACTTTGGAATGAGATCCCCTTGTGGTGTCACAAACAAAATTCCTACCCCCGATCCCTTTTGTGTAAAGGATCCATCAAAAAGTAACTTCCATGGTGTAGTAGGGGCTAGGGTCATAATTGTGTCATCTGGAAAATTGGCTAAATTGGGATGGTTCCTTTGAAGGGGAGCTTCAACAAGCTAATCTGCAATTACTTGTCCTTTAATGGCCTTACGATCCTTATAAACAATGTTGAATTTAGTCAAAATTAAGACCCATTTTGCTGCTCAGCTAGTGAGGGCGGATTTTGATAACAAATACTTGAGTGGATCTATCTTGGCAATGAGATATGTAGTATGATTAAGCATTTAATGGCATAGTTTTTGCGTACAAAAGACTATAGCCAAACATTCTCTCTCAATAGTAGTGTAGTTTAACTCATAGCCGATTAGTGTTCGACAGAGGTAATATATGGCCTACTCATTCCCCTTATCATCTAACTGTGCCAAAAGTGCTCCTAAGGCAATAGAAGTAGCTAAAATGTATAGAATCAATGGTCATCCTACAACTGGAGGATTAGCCAAATATGTCTTAATTTTTTCAAATGCTTTTTGGCATAGGCAATCCCATTGAAACTTGTTTCCCTTGCGAAGAAAATGCTGAAGTGGATGGACTTTATCTACTAGTTGTGATATAAATCTCCTAAAAGATTGTAACTTTCCTTGAAAATTGTGGAGTTGTTTCGATGTGGTAGGTGGAGGCATATCCATGATGGCTTTCACTTGTGTTGGATCTACTTCAATACCTCTTCTTGACACAATGTAGCCTAACAGTTTGCCTGATTTGACCCCAAATACACATTTCTTAGGATTAAGGTGTACTTTATATTTCTCCAACCTATCAAAAATAATGGTAAGGACATCAATGTGGGATTCTCTTGTCTTGGATTTTCCTAAAATATCAACATAGTCCTCCATTATGACATGTAGAAGATCATGGAATATGGTAGTCATTGCGCATTGATATGTGGCGTTGGCATTTTTCAAGCCAAAAGGCATGAATTGATAACAAAAGGTTCCCTATGGGGTGGTGAATGCCATTTTATGTTGATCTTCTTCTGCAATCCTGATTTGGTTATAACCAAAAAACTCATCCATCAAAGATAGCATCTCATGTCCAACAGTCAAATCCACTATGATGTCTATGTTAGGAAGTGGAAAATCATCCTTAGGACATGCGAGATTTAAATTTTGAAAATTTGAACAAACATAGATGCCCCCAGATGCTTTCCCTATAGGAAAAATGTTGGAGACCCACTCAAGATAGTCAATAGGATGGATGAATTTTTCCTCTAACATTTTCTGTAACTCTGCTTTGACTAGGAGTGCTACCTTAGGGTGCATTTTGCACAACTTTTGCTTTACTGGTTTAATCTTGGGATCAACTGTCAAATGATGTACAACCAAATCTGTATCTAAGCTAGGCATGTCTTTTTATGTCCATGCAAAATTGATTTTTCCCTTTTTTAAGAATTTAGTCATGGCTTTTTGTTCCTCAAGACTTAAGGTAGCAGCAATGTAGGTGATTTGTGGACTATCCTCTATTCCCAAATTGACTGGAATTGTGTCCTAATTCAAAATAGGTGATTTTTTTGGTGGCAAGGATCTAAATGGCAAGTCAAGCTCTCCCTCTTCTGGCACCTCTAAGCGGTTTTCACTAGAAGATGCATCCTTTATTTTATCTTTTTCTTCATCCAAAAGCGCCCTAGGGGAGTGTTCACTAGAGGATGTTTCTTTTGTTTTTCTTTTTTTTTTTTTTTTTTTTCACTTTTGCTACTAAGAGAGTTGACTTGGCTACCAAAGTAGGCTTCCTCATTGTATTGGATCTCATGTCTGTATTCTTGAAGATTCTTAAGGCCAAAAAGTGCCATCACTGCTTCATCAGACTTACAGATATTGAGAGCTGGTGGTGTATCTTGAAGGTCCCAGTCCATCATGTCTGGATTGGTGAGAGGTAGGTTAATGGATGAAAGGTTTTCTACGGTAATGGCATGGACATAATTATCTAGGTCATCTTCAATGTATTGGAAAGGTACTTTGAAGAATTCCTCCTCTTCAGTCTCAGAATTAGGTTCAACCGTACAATAGTTGTCAGCAAATGATACCTTGGGTTTAATGGAGCTCAATCCCCATCCTTTAGGATAGCTATTAGCTTCTAAGGGTTGTCTAGTTCCATCTTATTTCAGTCCAAGGTCAGTACCATGATATCCCATGTTTTCAATAATGGGAGGTGCCTTAACATATTTATCCTTAGGAAACTCCACAGGTTCATCTTTTCCATCATAATATAGCCAATCTAGGATATTATCTTCCATGTGCTCATCACTAAGTGAACCCCAATGCTCAAATGTTTTCTTGCTAACTTGCATGGTTTCCTTATTAGTAGAAGGTGACAATTGAGAAGGTTTTTCAAAGGAACGAGGGGAGAGTGATAGTTGTCCCACACACAAGGCATTTTCAAGCTTATACTCTCCCATTCCTAAATCAGCAAAAGTGACCTTCTTTCTTGTGGTGTTAATTTTAGTATCTTCAACCTTCTCTTTTCCCTTGTGGGAGCTTGAATCCTCATTAGCTAATTCTGGTACTGTTGTGGAAGGTGGTTCTGTTATGGTGAGAGATTTAGGTACAGTTTTGGTGAACTCACTTATTGGACAAAAATTCATTGGTGCACCTTCCAATCTTTTACAAAATTCAAAAGGAGTGGGATCCCCTAGGATTGTGATCTCTCTTCCTTGGTGGGGGAATTTCAAGCATTGATGATAGGTGGATGGGACTGCCTTTAGTGTATGTATCCACGGTCTACCAAGCAAGATGTTATATGGAAAATCCAAGTCTAAGACATGGCATTCCGTATTTATGATGGCTGGTCCAACCTTTAGAGGCAACATGATGACTCCTTTTGATTATCTTTCTCTTTCATCATATGCTTTTATTATGATCCTTTTATTAACATCTAGGAGATCCTCTGGTAGTCCTAAGAAATGAATCATTTTCAATGTACAAAGGTTCAAACTGGATCCATTGTCTATAAGGACTCTTTTAATCTTATGTCACTGTATAAGGACTTCAATGTGGAGCGACAAATTATGGTGGGGATTAGGACCCTAGAAATCTTTATCTATAAAGACAAGGTGTTGTTGAGCGGCAAGGTTTCCAATCATAGCAGTAAATTGGGAAGCATTAATATTTTCAGGAAAACGAGACTCTAAAAGAGCCTTCTCCAAGATCTCTTTATGGATGGGTGATGTGGTAAGAAGCTCAAGAATGGAGATTTGTGTAGGAGTCTTACCTAGCTGGGACAACACATCATAGTGAGAAGCGAGCCTTTGTGAGGTGGATGGCACAGTAGGCGCATGCGACATTGTTGGACTAGTGTTATTGGGAGTGGTAGCTTGCAAAGTGAGTCTTCCCCGTCAAGTGGTGGCATCACAATCAACCGCTTGCAAGACAAGAGTATTCACATGAGCATCTACTTCTTCAATGTGACCACATAAGGAGTCAAACCTTGAGATGTGGTTAGTAGAATGATCATAAGGTAATGCATTTGATGTGGATACTTGATTCACATTATTGGTATTGTTATTATCATTGTTGTGATCAGGAAATGGTTTTTGAAATATCTTCAATTTAGCATTTTTAGAAGTTGGACCTCCTTCTACTTCAATTTCCCCATCATCAACAAGGTTTTGGATAAAAACTTTGAGCTGGATACATTTGTTGGTGTCATGTCCTTTGATACGATGGTATTTGCAATATTAATTTTCCCTATACCACTTTGACTTTGGTTGATTTTCATCAAAAGGACATGTGTTAGGAAATACCATCAAGTTGTGATCCACTAATTTTTGAAAGATGGTCTCCAAAGGTTCACGAAAGTTAGTGAACTATCTATTTTGATCATAGTCACATTTGTAGTTGTTGAGTGGAAAGAATTGTGTTTGATTTCTAGATTGTTGATTACTTTGATTGTCATGATTTGAATTGTTGTTGTTTTGATTGCAGTAGTTGTTGTTGTTCCCTCCTTCAAGGTTTTTGACATCAGTAACACCATCATGTGTAACACCCTTATTCTTGGACCAAAATTTGGGTTTGCTATTGTTGTTTGACTCATTGTTGGAGGATGATGAATTATAATGTTTGATGGTACCTTTTTCCAAAAGTCCATTTTCAATATTCTTGCCCTTTTTGACTATAGTGGAAAAGTCTTCGGGGCTAGCCATTTTCATGTGGAAGGACATTTCGGGTATCAAGTTCTTGATAAATATAGCCACAAGATGGAAATCCTCAATTTTATATGGCATACGATTAGCAAGATGTCTCCACCTTTGTAGGAAGTTGGCAAAAGTTTCTCCATTTCATTCTTTTGTGTTGCACAAGTCACTCAATGAGGCATGATGTTCAATGTTCTAAGAGTATTGTGCTATAAACTTGCTTGTCAAATCATTGAAAGAAGTAAAGGAGTCCTGAGGTAAATTCATTAACCACTCAAGTGCGGGGCCTCCAAGACTTCGTGCAAAGAGTCTCTTAAGATAGTCATCACTGTAGGCTACCTCTTGGCACAAAATGGAAAATTCCTTGAGATGGGTGATGGGGCATGTCTCTCCCATATACTTGTCAAATTTGGGTATTTCAAAACCAGTTGGAAATGGCACCATATTATTGGATTTATCAAATGGAAAGGGACAAATTTCCTCAAAAGAGACATCCTTCACCCCTTTGTTGTTCATGTTAAGGACCAAATTTTGCAATTCTTGGAATTGTTGAGCCAAATCTTGATTAGGTTGCACTTATGATTGTTGGGTGTTCACAAATCCACCTCCTAAATTGTAGGGAGTCCCAAATGTAGTATGAGGTGGTGGAGGCACTCCACTTTGGCCAATGTATTGATATGTAGTTGTTGGAATTGGCATAGATGTGTTTACCATAGTGGTTAGCACTTGTAAATAAGAAGAGTGCATTGGTTGTGTCAGAATTGCCATTGGTTGAGTAGGCACTTGTCCAATGCCTAAGCATCCCATAGTTGAAGTTGTCAAGGTAGATTGTGGAATGCTAGCATGTGTGGTAACATTGGGCATGGCACTAATGATCTGTTGAATATGTTCTACACTTAATTGAAATGTAGATTGTGTTGAAGTGCTAGATGTAGGCATAGCACTAGTTATCACCATGGTTTCTTTCCCTTTGCTAGAAGTTGGAGCTGCATTTGAAGTGGGCAACACGGGTGCAACACCTTTTGTAATTTGTCTAAACAAAGTGTTCTCATCAAAGATTGAGGGAACATTAACACCATCCTTGACCAAGTTTAGGAATATCTCAGTTTTGTTTGCCCTAATGGATTTTTTCATCATTTCCACATTGTAGGGGACTGCAAGGAATGTCCTGACATCACTAGGTACATCATTAGGGTCAATAGGATCTTTATCTTGGTATATTTCTTCATCATTATCCCCCAAAGTTGTGTTATGGAAGGGATCTTCTAGTTCTCGTGTGGATGTTGAGTTAGGTATACCAAGGTTCGAACTAGAGGGAATTGTATTCCTTAATGAAGTTGTGAGTGGAGGAAAAGGATTCTCCATCTCTGATTGCCTCAATGATTCCCACAAATGTGACATGAGATTAAATGTGAACCTTCTAGATCGTGTGTGTACCATACAAGAGTGATCAAGCCAATGGGTGGAAGATTATGGAAGAAAAAGAAAATGAGGATAAGAGCTATTAACCTTATGTGATTAAAGGGTCAACTACCCAATTTTGAACAAAAGACCTTGGTTTAGCAAACAAAGATTGATTAGAGGATAGTAGTACCTTTCTCCTACCAAAGATAGCCAAGTGATCTTGTAGGCAAGATAGGACACCAAATTGATCGCTTACTATTTGGAGATAGACTTGTGATCCCAAATAAGTAAGTGTGATTAGGATAAATGTTTGCTTATAGATGAAAGGTCTAGTGTTGTGTTGTCAAAAGATGTTTTAAGGTTTAAGCTCTCTAGAAGAAAATTTGAAGGTGGAAGACTAGGAGTTTGGAAAGATGGAGGTAGATATGAAAAGATGAGAGGGTTGTGGTCACTAATGCGGCTATCTCAATCCTCATTTACTAGAAATAAAAACCTTGGGTTCACTTCTGAGAAAATAGACTAGTTTCAAAGTTTTCCATTATATTCAATTCTATCATAACGGTCTTGTGTAGCTTCTTCTTTTTGAATGTCTTTGATAGCGTATCGAAATTGTTTGTCACCATATGTTAGGCTCTTCCTTTCCTTGTAGATAGGTGGTTTGGACAATTTCACTTTCTTATGTTTGACTTGGTTGACTTTATCCATCATGGCAGGAATAAAATAAAACCCAAATTTAGAGTGACTAGACTCAACCAATTTCAAAATGCAAACTACCAAAAGTAACTGTGAGTCAAGAAGACCTCACTTAACCTATCTCACTCAATGAAAGATTACCTCACAATTTAACTCATTTTAGAACTTGTTTGATGTTTTGGCTTTGGTTTTTGAATGTTTGAACAAGCACACTGAACATGCCAACAACCCTAATAAGGCTATCTCTAGGATGAACAAGGCTTATCTAGAGGGAGTCCTCGATATACACAAGGTACGTGAGGCCCAAATCTATAGATGAAAAGAAATACTGCCACATAGCTAGAGGGAGACGGTAACCCAAATCTCCTCCTTCACTTTCCAAAGGTATAAAGTTCTTTGGGGCTTAGCCAAGAGTGACAATATTCCACTTCCAAGAGAGGTGTCTTTTGATTCACCTCCCGATTTTTATACTCCACCAGAACAATAGAGTTGAGGTTGTCCCAAGGGGTGATGAAATCCCCAAGTAGGCCTCCTAAAAATAAAAACAAAACCACTTATTTCTTGTGCACCCAAGATCGCCCAAAGACGCGAGGGGAGAGAATATGTAAGTGGTCTTGGAGTTTAAAAAACACTTGTTCTTTCCCAATGAAGCTTTAAGTTTTTTATCTACTTGAAGAAACTCATGATTAAAACATGCAAGGTTCTTTCCAACTTGAAATAGTGCCAACGTAAATAAAAATGCAAATTCGTCAACAAGAAAGTAAAGCGAGTGCGTGAAAGTAAAATGCTGAAAAATAAAAAATGCAAGAAATAAAATCAATTCACCTTAGGGAATTCAAGAGTGTATGACTTCATTTTAAGCACCAAACCCAAATGTGATCTAGCTTATGTTAGAATCTGAAAAGGCTAATAACCCAGAAAACTAGTGCAAAGAGTAAATATCTAAACTATGAATGCAAATGATACAAAATCAAAATAGCATCATAGAGTTAGTCTCCAAGAGAGTAATGCAAATGCTGGAAGCAAAATAGCATTAAGAGGATGCAAAAACAAGAGATGCAAATACAAGCCAGGTAGCATGCTTATATAGGCTAGGAAGAGGGAGGAGGTGGCAACACCAACCAATGAGGAGCAACCATCTATTGGACTAAAGATAGCAAAGTATCTTCCCAAGATAGCTAATGGATG
Organism: Cupressus sempervirens; assembly: GCA_028749045.1. Lineage (NCBI taxonomy): Eukaryota > Viridiplantae > Streptophyta > Pinopsida > Cupressales > Cupressaceae > Cupressus > Cupressus sempervirens. Next base: position 621,473,804 of record CM053785.1, read on the forward strand.
CTCACATGTAGGAAGGTGACACCTCACAACCATTCACCTAATAAGACATGCTTTATTAACCTAAGCAAGATTATTAAAAGTGTAGGAAAAACCTAGCAAAATAGGAAAAATAAAAAACTACACTAACACCCCCCCATAAGCGAAGCTTAGGTGGATGTAGAAATGGGTCCCGGCAAGTCAAGCCTGATGAGGTACCCATGTACATAAAATTCCCCCAAAAGAGAGAGAAAAGAGACTCCCCAAAGAAAATTAGGACTCCAAGTGAGAGGAAGAGGCCCCCCCAAAAGATGAAGCATCCTGCACCTCCAGCAAAGCTTGCAAATTTTGTCCGGTTGATCCACTTACATCGAACAAGTTTTCTTCCCTTAGGAAAAGGGACAAGATCCCAAGTGTGGTTCCTCATCAAGGAACTATACTCTTCTTGCATAGCTGTATCCCACTCAGAAATACCATAAGCCTCATGAAAGGACTGTGGATTTGAGGCAGTAGTAATGAAGATATGTAGAGCATCCTGGAATTGTGAATGAGTCGACTTGGTGTCTGATGGATCCCCAACCCAATCACCTGTAAACTGCAAGGTCTGTCTAGCCCAAAGTGGACTGGAAGATGGAAAATCTAGAGGAGAATCATCAACCTGTAAATGATGACTAGGAGAGGAAGGAGGTGAGTCCTCTAAATCACTCTCTGCATCAGAAGTGGAGGTAGAAGACTGCTCAAGTGAATTTGACCCATCATGTATTCCAAGTGACTCCAATGTCAAAGTAGAAGGCAACCCTGTGACCATGCTTTTTTGGTTAAGCTGATGCAAGTAGTGGAAGTTAAGATGGCCAAACCGCTCATGCCATAATTTGCTCACATCATTAAAGTGAGTGAGTGAAACAGTCAAAGGAGGATCAGGAACAAAGTGAGAAAACATATAGAGTCGTGACTGATGATCTGCTCTCCCAACTGCAACTATAGAATCATTGTGCAACTCACATATCTCCACTGAACTAGGAGTGAACTCAACCCGCTTGCCTAAACCCGTGTGAGTGATCTGGTGTACCGATTGGAGATTAGTTGACAATGAGGGTACATAAGGAACATCATGGAATGTACCGTCCCCCACATCAACAGACCCTCTCCCACACACCTCAACAAGAGTGTTATCACCCATCAAAATAGAAGGCATAGTACACGGCTCCAAGGATGCAAGTTCTTCCTTAGATGAAGCCATTTGGTGTGAAGTACCCGAATCAAGAACCCAAGTGGATGGTGAGGAAGTGACTGCAAAAAGGGCCTTGCCCTTTCCTTTCCCCTTGCTATTTTCTTTTTCCTTGTTAGACCCTTCATTAGAACTTTGTTTGATAGACTCAGGAACACTGATATTATTCTTCTCAAGAATGTATGTCAAGTGATCAAGTTGTTTCTGCAAACATTTATGTTCATCATGACCAGGTCTTTTACAATAAGCACATTTGACCTTTTCTTTCTTAGGCTTATCGCCCTTGGAAGATGGTGTATCAATAGTTGAAGAAACCGGCGTCTGATCCTTCTTCTCCTCACTATTCTTTTGTTTCTTGTCCTTACTATTGTTGTTACTACTTTGTCCTTGTTGTTCTTTTGTGCCTTGGTTAGCAGCCAAGGCATGTGACTTAAAGGACTTAAGAATGCCCATCTGGATTAGCTTGTCCTGTTCTCGAGTGAGATTGACAGCAAAATCATCTAAAGATGGCATGGTGAATTGAGTACCAAGTGCACCCTTAGTAGCATAGAAGGTAGAAACAAACATAGAATATTCTGAACTTAGCTTAGAGAGAATACTAAGAATCAGTTGTTCATCTTTCTTTTCAATTCCACATTGTTTTAACTGCAGCCTTAGTGATTTCAATTTGGTGAAAAAATCTTGAATTGTGTTGAAATTGTCTGGACTCAAACTAATTAATTCATTTTCCAACATATGACCCCTCATTGAATCTTGTGTGCCAAATAGTGTCTCTAGCTTTGTCCATACTTCATTTGGTGTATCCAAAGACTCAATGTGAAATAGCAAGTCAGGAGAAATAGACAAACACAATGTTCCATATGCCTCATCACATTTGTTAAACCACTTAGGCTTGTCTTCATCTTTAGTAGGTTCAGTTTCAAGTCCCATAGTTATCCTATTTAATTCAGCTTTCTTTAAGTGAATTATCATGCGTGATTTTCACTCAAAGTAATTGTATGGAGTTAGGATGGGCATATTTGTTTGATCCATGATGAAGGAATGCAAAGAAATGCTAAAAGGAAGAGAATCCAGCCACGACAATGCCCCCCCGAATCTCTCAAATAAGGAAACTAAAATCTACTCTTGCACATAGAAAAGCTCTGATACCATGTTAGAATCTGAAAAGATTAATAACCCAGAAAACTAGTGCAAAGAGTAAATATCTAAACTATGAATGCAAATGATACAAAATCAAAATAGCATCATAGAGTTAGTCTCCAAGAGAGTAATGCAAATGCTGGAAGCAAAATAGCATTAAGAGGATGCAAAAACAAGAGATGCAAATACAAGCCAGGTAGCATGCTTATATAGGCTAGGAAGAGGGAGGAGGTGGCAACACCAACCAATGAGGAGCAACCATCTATTGGACTAAAGATAGCAAAGTATCTTCCCAAGATAGCTAATGGATGCTCACATGTAGGAAGGTGACACCTCACAACCATTCACCTAATAAGACATGCTTTATTAACCTAAGCAAGATTATTAAAAGTGTAGGAAAAACCTAGCAAAATAGGAAAAATAAAAAACTACACTAACAGCTTAGGCATACATGTCCATTTTAAGCAACAATTCTAAATATTGTCTAGCCTAGGCATACATGTCCATTATCCTTTAAAGCATTCAAGATGGTGTGAATTCTTTTTAAGCACCAAATTCAAAAGTGTCTTCTACCCTAAACATTCATGTCGCTTTTTAAGCACCAAAGTCTAAATGTTGGCTAATCTGAACATTCATGTCCATTTTAAGCACCAAAGTCCAAATGTGGGCTAATCTAAACATTCATGCATTCAAATAAAAGTGTTTAATCGATAAAAGTCTATTAGCCCTTAATTTTTTAAGTGATAAAAATCACTACATATCTCTTTTAGTAATTAAAATCACTATTGATTTTGTTTTTTATGTTTTTAAGGTTACTTTTTTGCATGAAAACCGTTAGTTAAAACCTGCAAGTCAATCAGTTGGTGGAAATTATTGTTAAAAATTGAACAATTCTAGTAAAATGTGGAGATGCCAAAATATAGGTGCAGACACCAAAACACACAAACGACGAAATAGGCAGATGCCAAACTACACAGACGATAATCTAAAAAGCAGAGACGCCAAACTTTGTAGATGTTAAACTAGCGTTGCAGACGACAAAACAAACCTTAGAGATGACAAAACTAACCTCGAAGATGACAGAACTAACCTTGAAGATGATAGAGCTGACCTCGGAGACAACAAAACTAAAATTTAGACGACAGAACTACAATGCAGACGACAGAACTAAAACGCAGACGATAGAACTAAAAAAAATATGAGTATTGTTTGGAACTACTGCGGAGATGCTATACAGCGCAGATGCTAGTCTACGAAGATGCTGATCTGCGTAGACGTCGGTCTACGGAGACACTGGTCTGTGCAGACGATAAACACAGACGACACTATGACCTACGGAGATGAAAATGCAATGTTTTACAACTGAATCAAGGTTGTTTGCAAAATTTTGAAATGAAACCAGAGACGTGGGTCCCAGCGGACATGCCAAAATGTGTGCTAGAAAATGTGACCTGCAAGAAGCATGGGTTAACAAACAAACACTAATTTAAAAGCTTTCAAGTGTATCAAAGATTCATCAAAATAAAAAGAAAAAATATCAACTAATTCTTGCTTGAGTTTTGCAACCCTAAGCAAAAAACAAATCCAACCTTCCAGCCACCTCTACAACTCAACAAAGGCACCCATGAGAGGCCTTTTTGGTGTGTTAAGATGGGAGGATGTTTGATGTGCTCTCCCAAACACAACAATAAATGAATCTCTTGAGTGAGTGAGTGCAAGTGTGTATGCAAGTAAGATATAAATCTAGACTAAATGAGATGAAGAACACCTCAAGAAATGGCTATGGAGAGAGCCATTCTTGAAAGAATTCAAGGATGAAGATGATATATAATGAAAGAACTAACTAGATATGCAAACTATGATAAAAATGCAAACTAAAATGAAGCTACAAATGCATGTAGAAACTAAGATTAACAATGCATGATGTAAACTAAATCAGCTACCAAATTGTTAGTATGAAGTTACAAAATCACTATGAGAACTCTACCAATGCAAGCTCAAACTATCATGAAAACTCAAACTATGAATGCAAACTCAAATCTCAAACCAACATGATAACAATGCAATAAAAATGAGATCCAAATGCTTGAGACAAGCCCTTTATTTATAGGCTTGAGGGAGGGCTTGGTGAGGTGGCATCCAAGTAAGTGCCACGTAAGGTGACATGCAAGCCATGCAAATGGTCAAGAATTCAAAGTTTTCTCACACATGTGTGAGCAAACTTGAGAAGAAGAGTGGGAGACAAGAGTGTGTAGGCATGCTATCTCACACATGTTTGAGCACACTCTTAAGCTAATGAGGGGGATTAGGGAAAAGATTAGGAATGATTAAGTGGGATTAGAGAAGAAGTAGGCTTAAGAGGATGAAAATGATGGGTGTAGGCTAGGCTCTAGGTTGGGTTTAAGATTAAATTAAATTTAATTTAATTTAATCATGAGTTTAGAGGAATTAATGAGATGTGAGGATTTAAATAAATAAAATTTATTTAAAAAGGGGGGAATGATGGAGGATCATGTGTTAAATTAATTTAACACATTAAAGCTAGAAGTATTTAAATAAAATTTAAATACTTAGGAGAATGAACTCATTTAATTAATTAGCTTAATTAAATAAGTAGAGGAATGTGAACAATATAATTAATTAATTAATAATTAATTACAATGTCATAAAAAATATTAAAATGAATTAATACAGTCTTTAGGAACAATTTTAAGCGTCTACATTTACATAATGATAAAAGAAAATGATTTTAAAGTGATAGTAAAATGATAATATCATTCAAATCTTAGATAATTTATTAATTATTTAAAAGTGAATGAGGACTCATTCTTTTCACAATATATCAATACATAAATTAGCAATTGGCTTAGAATGGCTAGTTGAAAGAAGTTGGAGAGGACCCAAATTTCAATTTGAAATTAATTTCCACTATTCATAAAGTTTGATTTTTTAAATTTTAAAATAATCATAAGTTTTATAATGGAATAATTTAAACTTAACTAAGTAGAAATACACTCTTTGAAACCTAGTCAAACCTCCTACCATGATATACTTTATGAAAATGATTAGATTTTTTTCTAATAAATTATTATAGTTTATTTCTTTACTTGAATCATCATAGAAACTACACTTATCAAAATAACTATTTATAAACTAGATAAATATAATTATCTTCAATAAAATAAATTCCAATACCTAATCTAGAATGTTTAGTTAATAAATTTCTCACTAAACAAATTGTAAAATCAAGAACTAATTAATAATTAATTTTGTTATTTGACATGACAAATTTGCTCTAACTAGATATTATCATGTAAAAAGAATATAACTAATTTTAATAGTCTAATTACATTTAACTAACAACCTTAGAGTATGAAGTCAAATTATATAAATAGTTTTAGCCATACTTTTATAAAATAAACTAAAGTTCAACAATCTATTTAAATTAGTATTATCTATAAAATTAGTACTTACATTTTTACAATGACAAATAAATTAAAATAAATTATAACCATACAAAAAATCTTTAGGGTTTTGCTAAAAATCAATTTAGCACCATTAAAGAAATATTAATAATATATATATATTTTATCAGTAACAAGTCACTTTTAATTGGAGCTATGAATCATCCCCTTAAACCAACACCCTATATCCACAAGCATGGAATCTCATTACCTTCATGAGCACAATTATCTTCATCTTTATCAAAAACTATTTGGTACAATCCACTTATGGTAAAATTTCTTTTTGAATCCCACATCTATTATGTTGAACAATGACTCCTTCTAACTCTCATCCCCAACTTACTTCAATTAACTCTAAGTGAAATTGATGTGAGATATGAACCATGTACTTATACTAAAAAATGATTCCTTCTAACTCTCATGCCCAACACACACCATTTAGCTTTGGGTGCAGTTCTTGTAGTTCAAACATTGAACATCCCTATCACAAGAGCTTACAACAACCATTACATTATGAGCTCATGCTTATTTATTAATTATGTTTTATAAATATCAATTAGAAAGATATAAATTTTTTATAAGTTATAAAATTAAGATAATAATTGAACTACGACCAAGCTTTGTTTACTATTTCTAAAAGAAATAATTACAATTAAAAATGAACCCAATTAATATAAATTATTAAAACTAACCTTGAAAAATAATTTCAACCATAGAGAGTTTTTTTACTAAAAAAACTAAGTACCCTTCATATGAATGGAAAAGGGGAATAAGAAATAAACTTGGGAAATGCAAATTTAATATTTCATCTAAAACAACAACAATTACCAAGAAGGTAGGTGTATGTAAAATATTTGTGTGGAATGACACATTAGACTTTTTGAAAAGATAACAGTAAATAAGAATTAAGGTAGGTGTAACATGTTCACTTTTCTTATTATTATGAAAAGTTAGATAATCAAAAACATGTTTTCTTTACTTTACAAAAAGACAATGTTTGATCTTACTACTCTAATCTTCTTTGAAAAATTAAACATGTTTGTTTTTTTACACTATAAAAAGATAGTATATGTTGACTTAAGTGGTCACATTGGCATAATGAAGTAGAGTTGGTATAAGTGTGTTGTCATTGATTGGAAACTACTTGAAGAGTACACATCATATCATGTGTACTAGTAGACATCTTCACTAGTTTGCATAGGAGAATAAGACAAGGTAGAAGCTACCACAATCAGCATGAGGAGTCATCATCATGACATGGAAGAATAAGTATTGTGATAATTTAGCATTGGTTTGTATTCTAACAATAATGATAGAGCATAGAAAGAGCGATTTAATTCAAATGAGACCCATAGTAGACAAACTACACTACCAGTTTAGACCCTATGTCATAGGTGACATGGGTTTCTCATGAACGACTTACAAATTCAAATTTTAAATTTATTAGTTTTGAGTGAGATATTCTCCTAGGGTTTTAAAACTGATATATCATATGATACTTCACACAGATATCATATATGATATATATGATACTTCACACATTCAAGTGTTTGGTTGGAATGAAGAAGTGAGAATGCACAAATAGAAAGACTAAGAATTGGAGAAGATAACAAAGACCAAAGGAGGGTATAATGTTATACCAATATTAGTAAGAAGGAAGAGTAGAATGGAAGATGAAATATTCTAAGGAGAAGACAAAAATGAAGAGCAACACCCAACCAGATATAGTGGTATGCATTGAGGGCAAGGGTGAGTACAAAAGAAAAAATCCAAGTAATACAACATATATCATCAAGAGCACACAAGTGATAGGGGGACAACACAATATCTCAAGAGGTATATACATTGGAGATCTATCCAGAAAGGAAGTTCTATTTATTCTATGTCAAATTTTGATTTCTTTTTAACAACTATAATCATGATATTACCATCAGGATTTAAATATGTTGTTATTTAGTCAAACTCAATTATCCATTGAAGGAACTTCATAGTTAAGCATACTCGAGCTAGAGTAGTACTAGCATGGGTAACCTCCCAGGAAGTCTCGATGCTTCACCTATGTGAGAATCACCTAGATCTAATGAGTACTAAGTGTTCCATTTATTCTCATGAGATATTGATTCATGTGTGAATCACTACTCATGATATATGGGTCAATGAGTTTGACTCAAAAAATACATAGTTAAATCCCGATGGAAATATCAAAAATTGACTTGATGTGGAAACTATCTCCCACTAATAAATTGACAACCTTAAGGGGATTTATAATGAATGGTTCATAGGGAAAAATTTTTGGTGAAAATTTTGCAAATGGGGTTGCAAGAAGAGTGGGTTTAACCATGGAGGGAACTCCATAGTTAAGTGCACTCACGCTGGAGCAGTGTTGGGATGTGTGGCCTCTTGAGAAAGCCCCAATGCTTCACCTCTATGAGAATCACCTTGATCCAATGAGTACTAAGTGTTACATTTATTCTTATGAGATATGGATTTGTGTGTGAATTACTACTCATGATAAATGGTCAATGATTTTGATTCAAAAACTACACAGTTAAATCCTGATAGGAATATCACAATTTGACTTACTGTGGAAAATATCTCCCACTTATCAATTAAGGAGCTTAAGGGGATTTCTAATGAATGGTTCATAAGGAACAACACTTGGTGAAGGCTTTGTAAATGGGGTTTCAAGCAATGTGGGTTTAACCATGGAGGGAACTTCATAGTTAAGCACGCTCAAACTAGAGTATTACTGGCATGGGTGACCTCCTAGGAAGTCTTGGTGCTTCACCTCTATAAGCATCACTTGGATCTAATGAGTGCTAAGTGTTCCATTTATTCTCATGAGAGATGGATTCATGTGTGAATCAATACTCATGATATATGGGTCAATGAGTTTGACTCAAAAAATACATAGTTAAATCGTGGTAGCAATATCACAATTTGACTTTCTATGGAAAATATCTCCTTCTTATCAATTGATGAGCTTAAGGGGATTTCTAATAAATGGTTTGAAATACACAACACTTGGTGAAGATTTTGAAAATGGTGTTTCAAATATAATGGCTTTAACCATGGAGGTAACTTTGTAGTTAAGTGCACTTGAGCTGGAGTAGTACTTGGATGGGCTACCTCTCAGGAAGTCTTGGTGCTTCACCTCTATGAGCATCACATAGATCCAATGAGTGCTAAGTGTTCCATTTATTCTCATTAGAGATGGGTTCATGTGTGAATTACTACTCATGATATATGGGTCAATGACTTTTACTCAAATAATATACAGTTAAATCTTGGTAGCAATATCACGATTTGTCTTATTGTGGAAAATATCTCCTACTTATCAATTGATGAGATTAAGGGGCTTTTTGATTAATATTTCATAAGGAACAACACTTGGTAAAGGTTTTGAAATTGGGGTTGCAAGAAGATTGGGTTTATCCATGGAGGGAACTCTATAGTTAAGCACACTCGAGTTGGACTAGTACTGGGATGGAAGACCTCCCAGGAAGACTTGGTGCTTCACCTCTGTGAGCATCACCTCGATTAAATGAGTTAGAAGTCTTCAATTTATTCTCATGAGAGATGGATTCATGTGTAAATCACTACTGATGATATATTGGTCAATGAGTTTAACTCAAAAACTACACAGTTAAATCTTGATAGCAATATCACAATTTGACTTGTTGTGAAAAATATCTCCTACTTATCCATTAATGAGCTGAAGGGGATTTCTATTGAATGTTTCATAAGGAATGACACTTGGTGAAGGTTTTTCAAATGGGGTTGCAAGAAGATTGGGTTTAACCATGGAGGGAAGTTTGTAGTTAAGTGCACTCGAGCTGGAGTAGTACTAGGATGGGTGACCTCCCAAGAAGTCTCGATGCTTCATCTCTATGAGCATCACCTAGATCTAATGAGTGCTAAGTGTTCCATTTATTCTCATGAGAGATATATTTATTTGTGAATCACTACTCATGATATATGGGTCAATGAGTTTTACTCAAAAACTATATAGTTAAATCTTGATAGCAATATCACGATTTGACTTGTTGTGGAAAATATCTCCTACTTATCAACTACAATCATCATTTAATATCTTAATTGAACATGCTTCAACATTATGCATATGTTAAGTCCTCTAACCAAGTGCCTCTCATAAGGAGTGTTAGAACTTTTAACTAGGTGGCCTTAAAAGGATGATTATAATCCTAATAAGTTACTAACATTCTTGATAGAATGTATTCTTAGAAGGAACAAGTTGTAGCTCTTAATAGGGAAAATTTTTATTTGTAATAGAAGTCTAGTGGGTATATTATCTATTGAAAAGAGATTGTTTGAAGTGTAGAACCTATCATGGAACAGTCATTATTTTGTCAATGATGTCAAACCTACTACTTTCTCATAAGACTACTATTTTTTGGTCTAAATGTTATCATTTGATTGATTGATGAAGATGGTTTGAAAAGATAGAGTAACAAGAGTACTCAGAGAAAGGTTGAGCTATATGGCATATAAAAGGAGAATTAAGACCAAGTAAGACATTTATGATATTATTTATCATTTATCTACTTAAGGCTAAAGTGAATGGTTACTTTAGCTAAGACAAGAAGTGTTTTCATAAAAAGTGTCTGCCAAGCCAAGCCTAGTAAACAATGTAAGCCAAGAAAATTCATTATAGGCCGAGAAAATTTTAGTAGGTGTTGAGTATCAAAAAATATAGTATATGCCAAGTGTTAGTAAAATTAAGTAGATGCTAAGTGTCAAAAAAATAGTATATGCCGAGTGCCAGTAAAATTTAGTAAGTGTCGAGCATTAGGCAAATAATAGTGGTGACCGAGCAAGGAAGATTTAGTAGATGTTGAGCAACCCAGTGTTGATCGAGCATCAGAAGAATTTTATTGTTGAGTGCAGAGTGTGGATGTCGAGTGAAAGCAAAAAGATTTTAATCGAAGATTTGATGAATCTAAGTTGACAAAGTTGATTTCTTGAATTGTGTGAAGTGTGTGGAAGATAAGTATGATGAGTTTGTGGCACAGAATTTAAGATAAAATATTTTGAGGTGAATCTAAGGAATATTATAAGAGAAGTTTCTAGAGGGAATCTAATGGAAAGAGGGAGGATTCAATCTGACCTAATCCTAAGATGGACAATTGTGATTAAGTAGAAAAATATCTAATTCTCTTTTTAAGGGGATATAAGGCTAGAAGCAAATGTTGTTTAAAGTGTTAAGTGAAAAGACAATGTTTCTTCATATGGTGGTCAAAGGGATGAATCTACAATTAGCGTATTGATCAAGAAGGCTTAAAGAGCTAAAGGTTTAAAGGGTGAACAAGAAATAAAAGATAAAGATTATGAATGCCAATTAGAATGGAGGATTGAACCAAATATCTGTAATCTGCAAGTGAGTTTTGTTATATTATCAGATCAAGTCCTACTGCTATTTTCTAATCATTGTACCAGTCTAGCTAAATCCTTTGGACTAAGGTTGACCTAATAGTCATATGTAAATCCTTTAACCATGTGACATTCTAATGGAATTTTCTAAATTCCTCTAATAAGGCTCACTCCTAACAGGGTCATTGAAATCTTTTAATCAAGGTCACATTTAATAGTGTGTATTGTAACCTTTAACAAGGTTTGCTCCTCACAAGGCTCACTTCAGAAGAGTGAAAATTGGTAGCATGTTACTGGTGGTTTTTTCTAAATTGTGTTTCCACATTAAATCCTTGAGTCAAATTATGTGAATGATATTTCTATATTTTATGTTTACATTACTACAAAAGTTATTTTGACCGAGGACAGTGACCTACTAAGTTATGGAGTTATTGGATGATCTAATCAATGCATGTACTTATATGTTTGGTGAGAACTGAAAAGTTTTATTTGTACATTTGGACCTTGGATAATTAATTCACGCCCCCCCCCCCCCCCCCAAGTTATTCTAAATATTCCAACAATTGGTATTAGAGCATTGGTGCTTGTGAGGAAATGGTTTTAAGGTACTAGAAGATAAAGATCAAGATGTATAAAAAGGCGGTACCGAAGCTTAACAAGGTTAACTTTCTTGCATGGAAAATTTTCATGAAACTACATCTAAGAGGACTTGCATATTTTTCACTATCAACTATAACTACTAAGTATGTAGAAATAACTGGAGGTATGACAATAGAAGAACTAAAACAAAAGAAAGAACACAATCAGGCAATGTTGGAGCTTGCATCTTCCCTAAGCTATTCTGAGTTTGATGACATCAAAGAATGTAATACTTCTAAAAGATGTGGGATGCCCTATAAAAGATCTATGGAGGAGACAAAAATGTGTTGAGAGCCAAATCTGAAAGTCTTGGAGGAAAATTCGATGAAAATAGAATGCAAGAAGGTGAGAATATAGTCCAGTATTGTGCAAAAGTCAAGGAAGTTGTTAATGCGATTAGAGGATCAACTAGAAAACATGAGGATGAGACTATGATCAGAAAAGTGTTGAGAACCCTGATGCCTATATATGCTATTAGAGTCTATGTTGTACAAGAACTGAGATGTACTCCTGGTAATGATCTAACCCTTAAAGGATTGGTTGGTATGATTACTACTTTGAGCTTTCAAATTTTGATAATTTCAAAATATAAAATGTTGAATCTACTTTCAAAGCTAAATTTTTAGTGAAAGAGCCTAAAGAAAAGAGAAAGAAAAAGGTCAAACATGTTTCTAGTGATAGTGATATAGATGAATATGATGTAGAAGAGCTTGAAGCATTATTGTCTAGGAGATTTCACATAGGCAAAGGGAAATATAGAGGTAAGTTGCCTATCATGTGTTTCAATTGTACTAAGGTTGGTCATATTGCTACAAGGTGTCCAAAGAAGAAGAATAAAAAAATTGGAGACAAATAGAGAGGTAAAAGAGATGAGAGTAGCAAAGATCATAAAGAAAAAAGAAAGAAGGCTTGCTACATTGCTGAAGAAGAATCCAATGAAGATTTAGATGATCATGATGATGAAATTGTCTATGTTGTTATGAAAGATGATTCTGATGAAGATGAGGCAAGTACATTAGTGTCTTATGTGAACAATAGTGATAGATCATTTATTGATAGTGGTTGTTCTAATCACATGACTAGAGACAAAATTAAGTTCAACTCTCTTATGCATTATAATAGTAATAGTGTTAGATTTGGTAATGATTTACCATGTTTGATAAAAGGAAAAGGATCAATAAAATTGATAGATAAGATCATGTGTAATGATTCTTACTATGGGACAAGACTTAACTATAATCTATTAAGTGTGTCATAATTGAATAGTTCAGGATCTAAGCTTGAATTTGGAAATAGAAAGGCTAAGGTTTATGATGTTGATGGTGAACTCATTGGTAGCGGTGATCAAACTAGAGGTAATCTATTTTATCTTGACATGAAAGAGGCTACTTTTTTTTGGGTACAATTTGATGATGTGTGGCTATGGCACAAAAGACTATGCCATGTAAATTTTGATAACTTGATCACTATCAGTAACATGAAGAGAGTCAGAGGTTTTCCAAAATTGAAGGAACATGATAACGTAATTTGTAAACAATGTCAATTAGGCAAGATGGAAAAGTATAGGTTTAAGAGTAAGACTCATATTTCAAATGCAATTTTGGAATTAGTTCATACTAATCTATGTGGAAAAATTGGTGTAGAAAGATACAAAGGTGACAAATACTTCATGCTATTTGTTGATGATTATTCTAGAATGATGACTACTATGTTGTTAAGAGAGAAATCTGATGCTTTTCAAATGTTTAAGTGGTACTTGGCTAGAGTTGAGAAAGAGACTAGTAAAAGTCTGAAGTGTCTGAGATCTAACAAAGGTGGAGAGTTTACATCAAATGAATTTGAAATTTTGTGTAATGATAGAGGAATGAAGAGATAGACCTTTGCACCTAGAACCCCTCTACAAAATGGGATAGCTGAAAGGAGGAACATAACTGTGATGGATTGTGGTAGAACACTGATGATGGAGAAGAATGTTTCTTTGAAATACTAGAGAGAAGTTATTAGTACAATTGTCTATACCTTGAACCAAGTACAAGTGAAGAAAGATACAAGTATTACACCATTTGAATTATGGTATGGACACTCACCCAATGTCAAACATTTTAAGGTATTTGGAACAAAATATTAAATTCTAAAGGACAATAGGAAATGTAAATTTGATGCTAAAAGTGAAGAAGGTATATTCCTAGGTTATTCCATAAAAAGTAAAGCTTATTACTAACACTAACAAAATTGTGGAAAGTACCAATGTAAAACTTGATGAGTATACAAAAACTCATGAAGAAGAAGAAAAGGAGAAACCTAAAAATCACAAAAAATTTGTGTACTACTATAAAGGCATGACTGTTTATGATTTTGTAAACCAAGTTGCTAATCAATGAGAATTAGTAACTACTGATTCATATCTAATGGATTTTGAGTTGCATTCAAAAGTTGAGTTACAATCTAATGTCAAGATCAAATTACAAGAGAGGAATATCAAATTACCTAAAAGAGATGCACACAGTGAACCTGAGATAGAATTTCCTAAAAGACCTATTTCTAAAGAAAAAAGAATAGAGCCAATATTATTGACATATGTTAGAAGGCATCACCCTATAGAGTAAATCATTGGTGGAAGAGAAGTGGACCAATGACTAGGAATAGATTAAGAAATGATACATTCTTGCTGAGCATATATGAACCTAGAACTATGAAGGATGCATTAGAAAATGAAGACTAGATTAAAGCTATGAATGAAGAGATTGGTCAGATTAAGAAAAAAAAAAAACCTAGTCACTTATGCCTAGACCAAAGGACAAAAATGTTATTGGAACCAACTGGGTGTACAGAAACAAATTGGATGAGAATGGTGAAGTAACAAGGGATAAGGGAAGAATAGTTTGCGAAGGTTATTCTGAAGAAGTGGGATTTGGCTATGGAGAGACATTTTCCAAATTGCAAGACTAGAAGGAGTGAGAACTTTGCTTGATTACTCTACATACAAAGGATTCAACGTTTATCAAATGGATGTTAAGTCAACATTTCTAAATGGTATACTAGAAGAGGAGGTTTACATTGAACAACCTAAAGGATTTGTTGATCCTAACAATAAGAACATGGTATATAGATTGCATAAAATTTTATATAGTTTTAAACAAACTCCTAGAGCATGGTTTAAAAGACTTCATAATTATCTTGTGAAGATTGGTTTTGAGAAGACTGATGACAACAATAACCTATACTTGAAGACTGAAGGAACTTTATTGGCCGAAATATTTGTTGATGATATCATATTTGGAGGACAAAATGCATTGTCTAAGATATTTGTAGATGATATGATGAAAGAATTTGAGATTTCTATGTTTGGAGAGATTAATTCTTTGTTGATTTGCAAGTGTATCAAATGAAATATGGTATTTACATTACTCAGTCTAAGTATGTAAAGGAAATCTTGAAGACTTTTGGTCTGGAGGATTCAAAATTAGTTAGCACTCACATGTTGAAAACACACAAACTATCCAAAACTAATGATTTTGTTGAGATCAATCAAACATTCTACATGTCTATGATTGGTAAGTTGCAATATGTAGTACATAGAAGACTTGATATTGCTTTAGATATTGGGATTTCTACAAGGTTTTTTGCAAATACTAAAGAGAATCGCTTAATGGTTGCCAAGAGGATAATGAGATATCTTAAAGAGATAGAAGAATATAGTTTATACTATAAGAAAAATGACAAGTTTGAATTGGGAGCCTATACAAATGTTGAATGGGCTAGAAACATTGATGATAGGAAAAGTACAAGTGGTGGAGCATTTTTTTTAGGAAAAAGACTAGTTACCTAGACTAGTAAGAAACAAAATTGAATTTTACAATCTACTATTAAAGCTAAATATGTGCCTACTACAATGAACTATAATAATGTGGTGTGGATCAAACAATTACTCAAAAGAATGAAAGAGGAAATCATTGAACCTGTTGTAATCTACTATGACAATACACATGCTATAAACATTTCTAAAAACCCTACGATGCATACAAATAAAAAGTACATTACAATCAAATATCAATATTTGAGAGAATTGATTCAGAACAATGAAGTGAGAATGGAATATGTGAATGCAGAGGAACAAACAGCTGATATATTCACAAAGGCTTTACCTAAGGATGCACATGAATATCTAAGATGTAAACTAGGGTTGATACCCTTATCTCAAGTGTTGATATCAAATTGGTTTTGACAAGTGAGTGTCTATACACTTAAGTCATTTACTTAGTTCATGTTGAACAAGTAGCATATGTTGAGCACAACATGTATAAGTTAGAGCATGTCGAGTCAATAGTGAGTGCCAAGTCACTCATGTGTCGAGTCACTCAAGTGTCAAACAGATAATATATGCTAAATGATTTAGGAGCTAAGAAAATAGTTTATGCCAAGTCATAGCATTGAAATTAGTATATGTCAAGCATTAGTGACTTCAGATGCCAAGTAACATAGTTTTTGTCATAGTTGTTTGTATTAGCACAAACTACTATGTAAACCATTTTTGAGCCAACTTACATATTGAATTACAAAATTTTTATGATAAGGATGAATCTTAAGTTGGAACCCCTATACATTATATGCATCCAATCAGGTAAAAGGAAGGTTTAAGTGGACAAATGGGTGAATCACAACAGTTGATTCAGACCTAACCCTAAGTCACCTAGGTCTTCTTAAGGAAGACAAGCCCTAAACTTTCAATGAGTGTGAAAGGGATGTGCAAATGATCAAGGAGAGTTTTGCATTCATAAACTAGGACATTCATGGTGACCAAGATAGTATGATCTAAATTGTATTGTAGAATCAGTTAAAGGAGAACGGAGGAAGGAAATAGTAAACAATAGAGAGACATCTGATCAAGAAGGATCAAGTATATGGCAAGATAGAGGTGATCCATCATCAAGCATAAGAGTGCTAATAATAGGATCAATGTTGAGACATTCTAACAAGTGAATCAATTAAATCTCTTAATAGAATAGTCCTAATAGGCTATATTGAAATCCTCTAACAAGGTGCTTACTTAATTGTGAATTGAAGTCCTTTAACAAGGCACACTTTTAGTAGGGTGTTGAAATCCTTTAACAGGATAAGACCTAACAGTCTTTGTAAGCCTTTAATAGGGAAGACCTTTCATAGGGTAGGTCATGGTTCATGATCAAATATTGTAACCTTCATTGGATACACTTTATTATTGTAGTAGTGAAGATTTGTGGGTGTCATCCCCACCCTAGTAGGGTTTCTGGGTAATCATATCTTGTGTCATATCTGTGAATGCTTACTTGTTTACATGCTTTAGATGTACATATTTTTCATGATATTGTTGTTTACTTATTGAATATGTGAGATGGATGTGTGGTGAATATTTTATGGGTCAAAGTTTGAAGCACTAATTCACCACCCCACCCCACCCCCCCCCACAAAAGTTTACCTTTCCTATTGTAAGTCCAATAATTGGTTCTCTAAAAGAGAAGCTTTGTAGCTTTGAGGAAAGATCTTGGAAATGGAAGTCTACAAGTTGGGAAAGATTATTGAAAATTAGGAAATTGAAATACAACTTATTCTACATTAATTGAATGAAGCAAGAGATGATCTAAAGAAATCACTAAAGAGAAGGAAAGAAATTCCTATTGAGGAAAATGAAACACAATACAAAGAGATGGGTGCTACTAAGCTATTTGCAAATGGAGACTCAAAATGAATTTGATGCAAAAATTATAGATCTAATGGAAAAGAACATAACCCAAGCCAAGGAAATCAGAAATCTAAAGATAGAACAAGCATCACAAGCCATATTACTATGTGAGGTAACGAAACAAAAAAAGAAAGAAGTGGAAGAAAAAGCCATGACTGAAGATGAAAAAAGAGTTTTTACCAAAAAATTGAGAGAGAGATCATCAGAGGTAACCAAGATAGCTAACATGCATTTAGAAACTTTGGGTCAATGGATGAATGCCAACCATGAATTGAATGCCAAGGACATTGAGATAACAACATTGAAGTTTAAGAATAAATAGTTGAGTAATGACCTAAAAAGAGAAAAGGAGTTTGCAAAAAGTTTCAATAAACCTATTGAATCCATCAAGTACTTTGAACAATTGATGAGATCCCCTAGATCTAACAGTGATACATTTGGACTAGGATACACAAGTACTAAAGAAGAAGAATCATCCAAAAGTGTTGAAGAAAGGAGTAACAAAGGTAAGAATTCCAAACCTACTTGTCATAATTGTGGTAGAAAAGGACATGCTACCAAAATGTGCAGAAGCAAGACTATAAATTAGAATATTAAGTAGAAGAGCATGGGTCACTACCACAAGTGCAACAAACAAGGTCATTAGGCACATGAATGTAGAACCAAGACCATGTACACTCAAAAATTTGAAGGATATTGTTACAACTGTTAGAAGTATGGACATAGAGCTTTTGAGTGTAGATCCAACTCAATATGGTCATCAAACAAGCAAGAAAAGGTAAAGAATAAACTAAACTTTTATAATTGGGACTATAATACAAGGCATAGTTGTCAATACTGTCAAGAGTGGACATATTCCTGAGAACTATATTAGAACAAACTTCAGGAGTGACTACAAAAGGTGGTTAAGTCAAACCACATATTTTAGATGTTTGAAGACTAGTCACATTAGTTGATATTGTCTAACAAGGTCAAAGGCACCAAGTTGTGAGTTCAATAAAGGCAAAGGCAAGGCAGATATTCAAAATGTTAGAAATGAAATGAATAAGACATGGAAGAGAAAGGAGGATTGCAACACATCAAGTGGAGAAGGGATCACTTCACCCAATGGGTAAGGTGATCACACCTCATCAAACTAAGAAATCAAGAGGTATGTGGGACTGATATTTAAAAGGTATATCATACATCAAATATAAAGGATTTAGTTCTAAAAAGATTACATAAGCATGAATAAATATGCAAGGTTTTATTAGGAATCAAAGAAAAATCTTTAAGTTTTGTCAAATTTTCATGTTACTGCCAAGCTTGAAAAGTTTCCCATGGTTCCCAAGTGAAATTCTAGTAGATGTCAAGCTACTAGATTGGCTAGTTGATGCCAAGTTTGTAATGGTTTCCAAATGAATATAAAGACAAGTGGATGCCGAGTGTGCCAAACATTAGTTGATGCCAAGCTTACATTTGTGTAAGCACTTAGCATTAATTGTAGTTTTTTAAAGGGGTATTTGATCAATTTTTGCTCATTCAACATCATTCAAATTCGAGAGAAAGCAAGAAGAGCTAAAGGCCATCTAGAAATTTTATCTGAAGTGTTTGTAGGAGATTTGAGTAGCTATTTGACATCATTTAATCAGGATTTACAAGGTATTTATCACATGCTGAGCTATGATGTTTCAAATTTTGTAAACCCTGGATTTATAAAATGGCATCTTGTTCTTCAAAAGAAAAAGGTGTAGATGGAAAAGAGATCTTAAATGTTTAGTGGTTAGAAACTAGATAAAAAACCTATTTTCAAGGCCATTCCAAACATAGCATAAAAATAAGATCCCTCCAGTGCCCACTATCTATGATACCACTACAAGTTTTAATGATTCAAGATGTGAGAAAGTGTTACAACTATAAGATTGGTAGTATTGGTGACATGGAAATCAGAGAAGCATATGAAAAATTATGTGAAAATGGTGTGTTGAGGGAAGAATTCAATATTGTAGAAAAGAAAGGGTTAACTCATTCCCTAGATTTCTCCAAAATTTTCAAAACTAAGTGGATCAGGATTATTTTGAGTAGAATTCATGATAGCTCAATGTGGTTAGATAATGGACCAATCAAAATCACAAAGAGGATAATTCATAGGGTAACAAGATATCCAACACTAGATAGGCCAAATACTATGAGAAGTGAGTCCAAAGAAGTTATTGAAAAGAATAGAGGGGCTATGTGGCATAGGAGAGGAATGACCATAGACACAATCATAGATCCTTTGATACCTTTTGTTGTAAGGATAATTGCACATAAGTTTTATCAATCAAGCAAATTGAATAGTGTAAACTGCATTGCAATGGATATGGGCTACAAGATTGTGAAGAAGGATCATACATATGATCTTGCCGAGCTACAACTACAACAATTGATTGAAAACCTAGGAGCAATAAAGAAAACAAAGGGTCCTCAATGTAAATTTGGATCTATTTTGGTATGTCATAACATATTTCCTACATTTGGTACTATTGCATGGAAGACAAATAGGTCTATTGTAGTTCAAATAGGAGAGTTCATTGAACAGTTAGGTGAAAATTTTGAGTCAGTAATGACTAGTTATTTTGAGGATTTCAAACAATCCATGAAGAAGAGATTAAGGTTTCCAGTGTCATTGGTGGAAAAGCATTATAATGATGTTTATTTTCTATTTGATGTTGATCACACATTTGTTTAGGTAGCAATTCCTAGAGTAAGATGGATAAGGCCATGAGGTTATGAAATTAATGTTGATGAGGCCTCTGTAGCAATCACAATATTACTTGCAGAAGAAGTGGAAAAAAATGCCAAAGCTTTTGGTAAGTATGATTTGGCCAAATCAAAGATTACTATGGACTTGAATACTGCCTCTGTCATCAAAAAGAACGATAAACTAGTAAAGAAACTAAAAGCAAAATTTGGTGAAGGTGCCAAGGAAGAAGATGAAGAGGAAGAAGACACTGAGACTCAAGTACCACTCGCATTGACACAAGGATAGGGTGAGGATTAGTAGGAGGAAGAAACAAAGACTACATAAGGTGCCAAGGAAGTACCTATTCCCACTGATCAAAAGAAAAGAAATGCCAAGGCACAAGTAGTGACAAGACCTAAGAAGGTTGCTAACCCAAGCTAGTTAAAACCTACAGTACCTACCATAAGGGGCCAATACACATGTCATTGAACAAAAGTCTAAATAAAAAGCCAAGCCTACAAAGCAAGAACATGGAGCATAGAAAAGACCGAGAAGAAAATATATTGCTTAAGTCAAATCTAATTAGGAAAGAACTAAATTTGATGACATCATCCAATTCCAAGTGGTGGGTCATAATCCATCTTCAGATCTAGATAACTTATGTGAGAGTGTTAGAAACAATGCTAACTTATTAGATTTCATTCACATTGATTTTGAAAATCTTGGAAAAGTTGAAAAGAATCAAGTGGAGGAGGCAATATATGCCATGATGGTTAATTTTAAGAAGGATCCTCTAGAAATTGCCAACTCCATTCCTAAAAAATTATATGAAAGAGTTGAGCAAAAATGGCATTGTTGTCTAAACTTAGAAAAGCAAATTAGAGAAACATCCCTCGCCCAAGTTATGCTAGAACTTAGCAAGGCACAAATATCCAAAGCCATAAAGAAATATGTTGTTAGATTTGTGCCTAGGTATAGGGCATTTAGCATACTACATAACAACATAGGAGATGCTACAAAGAAGTCCAAGCATATGTGGAAGATCACATATGGACTAGTGATAGTGAAAGAAGGTGAACAAGAACCTATTAAGCTCAAAGATGATGAAGATGATGAAAAAGAAGAAGGCATAGTTGAGGGAGGCACTGATATGTGCATAGATGATTAGGTAACAACAAAGATAGAGCAACAATAGGAACAAAGTGTATAAGCTACACAACTATCGAGTGTCAACCCTCCATAGGTAAAAAGGATAAATACTGAAACTATTATAGTAAAGAATGTTTCTAATTCTACTACTCAAAACATCAATCCCCTAATAGAGGAAGACTTGAAAAAGATACTTGACCAATCTACACTACAGGCCAAATTATGAGACAATCATGTATTGGTGAGTGTAGGTGAAATTTAGAAATCAATGACTATAACTAGAAGGGAGGAGGTGAAAACACAAGAACTGCCTATAATCACTCCTCAAGTCACTAGTGTACAACCTTCACAGCCCTTTATTGAATATCCTAGGAACGAGATAACATAATGCACTATCAGTACACACACACTTGTCACTCCAATCTCAGAAAATGTACCAAAAGTTTCCACAAAAAAGATTGAGATAATTGTAGAGGATAAAATGGAAACACAAGTCACTAATGAGACACAAAGTCAAATAGGTCATGTAGATTCACCTACACCTCCAGCACAACAACAAGGTGCAATTCAAATCAATAAGGTAGAAAAGGAAAAACCTAAAGAGACTATTTTTACATGCAAGTTGAAGGAGCTAGCAACAATTCAAGCACTGGTAATTTTACCAGTATTTGGCACTCCTTCCAATCACACTCTTCAGAGGCCAAGCACAAATGCAACACCTTTGCAATTCTCAATGCCAAGTCCAAGTTCATCCAATGTAGAAGAGGTAATAATTTATGGAGATGTTAGCATAGATGAAGAAATCATATTGCCCAAGTTTGATCTTGCAGAAATACCAATTGAGTAGATGGGTATACTTCAAGAAGCCCTAGCAAGAAAGAAACATCAAGAATTGCTCACAAGGGAGCATAGATAGAAGCGAGATTTTCTTGATATCAAAGACATCTTCTTAGATGCATTCAGTCTACCTACTCCAAATGAAACAAAGCCACTTATTGAACAATTGACTAGCATAGTAGAAAACGTAAGTGATACAGACCTTGATACTAAAGCAAAATTATTAGACTAGTCTGAGAAGAAGTTTCAACATAAAGTGAATGAGAATATTTCTAGTGATATAGCACTTACACAAGTTGCATTGGCAACAAAGATAGAAAGTGTGAAGAAGGTATAGAGAACATTTTCTCTTTGTACACCAAAGTATGTAATCCTACATTCTTCACTCAAGAAATAAGGAATCGCATCCTGAGCTTGGAAAGTCAAATGCAGTCATCCGGAGCTAAATTTCCCACAACTCCAGCTCAAAGTGAGAAACACTTTAGGACCCTATTGCAAACCCAAAGTCAGTTAGCAACACTATCTGCAGATGAAGCCAACATAAGGGCTAAACTGATAAGAATCTAGACTACATTGACTCCTCATATGGATATTCTACACAAGGAATTAGTCTATGTAGAAACTCTTATGAAGAAAGACCCCAATCTTTCTACATTAGATGGCCTAGTGCACCTTGCTTCTAAGCTAGCCATCCAAATCAAGTCTTTGGAGGTAGCTTGTGACAATTGGGATGTTGCTCTTAAGATTATTCTTGAGGTCCATCAATCTTTTTTGGACAAACACACCATTAATGTATAACCCATTGACATAAGTATTAGAAAGTGGGAGTAAAAGCAATGAGGGAGAAAGTATGCAAGCATGGGAGAACAAGAGTAAAGGGAGAGAGTAGCAAACAAGTGAAAGAATATCAGTAAGACAAATCTACTCAACAGGAGTAAGATTTTAAGATTTTGAGTATGGAATAGATCAAACAACTTAAGGGGAGTTATAAGATTTTCGAGGTATACGTTGTTGCAAAATTTTGATATTTTGAAATTTTGTAGAGAAGTCGACTAGTTATGTTATGTTATGCTCATAATAATAAGAGTATTAATGCATGACCAAGTATTTTTGACACTCGAGTCAAAGAGGGAGATTATTGATCTTAGATTGGTTTTGACGAGTGTATGTACACTTAAGTCATTTATTTAGTTCACATCAAACAAGTAGTATATGTTGAGCACAACATGTATAAGTTAGAGCATGCAGAGTTAGCAGTGAGTGTCGAGTCACTCAAGTGTCAAGTAGACAATATATGCCAAGTGATTTAGGAGCCAAGAAAATAGTGCATGTTGAGTCACAGTATTGAAATTAGTATAAACTGAGCATCACAAACTTCAGATGTCGAGTAACATGATTTTTGTCATAGTTGTTTGTACTAGCACAAACTACTATGTAAACCATTTTTGAGCTGACTTATAGATTAAATTACGATATTTTGGTGATAAGGATGAATCTTAAGTTGGAATCCCTATACATTATATGCATCCAATCAGGTAAAAGGAAGGTTAAGGTGGAAAAATGGGTGAATCATAGTCATTGATTCATACCTAACCCTAAGTCACCTAGGTCTTCTTAAGGAAGACAAATCCTAAACTTTCTATGAGCATGAAAGGGAATGTATGAATGATCAAGGAGGGTTTTGCATGCACAAACCAGGACATTCATGGTGACCAAGGTATTATGATCTAAATTACATTGCAAAATCAATTAAAGGAGATCAAAGGAATGACATAGTGAACAATAGAGAGACATTTGATCAAGAAGGATCAAGTACACAATAGGATAGAGGTGATTTGTCATCAAGTATAAGAGTGCTAATCATAGGATCAATGCTGAGACATTCTAATAGGTGAATCAATTAAATCTCTTAATAGAATAGTCTTAACAAGATGTATTGAAATCTTCTAACAAGGTGCTTACTTAATTGTGATTTGAAGTCCTTTAACAAGGCACACTTTTAGCACTGTGTTGAAATCCATTAACAAGGTAAGAACTAATAGTCTTTGTAAGCCTTCAATAGGGTAGACCTTTTACAGGGTAGATAATGGTTCATGATCAAACATTGTAACCTTCATTGGATACACATTAATACTGCAATAGTGAAGATTTGTGGGTGTCATCCACACCCCAATTTTACCTTCTCATTGGAGGATTTCTGGGTAATCATATCTTGTGTCATATGTGTGAATGCTTACTTGTCTACATGTTTTTCATGATATTTTAGTTTACTTATTGAATATGTAAGATGGATGTTTGGTGAATATTTTATGGGCCAAAGTTTGAAGCACTAATTCACCACCACCCCCCCCCCCCCCCCAACAAGAAGTTTACCTTTCCTATTGTAATTCCAACATCAAGATGATTGAGAAGTTAGGGTGGTGCCTTGCATCAACTGAGTTGAATGTCACCAATAGTGGCATGTTGTGATGGTTAAGTTGTTGAGTTGTTATCCTTGCCATCAAGGTTCAAATCTCATGGGGATGAGGTCCACCATTTGTGGCTCACTGGTTCATAGCTCCAGGTCAAAGCATTTACCCCAAAAAAAAAAGAAAAAAGAGTTCAATGTCATATTTCACAACTTGGTGCAATGGATCTTACTTTAGGATCTACCTAAAGTAATAAAGGAGCTGAAATAGAAGATTTATAGTCACAAGAAAGGTGACAGAGGGACAACTCAAATTGATAATATATGTATGAATAAGATGACAAGTCTTTGGCATTGTTGTCAAAGAAGGAGATATACACTAATGAAGGAGATATAGGGAGATATACATTGAAAATTCTTATGAAGGAGAATATTGATAGAAGTAAGAGGAGAGATACATTGAAGGAGATTGAAAAATCTTATATTTCCCTATACAAAGGTGTTGGAAATAGAGATGGAGTAACTGAGAGGGGAGGGGTGAATCAGTTACCACAAAAATAAATCCACAGATCCTTAGATGTCTTAAAGTATAGTTGTTGCTGATACTCGGTAACCACAAAAATAAATGCTGAAACTTGATAGATGTTCTGTTAACTTATTAAGCATTTAAAGTGATTAACATGCATGCATAAAGGAAATAGCATGAACACACGAGACACCAGATTTAATGTGAAAACCCAATTTGGGAAAAACCATCAAGTAACTAGTCACCAATTTTCACTCTTCTGAAGTGAGCCTTGTTAGGAGCCAACCCTGTTAAAGGTTACAAAACAAACTATTAGGTGTGACCCTGTTAGAGGATTTAATCACCCTATAAGGAGTGGCCTTGTCAGAGGTCTTTAGAACAATTCAACTGAATTGTCACCTTGTTAGAGGATTTACAAAATGGTTGTTAAACCAACTCTGTTAAGAGATTTTGAATCACTATTACAATGATTAGAAAGCAATAATGAAGTGATCTGAAATATATGCAACTTATCTTTGCTGAATACAGATCTCTATTCTGCTTCACTAGATCCTCATTGATCGAATACAACTTTGCATCTCCATAAGGATATCTAATCCTTCCACAACATTCGATCATATATCCAATATTCGCTCATTCCATTTACATCCATACATTCGCACTCTTATGCATCCACACTCTTACATGTTCATGAATTCACAACTTGACCTTTCATATATACCTTACAGATTGTCAAGTCAGCTCAATTACAAGTTACAACAACTGAAAAACATTAAATAAGTCAGCTGTAAACATTGCACAAAACTTAATTCTTTAGAACAATAAAATTCTTCACTACCTGACCCAGCTTGGTGACCACTACTCCAAAATTGTTTCCCCAGTGTTAACCAAGTGAAGCTCAGTAAACACTGCAAACCTTGCAACTTCCTTCGGAGACCGAGTTAACTTGGTAAACACTGACCTTTCTTTGCTTACCAAGTGAGCTTGGTAAAAGCTATCTGTCTGTTCGATGACCAAGTGAACTCGGTAGACATTGACTTTCCCTTTTTTAACCTTGGGAGCTTGGTTAACATTAAATTTCTGCTACAAAATCCTTTGATGCACGAGTGAACTCGGTAAGAGCTAACTTTCCTTTATGCTATTCAAGAACGTTTGGTAGACACTGTAAATTGCTTTGTTGATCGTCTGAGCTTGGTAGACTCTGTTTGATGGCTGATATGACATTTGTGTAACATCAAAGAAAATACACAATTAACAATTGTATCCAATAATCTCCCTCTTTGGCATTGATGGCAACACAACATGTAATAGTAGAATGAAATTTGAAAACAAGTCTTTCTCTTATATGGCAACACAACATGTCAACATAACAATTCTCCCTCTAAGATAGAAAACTCTCCCTCTTACAGTAATCTCCCTCTATGAAGGAATTACATAGAAAACTCTTTATCTTAAACAAATTTCAGATAGATATGATAGTAAAACTCTCCCTCTTTTACAACACATGCCAAAGACAAATCAACTCAAATGAATTTTAGTGTACCTTTAGTATTGATTCATATGCAATATTTCCTGATTATGTTGCATCAACTGATAGATCTTCAACCTGGTATGAGTTGATGCATCACTAAAACTTCATTTTAGTGAACTTTAGATAGGGGAGTGACCCCTAACATACCTCTTAGATACAAGAATGCATCCTTAGGTAATGGTTTTGTGAATATGTCAGCAATTTGTTCCTTTGTATGAGCATATTCCAATCTGATCTCCTTATCTTGCACCAATTCTCTAACAAAATGATATTTTATTACAATGTGCTTGGTTTCGGAATGCATCACTGGATTCTTAGATATGTTGATTACACTTGTATTATCACAGAATATAACAACTAGTTCTTTGATTTCCACCTTCATGCCTTCCAACAATTGTTTAAACCAAACAATATTATAACAGTTTATTGCTGTAGCAACATACTCTGCCTCTGTTGTAGATTGGGATGTACAATTTTTCTTTTTGCTTGTCCAAGAAACCAACCTCTTTCCAAGAAAGAATGCACCTCGACTTGTACTTTTTCTATCATCAAGTTTCCTGCCCAATCAACATCAATAAACACTTTCAAATCCATATTACCTCCAAATTTGTACCATAAACCATAATCCTCAGTTCCTTTCAAATATCTCATTATTCTTTTGATTGCTATAATGTGATTTTCTCTTGGTTTTGCTAAGAATCTTGCTACAATTCCAACTACAATGGAAATGTCTGGCCTAGTATGAACTACATACTGCAACTTTCCAATCATAGATCTACACAATATTTGATCTACTTCTTTTGATTCATCTTCCTTGGTAAGTTTTAATCCAGTACACATAGGAGTCCCAACGGGTTTACAATCTTCCATTCCAAACTTTTTCAATATCTCCTTGATTTATTTTGATTGAGTGATGTAGATACCATTTTTATTCTGTTGAATTTGAAGACCAACATAGAATTTGATTTCACCAAACATAGACATTTCAAATCTCTTGTTCATTTGTTCTGAGAATTCTTTGCAAAGATCATCATTCCCTGTGAAAATAGTGTCATCTACAAATATCTCTGCTAAAACAATCTTATCATCTGATCCTTCCTTTATATATAGGCTACTGTTATCATTAGTTCTTCAATTTGAATAAGATAGTTATGCAATCTTTCATACCATGCTCTAGGGGCTTGTTTCAGACCGTACAATGCCTTGTGTAATTTGTAGACCATGTTCATCTTATCTGGATCAACAAAACCTTCAGGTTGTTCAATGTAAACCTCTTTATCCGGTATACCATTGAGGAATGCTGACTTGACATCCATCTGATAAACTTTGAATCCATTGTGAGCAGCATATGCTAGTAAAGTTCTGACTCTTTCCAATCTTGCAACAGGAGCAAAAGTTTCTCCATAGTCTACTCCTTCTTGAGCATATCCTTTGCATACTAGTCTAGCTTTGTTTCTTGATACCTTACCATCTTTATCCAACTTGTTTCTGAATACCCACTTAGTTCCAATCACATTTTTGTCTTAAGGTCTAGGTGCAAGAGTCCATGTCTTGTTTTTCTCTATCTGCACTATCTCTTCATTCATAGCCTCAATCCAACTATCATTTCCCAATGCATCTTTGATATTTCTAGGTTCAAAATCAGCAAGTAAACAAGTACCTTTCCATTTATTTCTTGTCATGGTTCCTTCAAATTTATCTCCAATGATTTGATTTGTTGAATGATGTCTCCTGACATACTTAGCTAATACAGGTTCTTTGCCTTTTGAATGAATTTCTTTATTATCCTCTTGCATCTCAACTTCAAGTTCTGTCTGTTCTGGCTCGATAGACATTTTCTTGGTAGATGTTGGCTTGGGTCCTTCAGACTCGGTAGACACTGAATTTAACTTGGTTTTCTATGGCTTAGTTTGAACTTCCTATAACTCGGTTACAGATGACTCGGGAGTAGAAGATTCCTAATTCTCTGATGTAACTGGTACTGTATCAAGTTCAATGAAGACAAACCTTTTATAATCTTCTAGTTCCCTTTTGCTTTCTTCTTCAGTCCTTTCTGCAAACTCATCAACTTTCACATGTGCACTTTCTATGACTTTGTGAGTAGACAAGTTCAAACATCTATATGCCTTACTTTTGCATGAGTATCCAAAGAATATACCTTCATCACCTTTCACATCAAATTTTCTTTTTCTAGATTCTTTCAAAATGTAACATTTACTTCCAAATACTTTAAGGTAACTTACATTAGGTTTATATCCATACCATAACTCATAGAGGGTTTTGAATGAGTCTTTCTTCAGCTGTACTCGGTTCAAGGTATGAACTGCAGTGCTGATAGCTTCCTTCCAATATTTGATAGCAATGCTCTTTTCAATCATTAAAGTTCTTTCACAATCTATGATGGATCTGTTCCTTCTTTTAGCTATTCCATTTTGCTGGGGTGTTCTAGGGGCTGATATATGTCTTTTGATTCCTCTTTCAATGCAAAAGTTATTAAACTCATGTGAAATGAATTCTCCACCTCTGTCTGACCTCAAGCATTTTAATCTATTCCCTATTTTTTTTTCTAATCTGGCCAAATACCATTTGAACTTTTCAAATGCTTCTGATTTTTTTCTTAGATACATGACTGTCATCATTCTTGAGTAATCATCAACAAAAAGAATGAAGAACTTTTCTCCAGTATAGCTTTCAATTCCAATGGGTCCACATAAATCAGTATGCACAATTTCTAATATATCTTCAGATTGATAGTTTTTACTTTTAAAACTAGTCTTTCCCATTTTACCAATCTGACAATTTTTGCATAGACCGACCTTAGGTTTCTTTATGTTAGGAATGCCTCTTACTTTCTTGAATTTTCTTATCTTTACCAAATTATCAAAATTTACATGACACAACCTTTTATGCCATAACCAACTTTCTTCAACTTGAGCAATGAAACATGAACATTCACCTAGTTCAAGATAGAACAAGTTACTTTTAGTTTGAGTACCTAATCCAATCAACTTTCCTTTGCCATCCAGTAGTCTTGCTTTACCATGCATGAATTCTACTTTGAATCCATTATTGAGTAGTTGTGCCACACTTAACAAATTATGCTTTAGTCCTTCTACCCAATAGGCATTATCACATATAAGTTCTTTAGTTAGAGATATTCTCCCTCTTCCTTTTATACAACAAGGTTCATTGTTACCAAATCTTACACTGCCACCATCATAGTCTTCAAAGTATTCAAACTTAGTTTTTTCGCCAATCATGTGATGAGAACAACCACTATCTATGATCCATGTATCATTTTTGCTAATATGAGAAATGAGTGCCATTTTCTCATCATTATCAGACTCATCTTTCACAACAATGTAGATAATTTCATCTTCTTCTTCATCATTGGAATCATTAGAATCTTTAGCCATAAAACATGTTTTCTTACCTTTATCCTCGAATGATCTGAAGTCTTTCTTGCCATTGAACTTGTATCCTTTCTTCTCATTTTTATTCTACTTGTTTGGACACCTAGCAGCAATATGACCAACTTCTTCACATGAAAAATAGATTAGAGGTACTATACCTTTGTATTTTCCTCTGCCTCTAGAATATTTCCTTGCTAGAAGGGCTTCTATTACTTCAAGATCACTGTCTGAACTTTGGTCTAATTCATCTTCACTTTCTTACTGAGATTCCTTTTTCTTTTTGCCTTTCTCTTTGAGTGAAAGCTTGGCTTCAAATGCTGATTCAATATTCTTGGAAGATGGAACATAGTTGTCAAAGTTGTCTAGTTCAAATGCGGTTAATCTTCCAACTATGGCCTCTAGGTTTATCTTATGATTTGCTTCACATCTTCTTTCTTGAATTGTAGAGACTCTGATTGCATAAATGGGAAGTAGAGTTCTAAGAACTTTACTTATAACTGTCTCTTCCTTGATATCTCCTCCAGATGCTTTGATTGCACTGACACATGTTTTGACTCTTTCAACATATTTTGCAATGTTTTCATCCTCTCTCATTCTCATTTGATCAAATTTTCCTCTCAAACTTTCTACTTTGGCTCTTCTAACATTATCATCTCCTCCATAGATCTCTTTTAGCTTTTCCCACATTTCAAAAGCAGATTTGCAGTCCTTGATATCATCAAATTCTTCATAACTCATAGCAGATGCTATATCTATCATCATAATGTTGTGGGTCTTCTTTTCAGCAATATCATTAACAAATAGTGTACCAGCTGGTTTTGCATATTTTTCATCGAGGCATTTTAGTTCTGTGTCTCCAATAGAAGCTAGATGAAGTCTCATCAACCCTTGCCATGCAGAGAAGTTGTTCCTGTTAAGTCTTGGAATTTCCCTTTTATAAGACATCCTGATCTTTAGCTTAGATCTTTGAAATATTTCCTGCAAGCACCAAAAGCTCTGATAGCAATTGTTGGAAATAGAGATGGAGTAACTGAGAGGGGAGGGGTGAATCAGTTATCACAAAAATAAATCCACAGATCCTTAGATGTCTTAAAATATAGTTGCTGTTGATACTCGATAACCACACAAATAAATGTTGAAACTTGATAGATGTTCTGTTAACTTATTAAGCATTTAAAGTGATTAACATGCATGCATAAAGGAAATAACATGAACACAAGAGACACCAGATTTAACGTAGAAACTCAATTTGGGAAAAACCACCAAGTAACTAGTCACCAATATTCACTATTCTAAAGTGAGCCCTATTAGGAGCCAACCCTATTAAAGGTTACAAAACACACTGTTAGGTGTGACCCTGTTAGAGGATTTAATCACCTTGTAAGGATTGGCCTTGTCAGAGGTCTTTAGAATAATTCAACTGAATTGTCACCTTGTTAGAGGATTTACAAAATGGTTGTTAAACCAACTCTGTTAAGAGATTTTGAATCACTGTTACAATGATTAGAAAGCAACAATGAAGTGATCTGAAATATATACAACTTATCTTTGCTGAATACAAATCTCTATTCTGCCACTGATTGAATACAACTTTGCAGCTCCATAAGGATATCTAATCCTTCCACAACATTCGCTCATATATCCAATATTCGCTCATTCCATTTACATCCATACATTTGCACTCTTATGCATCCACACTCTTAAATGTTCATAAATTCACAACTTGACCTTTCATATACACCTTACAGATTGTCAACTCGGCTCAATTACAAGTTACAACAACTGAAAAAAATTAAATCAGTCGGCTGCAAACATTGGACAAAACTTAATTCTTTAGAACAATAAATTTCTTCACAGACTGACCCAACTCGGTGTCCACTGCTCCAGAATGGTTTCCCCAGTGTTAAACAAGTGAAGCTCAATAAACATTGCAAACCTTGCAACTTCCTTTAGAGACCAAATTAACTCGGTAAACACTGACCTTCCTTCACTTACCGAGTGAGCTCGGTAAAAGCTAACTTTCTCTTCGATGACTGAGTGAACTCGGTAGACATTGACTTTCCCTTTGTTAACCTTGGGAGCTTGGTTAACATTAACTTTCTACTACAAAATCCTTTGATGCTCGAGTGAGCTCTGTAAGAGCTAACTTTCCTTTGTGTTGTTCAGGAACATTTGGTAGACACTATAAATTGCTTTGTTGATCGTCTGAGCTCGGTAGACTCTGTCTGATGGCTGACATGACATTTGTGTAACATCAAAGAAAATACACAATTAACAATTGTATCCAACAAAAGGAAGGACACATACTGATAGAGGGAGAGCTTCAAATATATTAAGTTTCTTTTTGGTATTGTTGTTGGTATTGGTTTTCCATCAAGGCCAAAGAGGGAGATTGTTGAAAAGAGATTGTTTGAAGTGTAGAACCTATCATGGAACAATCATTATTTTGTTAATACTGTCAAACCTATGACTTTCTCATAAGACAACTTCCTTTTAGTCTAAACACTATCATTTGATTGATTGATAAAGAGGATTTGAAAAGATAGCATAACAAGAGTGCCTAGAGAAAGGTTGAGTTATATGGTGTATAAAAGGAGCACTAAGACCAAGTAAGACATTGATGATATTATGTATTATTTATCTACTTAAGGTTAAAGTGAATGGTTACTTTAGCTAAGCTAAGAAGAAGTGTTTTCATAAAAAGTGTGTGCCAAGACAAGCCAAGTAAATAGTGTAAACTGGGAAAATTTAGTATAGGCCAAGCAAAATTTAGTAGGTGTCGAGTGTCAGAAAATATAGTATATTTCAAGTGTTAGTAAAATTTAGTAGGTGTCGAGTGTTACAAAATATAGTATATGTTGAGTGTCAGTAAAATTTATTAAGTGTCAAGCATCAAGGAAATAACATTGTTGACCAAGCAAGGAAGACTTGGTAGATGTTGAGCAATCCAGTGTTGGTTGAAAATTAGAAGATTGTTATTGTTGAGTGAATAGTGTGGATGTTGAGTGACAAAAAAAATAGTTTAATCAAGGATTTGATGAATTTGAGCTAACAAAGTTGATTTCTTGAATTTTGTGAAGTGTATGGAAGATAAGTATGATGAGCTAGTGGCACAGAGTTCAAGATAAACCATTTTGAGGTGAATCTAAGGAAGAATGTAAGAGAAGTTTCAGAGGGGGCCTAATGGAAAGAGGGAGGTTTCAATGAATCTGACCTAACCCTAAGATGAATGATTGCGATTAAGAGGCAATTGATCTAATTCTCTTTATAAGGGGATACAAGGCTAAAAGCAAATGAGGTTGAAAAAGTTAAGTGTTGCTTCATATGGTGGCCGAAGGGATGAATTTGCTATTGGCATATTGAGAAAGAAGTCTTAAAGATTTGAAGGCTTGAAGGGTGAACAAGAAAATAGAGATGAAGAGTATGAATGCAAAGAAAAATGGAAAATTGAACTAGAGATCTATAATCTACAAGTGAGTTGTGTTTTATTATCTAATCAAGTCCTACTACTACTTTCTAATCATTGTATCAATCTAGATAAATCCTTTGGATTAAAGTTGACCTAATAGTCATTTGTAAATCATTTAATTGGGTAACATTCTAATGGAATGTTCTAAAGTCCTATAATAAGGCTCACTCCTAACAGGGTGATTGAAATCCTTTAATCAAAGTCACATTTAACAGTGTGTATTGTAATTTTTTACAAGGTTGGCTCCTCACAAGGCCCACTTCAAAAGAGTGAAAATTGGTAGCATGTTACTAGTGGTTTTTCCCAAATTAGGTTTCCATGTTAAATCCTTGTGTCAGATCGTGTGAATGGTCTTGCTATGTTTTATGTTTACATTACTACAAGAGTTATTTTGACCTAGGACAATAACCTACTAAGTTATGGAGTTATTGGATGATCTAATCAATGCATGCACTTATATGTTTGGTGAGAATTGAAAAGTTTTATTTGTACATTTGGACCTTTGATAACTTATACACCCCCCCACCCCTCACCCTCTCAATTATTCTAAATATTCCAACATTATTCCCACAATGGTTTTCATCCTTACATAAAGGGTTTCTACGTACAAATTTTTTGTCAATTGATGAACACTCTTGTGTGTGAGTTCATTTTCTTTTATCTTACTACATTCATATTTGTGTTGGTTGTCTCATGTTTGTTAGTTAATATATTTCAAGCAATCTAAAAAGTAACCAATTTTAGAGTCGATATTGATTCACCCCCTCCCCCCCCCCTCCTAGTACTATTTGGAACCAATAATTAGTTTCAAAGCTTTGACCCTAACAATTGCAAACCTAATAGCTTGAGAGAAGATCAAACAACAACTATGAAGTACAAAAAATTATATGAAGAACTACCTAACACCGTAGAAAACTTGAAGGAAAAGCTAAAAGAGTCGTTCGCAAAAATAAAGAAATTTGTAAAGAAACTAAGTCAGAGCCATGAGATTATTGAATAGGTGGAAGAAAAAATTAGCTCAAATTGATCTAAAGAAACTATCTCCAACCTTATGTCTAACAACAAGAAGTTGATTAAGTTAGTTGTAAACCTAAAGAAAGATCTAGAAGAAGCACAAAGAAGATTGATTCAAGCACAAAAAGAGAAAAGAGATGTTGCACTAGTACTGGAAAAAGATAAAAGAGCAATAAGAAAAGCTATGGAATCAAACTCAATAGAAGAAGAGAGTTTCAAACAAAAGGATGAGCAAATTCAAAGACTAGTAAAGGAACTAAAGAGCACCAACAAAAAAAATGAGAAGCTAAGAAGGTTCAATGAAATCTCTAAAAAGATAGATGAGAACATCAAAGCTCAAAGAAGGACCAAGGACACAACTAGTCTTGATTATGAAGGATTCAACAAGACTAAAAGTGGTGAAAAGTAAAAGAGGAAAATCTAGACCAAATAAGGACAAGGAAAAACATCATCTAAAGGTAAGAAACCTAAGAAACCAATCTATCATTGTTGTGGTAGAATAGCTTACACCTCAAATGTATGATGGTACAGAAAGGTTACATCTAATGAATTGTATACCTTTTGCTAGTACTATAAAAAATGCCGCTAGTGGAGGTGATCCTCTAAAAATGCATATCTTATACTCATGAGAAATTTTTTGATGGGTACTATTAGTATTGTAACAAATAATAAGTACAAACATAAGGTTGAGGTATGCAAATCCAAACAATGGACAAATCAGCATTCACAAAGAACCTTCAATCCTGACTAGATGAATAAGTTTAACATGCATGTGTGCTTAACCTATGAGAATACAAGACATACAATTCAGCATTTCCAAATAAGAACTAGTTGAAGGAACCACTCAAGATTGTGGAGAAGAACATGCATAACCTATTATCACTACAACAAGATAAAGCATCTTGCCAAATATTGTAGATCAAGAAACTAGCCCAAGTGCACAAATTGAACCACAAAAGGAAGAGAAAGGTACTAGAAAATGAGGAATTCATAAAAGACCTCAAAAAGATATGGGCAAGAAAAGAAGAAGAGAGCAAAGAGACCAAGTTAGAGGAAGTAAGAAACTCATCTGTTGTTGGTGAGACTTCTACGACCAATAGAGCTAATCCAAGCTTAAAAGGTATTATATGAAAAAGGAAAAACCATAGACCAGTACCCTACCCAAAATTTGTAAAATAATGCATGAAACAAGTATAAGGAGCCTATATCAAGGAAAAAGTATGTCGATATTATGATTATTTTTGCACATGTCACTTGCATTAATTATGAAAGAATAGGTAAGTTTTGTACTTATCATTTCTCATTAGAAATTAACCTAACAATAGCTCATTAAAGATATAAATATGTGAAAAGGGTTTGATTAATCACTTTCCAAACTCTAAATATTGAGCTAAGCATGATTATGAGAAAAACCTACTTGAGAAATTGAGTGTCATTTATGTTTACAATAAAATAAATGAACCTGTGAGTGTACAAAACTATATCCAAAGGAGCTAACAATTTTAGAAAAAAAAAAAAGGGCATCATATAATAAAATATTCATAAGATTAAACTTGTTAGAAATGAAGAACCTTCAAAATAGAATATATGGTCACCTTGTTGAAGGGTGACACAAGGAACTAGGTAGCTACACTATCCTTATTGCTAGAAGATGTTCTACTTGTTGAAGATGTTGGTACATACAAGGTGAATATTGTGGAGTTAGGAGAAAAAAATAGTATATGAAGCATTCTCTATATTCCTTGAAGATGATATACTTAAGAAAGAGTGGCAACACCTAATGAACACAACCCTGTACTGTATAATACAGATATTGATTTCATTCATGGGGATTGGGTGAGACTAGTACTAAGTTGAGTTCATGAAAACCATATTTGGCTTGACAATCCCTATAAAATTACCAAATGAGTAATCTTAAGGGTAACATGACTCAACGATGCAGAGACAGTGATAAACACAAGCAAGATCACACATTAGGAAGTAACAAGGTTGGCCAGAGAAAATAAGATAGGGTGAGCACTGACAATTGAAGAAATTCCTGAACCTAAGATTAATTATGTAGGAATGACAATTGTGTACAAACTCTACTTCTCAAGGAAGTCCAATTGTGTACCTTGTGGAGAGGTACATGTAGCATATCAAATCAATCGCTAAGGTCCCCCAATTGACCTAGGAGGGTGGCTATATGAATAACTAATGTTAAACCTAACAAAGATCAAGAAAAACTTGTAAGGTTCACCAATTAAATTGTGGAGCTCTTCTAGTATGTTTATATGTCTACTTTGCACATTAATTTTTTGGACAAGCTATAATCAACTAGTTTAAAGATAATTCAATTTGTGAACATGTATTCATGTTTTATATGATGTTGCAAGATAAGAAGGACAATCTATTAAAAAGGTAATTTTATAGCTTTAGGGAAATAATGAGGAAAAGGGAAAGGATGCCCTTTACCTAATAGAGGAATATAGAAATGATATATGTTTTCTAGCTTGGACATACACATGCATGATATAGGCTGTGAAGCCAAGAAAACACTGGCTCATTATATTCTAATATGAACTAATAGAAAAGAAGGTAAGGGCTACCATAGAATTGGTATTATTTATCCTTTTTGGTAAAAAGTTACCAGTATGAGGTACCAATGTAGTAAGAAGGAGCACAATAGACTAGATAGAAAAGAACAAGTAAGAGAACATGAAATAAGCTAAGACAACAAGAAAGAGAAAAAAGACAACTAGAACCATGGTGAAGAGTCCTAAAGGCACAAACATGAAGAAAAAAACATTTATTTAGGAAAATAAACAACCTCACCAAAACCAGAGTCATGAGAAGAAGATGAGAAAAAAGAGAAAAAAATTGAAGAAGTGGTGAAGAAGAAATAACACAAGTACAAAAAAGATGAAATTCTTCCCCATGTGAATCACCATCAAGAATGGTGAAACATTCTAGAAGAGGTAACAATCCCATTCTATACTCTCCATTAATGATATACTCAATGATATTGTTCATAATAGAAACTATAATACAATAAAGTACATATATGCACTTACGTGTGAAAAATATCAAAACAATATAATAAGTGCAATACTAGTAAGCATGAGGACTCAAAATAGAATGCCAGACATGGTAAAGAAGGTGCTACCAAAATAATTGGTAGATATCATAATCAAGAAGTAGTGAACTGGAATTTCATAACTAATTGAGATTCTTGATGATGCACTTACAAAAGTTAGATCAAGATTTGCATCCTTAGACAGGCTTACTTACACAACAACTAATATCAACAAATTCCTAACACAATCTAATATTGCATTAGTCACACCATGAAGAGAAAGAGAGATGTTGGACAAGATAATAAAAATATGGAAATGGATAATAGACCAAGTAGAGTTATTATGTGTAAAAAGGTTGATAAAACAAACAAAAGACCTAACAGGGCCAGTTCCAAAAGATAAGGGAAAGAAAAAGATGATCACAACTATTGGAACCAGTAGCAGAATTTGAGGGATATATTGAAGAAATAGATGAATAACCTATTAAATTTAATCCTCTAATCTCCCCAAGAGAAGCTAGATATGAAACAACTAAAAATGCAATGTTTGTAAAGTGTGAAATGACACTAGGGCTAGTAAAAACCCAAGACACTTTAGCAACACCAAGACCGGTTGAAGATCCCAAGACAACCACAATACAATTGGTAATAGAAATAGATAAATCATGAACATATTAACATGAATAAAGAAGGGAAGAAGGTAGTAAGCCAATGTATTATCCATGTATAAGGGAACTCTCATCAACAAAGGTCACAAAAGAAGAAGACAAAGGAAAAAGAAGCTAAAGGGTGGATGCTATTGAGAATAATCTATAGGTACAATAGAATGCACAAAGGGAAGAAGAAAAACTAGTCACATAGTCAACACCAGAGTAGTTCCAAAGCCTCTTAAAGCCCACATCTACAAAAAGAATTTTTTGCTGAGAAGAAGTGAATCAGAATAATCCCAAAGGAAAAGAACAAAGAGGACAAAAAGGACATCCTCATTGTTACCATATTTTCAACCATGCAAGTTTTATACTTGTACTATATACTTTATTATGGACTCCTTTTTTAATCTAAACTTTGAACTTGAACTCTAGAACTAATTGGTTCAAGGTTCAAGTCATATTGGTCTTATTGGGACACCTTGTCATGTTTACCTCGCATTTCTTTTTCCTTGAACTTGAACTCCTGAACCAATTGGTTCAAGGTTCATTAGTCTAGTTTGTGTGCTTGTTTTAGTCCCAATAAGACTCATGACATTAGTTTGATTTCAGCACTTCTCTTAAAGTTAAACTTTGAACAGACAACAATTCAATTTCAGATTTCATCATAGCTAAGCTTTTCCTATCATGACGAGTTAATTTACAAGCATCAAATCCCTATATTCTGAGACTATAAAAATTGAATCTTGAACCTTTTCCCATGGCTGAAGAGTTCAAAGTTCATTGGTCTGAAAGGCATATGAATAATGACAAGTTGCAGTATGGAGATGACCAAATATTTTTTGAAAAGGTAGAAAAGAAATCCATTAATGGCTAATTGGTGTGAAAGGAGGTGGAGTGATTTGGTATGTGAAAAGTTAAGCAATGTTCATTAATGATTTTTTTTTTTGTCAAATTAGTACTTGCCTCATGCCTCCATGATGTGATTTCTTGTTTAAACCATTAAAAGTTTCCCTTCTTGTTCATTTTGTTGTTGTCATATGAGGTAAGCATTTTCATTTTCTTGAAGATGCAAGAATCCTGCAGCATAGTCTTTTTAATTAGGAGATTTGTTTTATTTTCCTCCTAGTGAGCTGCATTCTATTTCCTCATTAGTTACTGTCAATTCCTATTTAAAAATAAAGATAGCTTAGTTAGCCCTTTCTCATTTTGTCTTTTCCTTGTGGTTAAAATTGTAATCTTCCTTTTTCTATAGCTACTTCTCGCCCTAAGTACCTAAAGAAAAGACAACCACCACCCTAACTAGCTTCTTACTAGAACTAGGAGATACCTTTCTTGCTAATGAGGATGTCAAAAAAAATTGACAAGGTTTTCAAGACCTAAGCCTAGATCTATTATAGAAAAGGTAGCTAAGAATGGGTTGTTGCAAGTTAGGGGTTTTCTAGAGGTGATTCCTTGTTCAGAGCAAGTTTTAGAATGTAGAGACAAGTATGGCACTACTCAAAGGTGCATTAGAATACATATAGGGGAATTATTTGTGTATGTCAATAGAATTATATTAATGGGTACCTTGAGAATTCCTCTGTATGAAGAAAATGAAGCCTAGATGATCAATCAATCTAACTCCAAATTTGCCAGCGATACTAACAAATTTAATAATGAGATAGCTAAGAATTGGTTACCCAAACTTTATAAATGAGGTTCTCATCTTCTCTATCCCCTAACATGAGAACATATGATTCTAGATATTAAAGATATAATCACTCTTCTAAACAAGGTCAAAGGGAATATAGATGCCTTTTTTCTAGGAAAATTGTATGTATTTCTTTGTCCAGACTATTTTAAGCGAAGGAAAGTATGTTGGATGGGCTAAAATTATATCATACCAATTGCATGAAGAGCATTAGGAGGCATTTGGGGTTTCTAGTTTTTATATGGCTTCTTATCTGTTTTATATTCTAGCATGTTGTAAAGAGTGGTGCCCCACCTAGATTGGGTAAATGGCGTGCCTATCTATGATTGTTTTCCCTTGTTGTGGAAAGAGAAGAATCCTAGAGATTTCAAAAGGGTACAAAGTACTTTTCTTTCC
Organism: Cupressus sempervirens; assembly: GCA_028749045.1. NCBI lineage: Eukaryota > Viridiplantae > Streptophyta > Pinopsida > Cupressales > Cupressaceae > Cupressus > Cupressus sempervirens. The sequence continues at coordinate 621,514,202 of CM053785.1, forward strand.
AATTTGGTTTTTGAGCTCCAAGGTAAAGAAGTAGAAGATTGACTGAAGAAATAACTCAATTTGTCACTATATATGGTAGCTTCTTAAACCACTTTCCCAAATTCATGTACATAAGAGTGGGTGGGTACAAAGGTAAACCTCTAAAGGTATCTAGACACTGCTTAGACTACAATGTTCCGATTGACATTTGCAGGTAGGTGGCTAAAGTGGATAAAAATTGTAAAGCTAGGAAAGGTTCTAGTTTTATCTTCCCTATTGGGCTTGGCCATTATTGGTGCAAAATTTGCCATATCCCCATTTTAAGATATAATTTTAATAACAATTAGATAATACAATTTTATTAAATAGATAATGATAATAGAGTTATATTAAAACTAATACTAAAATATAAAAATAGGAAATAGTAATTATTTAATCTATATTATCAATGAAATAGTATTTGTATGATATTTTAAATAATAAAATTATAATGAATAAATAAAGAAATAAAATTTAATACAAGAGACAATGTCATATAAAGTATGTTAATTTTCTAAATAGAATTTAATAATAAATACAAATAAGTAAGTAAATAAATAATATACCATAGAATAATATAAATTAACTAAATCTAATGAAAAGTCAAGAGATATTTTATAAATAGACACGACTCCTTAAAATTAATATATAAAAGGGAGGAGAGTTTATTTTAGAGAGGGAAAAGAAAGAGGAGAAGATGGGACTTCAAAAAGGAAACTAATATGAAGAATATAAGGAAGTGACTTTCTAAAAAGGTATCAATGACATTGAAAGGATGTGAACCTTTGAAAGGGTCATAATTATGAATAGTTATGACTCTTCAAAGATGTTGTAATTATAAAGTATGAGGAATTTTCTAAAGCATTTTAGTTATGAAGTATTGTGACATTTCAAAAAGATTATAACAATGAAGTGTTGCGACTTTCAAAGGATTTACACTATGAAAGGTTGTGACTCTTGGAAAAGAAGAAACAAAAAAGTACATTTATCTTTTCCTTATAATTAGAAAAGAAAGAATTTAGAAAGAAAAAATAGAGTTGAGATAATCTAGTAGGAATAATTCATTAAAGAGCCAACTAAGGATAGAGACAAATAGACCAAGTAAAGAGTAAGATGTAACAGACACATAGAAATGCATGTCAGAGTGAGAAAAGAAATGATAGAAATCAATGGAGATTGGAACCAAATAACCACCACATGAAATAATGAGATACATAAGTATGGATACTTTTTTCCCGTGGGCCGTTGGATGTGACAGACAGTTCCCACATCAGTAATCACATGCCCCCCATAGACATATGTTGATATTTGAAGAGATGAGTAGTGGTATATATATGTATGTAAGTTGAGATAAACATTTTTTGATAATTAAATAAGGTAGTAAATTACTAAAAGTAGATATTTAATTTTTTTTGTAAATTAATTCTATCATCTTGGATACAATGATTTAAACTAACTTAAAGTATATGTTAATGCGAAAAGGAATAGTAGGTAAGATGGTGGAATTGATCCCAAAAATAATAAGGTTATGTATTTACCTCTTGGATTTAGACCTATCTTAATATTGGACCCCACTACAAGGTCTAAGTACTCTAATATGGTATAGCAATGAGGTATAGTGGGGGATGATAAGTGTCCATTAAAAAATTGGAGAAGCTTTGGAAAATAGACCAAGGTTCTACCAATACTTTACTAAGACTTTCTTTTCCAAACCACAAATGACCTAGCCTATACATTGGTATGGTGTGACACCTAGGCATGGTGAGGGATGGTAAGCACCCATCGAAAGATTAGGGAATCCATGACAAAGGATCAAGGTTCTACCTAGGCTTTAATGAGGTCTCCTTGACCAATCCCCAAGAGACCTAACTTACAATATATACACATTTACCTCTTAAAAAATTAAAGAATAGATATCTTAATGGATAAATGAATGATTATTTCTCACCAAATTTTGTGTGAATACACAAAGACGTTATAATCCTTATAAGTATGAACATTATACTCATATTAGAGCATGATTTTCCAATCCTATAAGGTTAAAGAGGATCTAGAAAAATAATTTATATGAAAGACTAATGTCAAAAGTTAATGACTATTAGAAAGGACTCAAACATATCCATGATATCAACCTAAGAATTTAGACTAAAAGAAATATATATTTCAACTCAGTGGAAGAAATTATCTAATTGCTTGAGGACAAGCGATTTTAGAAAGGGTAGACTGACGTATCCTCATTTTAAGATAGAATTTTAAGGACAATTAGATAATACAATATTATTAAATAAATAATGATAATAAAGTTATATTAAAATTAATACTAAAATATTTAAATTAGAAATAATTATTATTTAATCTATACTATCAATAAAAAAATTAGTATGATATTTTAAACAATTAATAAATAAAGAAATAAAATTTAATACAAGAGACAATGTTGTAGAAAGTATGTTAACTTTCTAAATAGAATTTAATAATAAATAATAATAATAAACATAATTAAGCAAGTAATTAAATAAAATAATATAGAACAATGTAAATTAACTAAATTTAATGAAAATTCAAGAGATATTTAACAAATAGACATGAATTCTTAAATTTAAGATATAAAAGGGAAGAGAGTTTATTTTAGAGAGAGGGAAAAGGGAGAGTGGAAGATAGGACTTCAAAAAGGAAAAATGGAAGAGGAAACTAATATGAAGAAAATAAGGAAGTGACTTTCTGAAAAGATATTAATGATATTGAAAGGATGTGAACCTTTGAAAGTGTCATAATTATGAATAGTTATGACTCTTCAAAATGTTGTAATTATAAAGTATTGGGACTTTTCCAAAGTATTTTAATTATGAAGTGTTTTGACTTTTCAAAAGGATTATAACTATGAAGTGTTGTGACTTTTCAAAGGATTTATACTATGAAAGGTTGTGACTCTTAGAAAAGAAGAAACAAAAAAGTATATTTTTATCTTTTACTTATAATTAGAAAAGGAAGAATTTTAGAAAGTAAATATAGAGTTGAGATAATCTAGTAGGAATAATTCATTGAAAGGCCAACTAAGGATAGATCCACATGGAACAAGTAAAGAGGAACATGTAATATGTAATGTCCTGCCCAGATATCCTCAGAAACAAGGTTAAATAAGCCAAGATTTAAAAAAAAATTAAAATTCAAAAAAGTATAAGAATGCAATTGGCAACAACATACGAGGATCACAAAGATCACAATGGATGACTATCCAAACATCCTAACACCAACGGATCTACAAACACCACTACTGACCAAAATGACTGACAATTGAAGATGCACAACTAAATTTGAACCAAAATATATCGAACCTAGAATGTCACACCAAAGGATTGAAGTGTACTTAAGAGGGTACCCTAAAAACTTCCCAAAAAGTTTGGGTCTTACCAAAAAGTGCCCGCTATCTGCCCACACAGGTTTCTGCAAATTTCATGCAATACTTTAAATCAACACTGGGCGATACTTTAAAGTATCACGCGACATTTCTAATGAAGCAAGGTGACACTTTTAGGGATAGGGAAAAACTTCTCTTAAGAGTGTGCGATACTTTACCATTATCATACGACACTTCACCAAAGAGGGTGTGATACTTTCTAGTATCGCACAATATTTTTTCCTAAGGGGTGCAATACTTTCCAGTATCACACGATAGAATCCTAATGGGCATGCGACATAAAATTTTGTCACCCCATGCTCACACAAGGTCACCTAGGAAAAGTAAGAAAACACACAAAGACAACAAAAAAGGTTAAACAAGGTTCAAAACCTCCACACCGGGGAGTACCAGATTTACAATTCAAGGCCTGAACACTTGAACACACTACTAAAAGATGAAAACTACATCTAACCATATAACAAGTAGAAAAGGGAAAGTATAGCAGGTTACATCTCAGTGTACTGAAATCAATATCACAATAAATAGAAATAACATCAAAATGTATAGTACAACCAAACTAAGTACGTGGTTTCTCACAACCATCAATAGCAGATCATAAGACCATCGTGGACCCTAGCCATCCCTCATGTGTAACATCTTGAGCCACTAATCAGATCATCGGTACTATCGTAATAGGGACATCACTACTAAACATGCTACAACATAAGCATAAGGAAATCTAACATGCTAGAAGTAAAGCATAAGATAATCCTACAAGTAGATAACATCACCTATCACATGCTAATCATCATAGTAAAGAAATGCATCAATAAATAACATCATCTAAACATGATATTCAAGCATCTCAATGAAAGCGTTAATCACAAGAAAGCATACGCCGAAACCTGAAGCACCAAGTGAAAACATTTAGCAACGGTCGCACTAGGACAAGAGACTATCTCTATACATTGATCCCTAGTAGTGGTATAGGTAGCTATGCCTCCCAGCTACATGGAACCTACCTGTAGGCCCACTCTTGTTGTGTTGATGGAGATAATGATCCAACTAGAAACACACACAAAGAAAATGTCCATGACTAACACACGCCAGGTAGTATAATGACTGAAACCAAGACAAAGACAATTCATAAACTACAGGTCCTGGTTAGACACTCAAAGGGCTACTAAGTATGGGTTGATATAATGGAGAGTCACTTGGCATTGACAAGCCCAAGCTCAAATTGTGCAGATTTAACTCCCTCAACGAAAAGGCTCTAGCACAGAATATTTTTCATTATCTTAAGTTTTATTACCACCTAGTATTTTATTTAGTTATCACTTATATAAAGCTTCCTCTACCAACCTTCAGCACCATGAACGTCGAGCTATAAGATAGAAGCCCCCTCCATATACTACCCTACCCTACCCATGCTCATCCAACGATGAGTGCCTGTAGCCATACAAATTCCCAACCCAACCCCAATGATCATAACTTTTGGAAGTACCATTGAAAATTGGGCCTTGCAAGTCACTAGATAGATGTGTGTGCATGTACTTGTGTGTGGTACACCACCATCATGAAGATCATAACACAAGGAGTAGATGAGAACACAAAGTAGAAAGTCACTCAACCAAAAATAAAATTGAGAGGACAGACACAACATGCATCCTAACACAACATAAAAGTGCAATAGTGGTCTAACTAATACCCAAATGAATCATTCAAGTCCACGACCCACATTGTGCCCAAAAAGCCTAAGAAAATAGGGTGCCACACAAAATGAGGTAAAAACCCCAAAATTTGGAAAAATTTGAAATTAAAACCCCTTTGGCCTTTGGGTGTAAAAACCCCAAAAATCCAAAAATAACTAAGTTCAGACACCATATGCAAAAATGGCTAGCATAACAGCTCAAAATGCCAAACCCTCATCCCAAAAATAGTGAAAATGTTCATACCTGACCAATCGGACAGAACCAATAAACAAAAATGGAGGGGAACACTAGTTCTCTGCCTCCTAACATATTGCTACAAGAAATAGAAGATGACATAGAGTAGAAAAAATAAAATGAGAAGGCCCTACCTGACAACAAAAGGGGTAGAAACTGAAACCTACAGAATAAAATAAATATCCTACCAAAACTGTTGAAAGTGATGGCAAAGCAAGAACTACCCGAGTCAGATCCAATGAATCTAATCTCATGAAAAACCCACACTCACAACTCCTAAAACAAACAAAAATTGAATCCTTCAGAAGAGGGTTCTCAAAAGAGCTCTCAAATTTCTATTTCAAGAAGTGAGAAGTGAATAATAAAAACTCTTTTTCAATACTTATTCACTTTTCGAGTGAATAGTTGATAAGGGTACATAGCCAGTTAGACTAGCTAAACTTCGAATCGACCCAAATGAAAATAGGTTATTCCTCATAATGGGAATTCACCTAAGGAAAAGCTGCCAAAAATTAAATTTGAGAAGATTTAAAGCCTAAAAAACCAAAATCACAGAATATCACTTAACAACTTTCGCGATACTGCAAACCTCTAAATGCATAGATACACTTATTGGTCTAATCACATAATGTAAATGAGTTCAGATTTAATAATCACCGAAAGGTTTTAATTTAAATAATTAAAATAAGGATACATAGACCATATATGGATGAGATTGGTAAAATATGAACAGTTGAATCACTAACTCCATGTGCCACTGGTAGGAATATAATTCCTACACACTAAAACACATGATCAAGTGCAATTGCATAATATCATAGCTGAAGAAAAATGCATTAAATACCTAATTAATCTATTTACATCACTCACATTCATAGAAAGTGTAAAGATACAAGGATGAAGTAAATATCCATAGTATGAAATCCATCACATAAAATAATCAGAAATATGCCCAAATACTAGATAATCAGATATCGTCATAGATCTACTTTCATCTCAAAATGGCATCAACATGCAAATATGATAAACTAAACATCATAGTAGTAAAGCTTCTATGATACTAAGTCAAAGTATATCATCCAACCCTCAGGTCATTACCAAATATAAATAACAATAAAAGTATCATGTATCTCTTGAATCAAAATAGACAAGGTACAGACTGCAAACACAAGAGGCACTACATCCTCCCCCCACTAGCATAGGCTTACTTCTGGAAGCCAACAAAAAGGTAGGAGTACAATCCCTTCAGTCGTGTAGCATCCTCCCAAGTTGCAAAGGTCTCATCACTCGTGTCCCATTGGACCCTTACCTTCTCTATGTCTAGACCTCGTAAGGTCAACCTCCACTAATGTAGGATATAAATGGGCTCCAAAATAAGCTTCTTTTCTGCTACTTACAAGGCATCCCAATCAAGAACATGGGTCACATCTAGAATATACTACCTCAAAATAGAAACATGAAAAACATCGTGGATGTGTGATAGGCTAGGTGGCAACACTAGTCGATAAGAAATAGGACCAATCCTCTCAAGCATCTCAAATGGTCTAACAAAACATGGTGCCAACTTAGAGCCTTTCCCATAATAAATGGGGCTCTTCCTTGGACGCACATGCAAAAACACCCTGTCACCAATAGAAAAGTGATGATCCAACCTATGGGCATCTGCATACTTCTTTTGCCTACCCTGAGCAGTAACCAAATGCTCCCTAATTCAAACAACCTACTGCTCCATATCCTAAAGCATCTCTAGACCCAAAAAAACTTGGTCCTCTAAGTGATCCCAACTCAAAGGGGTATGACATGGTCTACCGTACAAGGCCTAAAAAGGTGACATGCCAAGAGAACTATGATACCCATTTTTGTATGCAAACTCAAAAAGGTACAAATAGTCCTCCCACTTCACCTACCTATCCATAACATACATGCAAAGCATATCTTCTAGAACTTGATTTACTCTCTCAATCTAACCATCAATCTTTGGGTGATAAGCCGAATTGAAATTGAGTTGTGCACCCAAAGCAAGTTGGAGAGACATCCACAATGCAAAAGTAAACAATGGATCTCTATCCAAAATAATCCAACAAGGAATTCCATGCAAACAAAAAATATCCTCAAAGAAAACATGTGCTACAGAAGAAGCTATGTAGGATGCTCTCATGGGTGAAAAATGTGCTACCTTGTACAATTTGTCCACTATCACCATGATGCAATTGTGTCTCTGTGATGACATAGGAAACCCTGGGATAAAATCAATAGATATTGTATCCCATTTCTACTCTGGAAAGGTATGTGGCTGCAAAAGACCTACCAGATGCTGATGCTCTGCCTTCACTCTCTAGCACTCAAGACATCTAGCAAAAAAATTAGAAATATCGTGCCTCATCCCTACCAAAAATTATAGTTGTTAGAGATCAACATGCATCTTCTTAGGACCAAGATGATCAGAATATGGTGCACAATGTGCTTCAGACAAAACCAAGGCATGAAGATCTCCTGACACAAGTACATAGATATGCCCCAAGTGTCATCGTAGTCCATTAGACTCAAGAATATAACCTAAAAATCTCCCCTCAAGGGTACACCCAAACTCGATCTCCACCCTCACCTCATGATACCAAGTATCACTAGGTAAGGCCTCTAAGATACAGACTCACAAATCCACTCCCATTGACATCACTGATACCTCATGTTGCCTCCTACTCAAAGCATCTACAATGACATTTTTCTTCCCTTTAATGTAATGAACATCAAAGTCATACTCGCATAGGAACTCCATCTAGCGATGATGTCCTGCATTTAGGTTTGGATGAGTAAAGATATACTGCAAGCTCCTGTGATCACTATGCAACTCAAATCTGTGACCCAAAAGAAAATGCCTCCAACAAACAAGGACATGCACTACAATTGTGAGTTCCAAATCTTGAGTGGGGTAGTTAAGCTCATGGTCTTCGAGTTTCTTAGACTCATAAGCAATCACTCGACCATCTTGCATCAACACCGCACCCACACCTTCCAACAAAGCATTTGTGCAAACCATGAAATCACCTATAGGATTAGGTACTACAAGGACTAGTGCACTAGTCAAACACTCCTTAAGAGCATTAAATTCTACCTCGCACCAATTTGACCAAACATACTTCTTCCCTTTCTTTTGAAGAGAAGTGATGGAATGAGCTACACATGAGAAATCCTTCACAAAGAGGTAGTAGCAACATACCAATCCCATAAAACTATGAACTTCTTAGACATTAGTGGGTATTGGCCATTCCATGATAGCACAAATCTTCTTTAGATCCACTAAAATTCCATCACTATTGATGATGTGTCCCAAATACTTTACCTCTAACTAGAAGAACCCACATTTACTCAAGTTCCCATACAACTGATGGTCTCTCAACACTGCAATACCTAATGGAAGTGGACTTCATGTTCTTCCAGAGTCTTCAAATAGATCAATATGTCATCTAGGAATACAATGAAACACTGATCAAGGTAAGTGCAAAATACACCATTCATCAAACTCGTAAACATTGATGGCACATTGGTTAACCCAAAGGGTACAACTGTGAACTCATAATGCCCATACTGTGTACGAAAAGTTGTTTGATGAATATCAGCCTCCTAGATATGAAGTTGATGGTATCTTGACTTAAGAAACTACTACATTTGATCTTATTTTTTTGACCAAAAATTTTGACCTTCAATTAAAAAGGTTTAAGTTGGTCGGATTGGAGAAGGGAAAAATAATCTTTTTAAAAATCTAAGCTCGTGTTGGTCAAAGTTTTGACCAACACAAGCTTAACTTCAACATGAAAAAGCATTTTTCATTTCATTGATGTTTGAGAGTGCACGAAGGAGCATCTCATTGATGTTTGAGAGCGGGCGAAGGAGCTGGAGCTATGTAAGGGTTTTCTTTTGCATTGTGGTAGGAAAAGATATGAAGTCGCAGTCCATCTTTTTAGATCTCGAATCCCATCCAACAGTTTAAGAAAGAGTTTCCTCTACCTCTCATTCCTCCTTTCCTACTTGATAATTCATTTCAATCCCCAGCTGGTGCTTGCTGTCAATAAGAAGATTGATCAGGGAAGGAGGGAGACAATGATATGATTGGCAGGTAACTATATTTCTTGTCCCTGGCTTGATGCTGAAGTTATGGATGTCTCATACAATACTTGAGGGTTTTCATCTTCTATTGTGTATTCATTTTTTGTGTAATTTCTTTATCATCCATTATAATACATTTTTCTACTTGAATTTTAGGATTGGGAATTCTAGATTCATTAAATAAAATCATCTTCTAGTATTTTAAGTGGTTCTTATATACACCATTGCTCACAAGTTTTGATAAGTGAGGAATTTTCACACCTCTAAACTATCTCTGAGGTCTTAGGATTCATAAATAGCCCATATGTGTAAGCATTTGACTATACCAAATCTACTTTACTATTTTGAGGCTGAGTATCATCTTTTCGCAATAACCTATCTCTACCTACAAAAAAACTAGCTTTATAGGGATTCCTATTAGGCCCACCTTTAATCCTTTTTTCAAGGTTAAATTTTTACAACCCCTCACACCTTGTCCAAGAATTGGTTGCATTATCACTTGCAGATAGAAGCATTTGCAGTAAAGTAGAGGAGCCTTTGGGCCCAACTCCTTCCTTTTTTCTTTTGTTGTTCCTAGGTGTTTAAACTAGAGAATGCCTAGACACTTCCAAGATACTTTAGGAACTCTAGAGAATTCTAAGAGATGTCAAGAATCCTTCTATTTTGGGGATAGTTGCACATTCCCAACTCTATTTACATATGGCTTGAATCACCCTAACAAAAACCAAGCCCTCTTTAAGAATGATTAGATGCCATAATAAATTCACCATCACTATTTGGGGATAGATAGAAGTTCCTAAAATATAATGAGGGATGCTATACCATGCGATATCTAAAGAAATATTTAATAAACTAGGGTCAACTTGGGTGCCTAAGAATCTTAGAATGGGAATGAAAAATGGGGGTGTGCCACAACAATACCAAGATGATATATAGCTTGGATTTTTTCCTTAGATTTCAGAGACAAAAGTGGGGCATTTTATACCCAATTCATTTGGAAAGTTAAATGATGCACAAAGTGATTACACAAGTTCAGCCCATCCTTAATCATTTCCATAACAATGCCTTACCTCGACTTTCCAAGTGTTTGGCCACTCTAGATGTACCAAAAAAGGCTTAACTATTTGGGAGTTTAGGCCTCCATTATTATCTTAAGCCATAAGTTATAAAGAAAATTGACTATATCTTTGTATGGTGCATCAATTGACAAATATTCTATGCTACTAAAGCTCAAATTTGTTTGGAATTCTTAGAGGCCTTTCATGTGCCTTCTCTTTTTGTTGGGCTCTATTAGGGATAACATAAAAAAATTAGCCAAAATTCTGCACTAATTGACATAGTCTTTCATCATCTAATCTATAATTTTTTCACCCTCGAGTGAAAGTCCAATAATAAATCTTAATTTTTGTGTAACCTTATGATTCTGGACTATGGGAATATTTCCATTAACACTTCTATACTCCAATGCCAAGGAAAAGATAGAGAATCTTAACATTCACATTCAAGGTTTGCATTATTTTCCACATTTATGCACTCTTCTATGCATAAACAACAATCAAAATCTAAATATTTTGTGATGTAGACTAAGGGAAATACAATAAGTAGCTAGGCAATATTGTAGGTTAGTTGTGCATGTCAAAAGTGCTCTCTGCATTAGAGTTCCAGACTTTCAAAATATTTCCAAAAAAAAACAAATATCTAAGTTGTGGCCGCAAACTAGAATTTCATACCATTGAGTAATTTTTTGCATCTGAGGCAATTTTACATGCACAAGAAAAAATTGGAATAGAGTCTTCAATCACTTTATGGGCTACTTCACCAACACCAATTGTTATTGCTAGCAGACCTGAAAGAATTTTATAAATTCTTTCATCTCCCAAATTAGAAAATCTTGTGGAATAGCAATAGAGCTACTATGTAAAACATTTCTAACTATAATTTACTTGCAGTGTGTGCAGCAAGAGCCACCTTAGAAGAAGACCCTTTTTTTTATCAATTTTATAAACATATCGAGCAAAGTTTCATTTTTGCAAGAAAGCTGATGGTTTAGGCAAGTATCCAATTTACATAACAATTGTCCATAATTTTAAATGTGTAGTATTTTTAAGTCCATTGTAAATGCTTACAATGTTTTTGAAAATCACTTATTTGTAATGTTGTAGTACTATAATTTTGAGTATTTTCTCAATTTAACATTTTTGGTCTATTTTGTCCAATTCTGATTGTTTTAGACCCTTGTATGTCATGGAAAATAATAATTTTGGCAATGTTCATAAGTATATCAATGGGCATAAAACATAGAAGTAGGAATATTATCCAAATAAAGACAAACATAATAATTAAACATATGCCATATTTGACAAAGATGATATTCTTACTTGCTTTCTACAAATTCATATTGAAAATCATTCATGAAAGCTTTGATAAAACCTTTCAGACCATTTTATCTAGTTGATATTAAAAGGAGAGAAAGTTGTTTGTATTAGATATCCATATCACAAAACTACCATATTTTTCTCAGTGTATAGAGTCCTTTTTGGATAGTCATGCCTCATTTCGAGGCAACTATACTCAAATGTTAATTTGTTTCTTGGATAGATTTTGTGACAGTTTTTAGCATCAATGTTTTGGATCATCCTACGTGATCTATCAATGTTACTCTCTTGTATCCTGATGATGGATCATGTAGTATGATCCGAAACGTTGATGCTAATAACTATCACACAATTTATCCCAAAAACAAATCAGCATTTAACATGGATTGTGAAGATCTAGTAGACTTACCTGTATTTAAGTCATGTCAATTATTCATGATACATTCTTGGACATTTATTATCGTGGAATATGCTTCTACATAAACAAGATAGGAAAACATGGCTTCATGCCAAGCAGATCTTCATGCTAAATCTTATAGTTTAAATCTCATTGTGATGATAAAATAGAAAATGTCAGTGTACTTAAACCATGAACTTTACATTGGTTAGCATGGAGAATAAATAGAAAGCAAGCACAAATTGGTAATATATGCATACTTTTGATTTGTATATTTAGCAAATAAGAAAAGAACATAGATTAAATATGAGGGGTTCCAAGCAGGCTGGTTAATACCAGTCTCTTTCTAATTTATTCCTCTGATACAAAACTTAAGGAATACTCAAAAAATTGTTCCTTCCTAGTATCCAATTAAACATCTTCACATTAGTTCAGAAACCCTAGGTCTAAAACTGAATACATGCATGCTGAAGAAGTTATAAAAAAAATTAGATAGAACTAAACATATCTTAGGAAATTAAAATATACATCAATCTAGTATATTTGAAATAGGATTGAAGCATTTCACAAACCTTTGTAACTGCTCCTCTAAAACCTCACACTTGGTAATGGCATCTTTGCATTGCATGCACTCCTCCTGAAGCTCTAGCTCCAAAGCATCCACTTTTTTAGACAACCCTTTCATCTTAGTTTCTATTGCCTTGAATTTAGATTTAATATCTGATTTATGTGAAATCATCGTTGCTAGTTCATTCTCTAATAACTTCTTTGATTCCTTAGCAGATTCAAGCTGCATTTGCAAGTTTACCAGCATTTGTTCCAATTTAGTAAGTTGACTTTATGTGTGTTCAAGTTTCTCTTTAGTTGTAGCTAGGACTACCTTTTAGATTAGCATTGTCACTCTTCAAATGCGTAAGTTGTTCTTCCAACTTTGTAACTTGATTTTGGGTGTGATCAAGCTTCTCTTTTGTTACAGTGAACACTAGTACATTTGAGGTTATTTTGCAACCAAAAATTTTGACCATCAATTAATAAGGTTTTGATTGGTCGGATTGTAGAAGGAAAAATTTCAATTTTTAAAAATCTAAGCCCGTGTTGGTCAAAATTTTGACCAACACAGGCTTAACTTTAACATGCAAAATTGTTTTCAATTTCATTGACATTGAGCGCGTGAAGTAGTTGGAGCTACAGAACCTTGGGTCAACCCATGCCAGTGCTGCTTGCTTTCTTGTTGCTGGCTCCTCATCTGAAACACTGGACTCCATCTCTCACATCCGGCTCTAAATCTAGCACTTTATGCACTTAAATTGGTATTTACCTCATACATTTTTTATGTTTTCATACGTTTGGTTGATTATTTCATTTCTTCCAATGGTTTGAGCTGTCTCACACTTAGGAACTTACACTAAATATGGCATGCTCTTCTTTCATGAGGTTTATTGAAAATCTAAATCCTTCCACCGGTAATTCCATTGGTGTAATGTCATTAGACTGAATTATGTTGCACATTTTACTATCACAAAATGCCATTTGCGTCCCCTACTCTTGTCAATCTTGCACCATACTACCCATTTATAGAGGGCCAGTTAAAGGAGATGCTTCACATTTTTCTTTCAACACATGAACCCCCTAAAGATTGCTCCACAGATGTCCAATGCTTGCAGAACTGCATTGAACAGAACACCCTTTTTACAAGGCAAAAATGTCCTCCCATTTCCTCACTCACAGGAAATTTTCCTTTGGTGTGTATCCTAGTCATAGGTTGTTGAGTGTTCTACCTTGCCTAACATTGGTCTTGTTTTTGGGCTTCTTCCTCTTGGATCTAAGACACCTTTGGGGCATATCTTTGAAAGGGTTTTTGAAAGGTTAGCAATTTTTGTGTTAGAAATGTGTAGAAGGAAGTTCCCTTGCAGCTTATCTTTTGATGCCCTAATTTGGCCTTTCATGATCCTTGCCTTGGTGTTTGAAGTACTCCCCCCCCCTAAGTGCATTGTCCAAATAGTTGAAAAGAGGGTTTCCCTTGAAACCCTCTTTAACATTGGCCCAATAACAGGTCGCACATCAGAAGTACCCTTGTTAGTTTTGGTTTGAAACCCTTTATTCAAAACTAGACATTAGATCATTAGGTTCTAGGATCTCATTCTACCACTTACTCTTTTTCTCAAAGTTGGTATTAAAGAAATGATTTTTGCATACCCAAGCCCTTGTTATAATGTTCATCAAGTGATTATCTTTTGGGGGAATATTTTTCTCTTTAATCCTACTCCAACATCAATTACCTGAGAACATATTATGGATTTCAATATCAAAGCTTCAAGTTTCCTTAATCCTCGTTAAGTAACTTGTGAATGAGTAATTAGAAACCCCGAGGCTTGGACACAAGTAATAATTCAATTTGGGTTTTACTGAGATTGTGTTGGCTTTGTATACTAATAAAATATTATCTTGTAGGAAAAGATAGAGTCGAGAGCATAGCTTGCTCATCATCCACACTAGCGGAAACTCGACACAAGTATCATCAAACCCATGGGAAAGAAGAGAAAAGTTGATCAAAGAGTTTGAAAAGGTAGAATGAAATATATGAAGGATGATGTGCTCCAAGTGTTGAAGATAGAGAACTTGGTTTGGTTTCTAATGGACATAGACATCAAAGAATGCAACTTAAGAGGAAATCAAGGAAGATGTAGACAAAGGAAATGTTTCTCAATAGGAATACTATACCAACCTTCTTAGTCTAGGATAGTTTAGAAATGCGTATTTCCTACATCCATTCACTGTCCAAAAATCAGCAACACCTTGGAAAATAATTACTCACTAGCTACATGATTTTGTTCCCTACCAGACAATACTATCATTGTTGCCTCTGATTCTATCAACACAACCATAGTCTTTTGGACTCCTAGAATAAATTACATGACTTTGAACAATAAGGTCTTTACCCTTAGGGAGTAACAATCCGTGGAGCATGAATGCAAGCAATAAGTGAACACATAGTGGATAATCCTCCTCACCCACTATCTCTAGGAAAAAATTCATATTACCCATCCAAGGGATCATCATTATTTTATGTCGCATATTTATGGAATTAAATGTGAAAGAATATTCCCCAAGGATGTATTATCTAATCTCAACATTATTGAATCTACTACCTTTTTTGACAAGCACAAATGATCTTTGAAAATATTGGTTGACAACTAAAAGAGTTGTAGTAGACTAACAATTTTTATATGACATCTTAAGTAGTTTGGATGATAGATTTGTGTTGACAATATGAAGCGTTGGAGACTAAAGACCACATGGGGGCTCCATTTTTAAATATGTTTTGAAATATTTTGCAAGGCTAATGGTACATTCCTATACACCACAATAATATGCCTACAAGGGGACCCCATATTTTAATTGTCCAAGAAGGAGAAAACCTTTATCAAGCCATGGGGGATGTGGTTCATAAAGAGTTGGTAACACACCTATATCCATGTGTATGGGTTCTAATGACATCCCTATCTACTACCTCAACATTATAGTGATAAAATCATCATGCTCGAGTTCTACAAGTAAATCCTAGATGTACATAATGTATTTTCAATAGAAAAGGTAAAAGTTTTGGGGTTCTCATTATCATGTGGAGGATACAAGTGCACTTTGGAAACTGCTAAAGATGCAAGTGCCAAATTGGAAATCCTTAAACTAAGAAATTTCTACTTGTTGAGGCCCAATTTTGACACCAAGAAGTAAGTTAAACAAGACATTTATCACTAGCTATGATGGTCACCTCCCTTTCCTTGAGGATTTATAAGCAGATTGTCAAGATGACTTTGATGCATTCTTATGGAGGCATTGCCAAATTAGAATAGAAAACATGAAGTTGTTTAGGTTGAGGACTTTCTCAAAGAAATACATCGACGAAACACTAATCTTGGATTCACACTTCAATAAAAAGAAAATGGGAAGTATTCTTCTAGAGCCTTTTGATTGGAACACCCCAAATGTTTATGACATTAAAGTGATCAACAAGCCAATGATTGATAATAGCTTATAATGCTCAACTAGTGGCAGCACCATCCAGCATGTCAACAAATTTAAACTTTGGCAACTATTTCTAATTTCTTATTTCTCCTTATTTTAGAAAGTGGTGATCTGCACATACAACAAGATATATAATCAGCAGCTTCAGCACTGACTTGAAACAATGGTTTCCTTTGATTGAGCAACTTTTAGATTACTTGATGGTTTCCTCCTTTCAATACCATCCTTAATAGAGTATCCACAACTGTAAGCAATTTTAGACAAAGTGACATCCACCAATATCACCAAAACCATCGGCTTTGATACCATGCTGGAAAACAAGGCACAAAGGAGAAACTCTGTAAAAGAGCTATGAGATTGCATTACTAATTCATCCAATATATAGAAATACATAATAAATGTGAAGTGTACTATTGGTCAAAGTTTGATGCAACATTCATGGTGGATGGTAAAGTGAATGGATGTGTAGTTGACTAAATTGGGTGTTGAGCGACTATTTACTGACCAGTTTGTAAGTATCAGATGATTAATTTACATTGTCTAACATGGAGGATATGATAGTTGGGAGGACCCAAATACTCAAAATTCTTATTGCGCTTCATAGTATTCAAGCACTAGTATTTTTTTGTTTTACCTTGTTTGCATGTCACCTTCTAGTATTGAAAACTAGGAGTTGCAAGGTGGCTAGTTTTACCGTGTTGAAAACATTTTCAATAGTGTGGAAGATACACAGTTCAGTATTGCAAGAAAGTTCTATATTGTTTGAATGGTGGATATGATTTAATTTCTTACCAAATCATCAAAGGTCAAAGTATAAAGTTTATATAGAGGTAGAGGAATCACAACATTGCTAGAAGAGACACTAGTCAAAGATGTAAGAAATTCAGGTAATTACTATTTATTAGTTCCTGAGAACTATTGCCAAGGCTATATGTTTAAACAGTTATTAATATTTTTCCTTTTAGCCAATAGATTGTTCTTTTTTCATGGATAAATTTTCTTTGCTATTTTCATTATGGAAAACTTGCATATTTCTTACCTCAACCATCGACAAATTTATTTTTTCCTTCTTTGATTAGTGTCGCAGAGGATTGGCAGATGTGTTTTCAAAATACCAATGCAAGAGAAGGTATGTTTCTCGAGGGTTTGGGGCTACCCTTAAACATTAGACACTAAGGGAAGAATTAAGTTTGTAAAAAAAAAAGTAACTTTGACTATTTAACACTTTTGGTCTACGAATTAAGCTTAGTATGTGATGTTTAAGTTATTCCTTCTTAAAATACTTGTCAGTATTTAGTAGGAGTTGTGGTGCAAAATCGGAAAATTTTTAAAAAGTAAAGTAGATGGCAAACTACAGGCTGGACAAGGCTATATTGAGCTAATCTCTACATTCTCTAATTTAGAATATTTAAAGATAGGTGTTTTGCTGGTGAAGAGCATGTGGGAGTGTATAATAGAAACAACTATCCATAGTAGTATGAGGTGTATAAGAAATTTAAGAAATTTAGGTCTCAACTACTGCAGATTGAGCGTTTGGAGTTGAGAGTTTTTTCCTATTGTGAGACAAGGAACTGGATAAAACTAGATGAATTTTGTGCAAGTGTTTTCCTGAATGTCTTCATATTATTCTTCATTTTCAAGTCTACCTCGTAGCAGTAAAGAGCGGCTTAGCTTTTAGAAAGTTTGGCTTCGAAGGGGGGTTGTGAATTGTAAGTCTCTAAAATTTAGTAAAAAACTCATATTCAACACAACCTTATTCTAAGAGACCAAAAATTTTTGATGCTTTCTGAGAGATTGTTAAAATTCATTGTCGATACATCCACATTTGGATGAAAATATATGAGGGCAGGCACAACCACAATTATTGGGAAAAAAAAATTCTATCAGTTACTTTTGTCTATGTCCATACCTTTTGTCTACACACCTCTATATCCATATTAGAGGTCTTTAAAATGGTTGTGTCTGTATCTAACATTGTACTCGTAGGACTTTATCCATGTCAATGCAAAATTGGTGTTTTCTCTTTCCTTTCATTAGTGTTTTCTTTTATAGATGAAATTATACTATATAAATAATGTTAATTACTAATAGATCTTTATTCTTGAAATAGATTTCTCTAGGGTAACTCTTTAGTTAAACAAAATTACAGTGATGACAATGCTTAGAATTAACACTATAGATAATATAGTAGATTAGAATTTATTGGTCTTGGAGGGATTTCATTTGCTTCTACTAAATATAGAATGGAATGATTGCATTGATGAAAATCATTTTGAGTAGATTCATATTGGCTGTTGTGATTTTGTAAGTTTGATAATTTATGCAAAAGAAATCAGTTTATTGAATTAAATTTAAGATTTTTAGTTTTTTAAATAAAAAAAATTGTGTTATTTTTAATTTGCAGTTGAAACATTGGGATTTACATTTTTCCCACTTTCCTATCTCAGTCCTCGGGCCTCTGTTAAAAAATAATCAATGGCATGAACTTTGCTTTAGGAGATTCTGGCATATATGATTACTATTGTAATCTTGTACTTTAATGTGGCTCATACTATTTATAGGTAGAACAATTTTAATGGCTTTTTTGTAATTCTATTTGTTGTTTTGTAGGATTCTATATCCTTAACACAATAGTTGTAGTTTTTCAATCAATCTCAATCCAAACTAACATGCATAGTAGTTTTTCCATCAATAACTATCCAAACTAGCAAGCACAGTGGGATAGAAAAATGCTTCATCTACTATGTCCTAGGCTTTGCAAATCCTCAATTTTGGTGCCATTGATTTCGAATAGAACTATTACATTAGTTCTTTTCTCCTCAAGAATTTCATTGTTTCATAGTACATAGCTACTCTTATACTACCAATGGTCTCAAGATCTGTTCAGGGAAGTCTTCTTTCTTCTTCCAAATTTCCATTTTCTCTTTAGACTTTATCTTTTTAGTCCAGTAAATGACCCCATTCTAAGGTTTGTCCATATGTCTATAAGAATATTACATTTTATAGAGGCCATAATATGTTACAATTGGCATTGTAGATGGCAGAAAAAGGTATCACAGATATCGATTCAAGAATGTACATAAAAACTTAGTTTATGTTAGTAAATTGTGCATCAATTAAATAATAGACTTTTGAGCACCAGATGATATATTTTAATAGTCCACATGCCTTGCTATGTTTTCAAAATTTGCATGCCTTAAAGATGTGGCCAATGCTTAGAAAATAGGGAGTTTAGTGATCTTTTCATGTCTCTTGCAGTTGCTTTCATATCTTGTGTTCTCATGGCTCCATCAAAAAAGGATAATAAATATTTGCATTGTGTAAATGCCATGAGAGGAGAGAAAAAAAAAATGTCTTTCATGCATAGGATTTTTCATAATTTCTGTGGTTGTCAATTTTGAGTTCTTTGTATTTCTAGGATATCTCTTCACATTTTTTTTTAATTAGTCAAAAGAATAAATTCCATTATTGATTGTAGGGGATGAATTAAATAAGGTGGACAAAGTGATCACTTATTTGGGCCTGGTAATTGTCCACCTCTATTGCCCATCTTGTTCTAATTTTCTTCTAACGTACTATGCATGCATCAAACATTGTTCATTTTTTTATATATTTTCTACATTAATCTACACTATTTTACTACAGCTAAATGCAGCTAAGCTATAGATCTTAGATATTAAAAATATTATTAAAGGAAAGCTCCTTGATGTTGGATCCCCTTTTCAACCATTAGTTAAGGAATATGATCTACCAATCCCCTTTTCCTTGAAAACTTGACAGCCATAGTGCTAAAGAAACATTGTACTTAAAAATTTTGTATCAAATATCAATTTCTGAACAACAATTTAAAGTTATGAATAATTGATACACTATTAGACATTGAAATATGTGTGCATTTTCAAGGTGCAAAATAATATTGCACCACAAGTTATTTGAGTTAGTGTTGTTTAAAAGGCTATCATGATTAATCATATTGTTCCTTCGAGTCTCACATATCCTAATGGCTACATTAGGTTTCTCTCATGATTAATATAATTATAATTCCTAATCTAATCTATTATTTCTACTATATCAATCTTCCAATGCAATTTTCCTTGGCAGGAACTGTGATGCCACTAGTACATTAGGCCCCCATTTTTTAACTGTACCTAAAAGTGTACAGAAAATTATTGAGTAATCCAAGAAAACAATATCAGCTTTAAAGGAAGATTACAAATAGGCAAAATTTTCAATTAAAGAAAGAGAATACATAATATCAAACCATAAGAAAGCAGGTTTGTATGCATGTAGCATTATTTAGTAGATGTAGTTTACAGGATATTCTTAGATGAGACTTACATTTGGGATGTTGTATGGTGAGCAGAAACACTCGGACCGAGTAGGCCTGCACACCTCCCTCTGATTTTGAGAGATCTGTTAAAGACATTGAAGGGTTATTTGCTAAAATAGGTATGTTGACCCAAGCCTTTTCAAAGATTCAAAATATTTTATGACACTGCAATGCATAGATTGTTAGCTAGACATTTTTGTTTTGATTGTGTCAATTTATACAAATGGAAATCAATATAGGGAATGGATTTAGAATTTTGTACCCTATAAAGTAGCAGTTCAGTGTGTAAGTAATAGTTAATAGAATAGTTTTTTAAAAGATAAATAAAATTTGTAGTGTGTGCTTGATATTATCGCATGTCTGTAACTCAAATTGTTGTCAATATAAGAGGGAGAATTCCTTTTAGAATTTGTAAGAGTTCAAAATGCAGCCAACTCAGTATTAGTAACAATATTGACTTATGTCCTGTCACATACGTTTGTACTACTTAGTCCCTTGTTCTAGCCCTAAAAGTTTAGATGTATAGTTGTACTGATGATGAACATTTATTGCCCCTGATTTTATTTTATAAGAAAAATTGGGTAGCAAATGGTAGTTAAGTCAGTCACAAGGATCACAATGCATGAATATGGAGTTGATTATTTAAGTCACATGGGTGTGAGTTCTTAGTGTCTTCATGGGAACTCAGCTCACCAATTGTGAGGCTCTACTATTATCTTTATTGTGTAATCATCACAACACCTTCTGATAGAGACACAAATGCATCTTTAATTCACTTTTATAACTCTTTTCAATAACCCTACAAATGGAGAAATTTACTCACCTATAACCAGTTTGGACCAAAGAGTAACTTAGAATGAATACAAAAACAAGGACATTGATCAAAGATGCCTTGATTGGTAGTTAAGTTGTGCATATGTAACTCAGTTGTTATGGTATCTTTCTGCCCATTATATTATGTAGGTGTAGATGGAGCCTTGGAAGATTCTCTTTTTAGTATTTCCCTATTTCACCTTAAGGGTAGTATTACTTGATCTTTCATCAACATTATCTTTCTCAATGCCCTCGACTTCTTAAAAATATCTTTATCTTTTTACACACATACACATCTCTGTGCATAAGAATTTAGAAGGAATTGAACTTATGATACAACTTTGAAGAACTTTGATTGTGTACTTGAAGGTGAATGCATTAAAATATTAGAAACAGCTGAGTTTTAGCAATGAAAAGATAACAAAATTCATGAATGGTGAAGCTTGGGAATCTTATACAAGTAGAAAACTCCACAAATATCCTACACCACTCTAAGAATGCGGCATTTTTCTGGATGGGTGTTGTATCTCAATCTAATAAAAGGTTTGGCTATCTCTACACACCCTTCTCCCATCTATCCTTACCGACATGTATCTTAGCAATGGTATGCTATTGTCTTCTATGTTTTAGGGCTTGATATGATTGCCAGCATATATGCTCCCTAGAAGATAAGAATGTTGTTAATTTTAGGGGATCAAGACTATGGAATTTTTTGTTACTACTTACCAAGTAATTGCCTTTTTGGTTGATTACTGACTGACATTTGATTCCTTGATTCATATAAAATGGCATTATAGTTCATTTTCTACTGATCATTATTGGGAATTTCTTTTCTAGTTTCCAGTTAAGAATTAGTTGGGTAGGATAAGTTAAAGCAATGGTTAATGTCATTAATTGTTAATGACCATACATTGATAATTTGATTCATTTTCTACTTATGCTATCTGTTTAAAGGAAAACTAAAATTGATGTGTTATAGAAACCATAAATATGCAAAGTGAATACATCACATTTATTAGTGTCAATTTCCTTGATATATTTGGAATTCACTTCTTTTTCCTTGTGTAACTTACTCTATGGTTATGATACGCAGGCATCAACATTCTTTCTATTCAATGCATCCAAAAGGCTAAGTTACTCAGAAGTGAAGACTCAATTGAATTTGACCAATGAAGATATTGTCAGATTGCTACATTCTCGTTCATGTGTGAAACATAAAATTCTCAATAAAGAGCCAAATACAAAAACTATGGCACAAACAGATGTCTTCGAAGTCAATTCAAAATTCACTAATAAGATGAGGAGAATCAAGGTATGAACTATAATAAAAAAAATTGTATACTATTTTGCTTGTTTGTTTTTAAAAAAAATTAATGCATGTGGAGATCACATGGGAATTGGTTTCTACCTGATTGCAGATTCCACTCCCACTAGTGGATGAGAAAAAAAAGGTGATTGAGGATGTGGATAAAGATAGACATTATGCAATTCTAATCAATAAATTACGAGTTAGCTGAAGATCAATGCTAATATGTTTTCTCATGAATCTTTTTCCAGGGTGTTGCTACTCTAACTCCTAGACTGATTTAACTTCATTTTAAATTACTGGCATTTACTCCTAGACTGATTTAACTTCATTTTAAAGTACTAGCTCTGAATTTGTATTGATTAGATGTCATTTTAGAGTAGTAAAGTTGTAATATGGATAATATGGTAACAAAAGGTGATCAATGCCAATGGTAGTCACCTGGTGTTAAAGAAATTAGGAACATCTTAGACGAGACTTGGAATATTGTATTGGCTATGTCATTTGTGGTTCTTCTGATAAGGTGTTAAATTGTTGATAGAAGCAACAAAAGTACTTCATCCCAGACAAATAGGTGTTGAAGCTCCACTTCTTGTCCTCCAAATGATCAGAGCTTTTAATATGGATAATATAGTAATCAAAGTTGATTGAATGGTATTTACCTTGCATTTAAAAAATTGGCAATACTCGAATAGGAAAATCTAGAGCATCATGAAGGAGGCTTGGTCACATCCTGGATATTATTTTGAAATTTACCATACAACATTGTTTAAGAGCATCACTATGTTTGTTCATCAGTCACCCACTGTTCCTTTCTCTGTTCACTCTTTACATGAAATGAATTTTTGAATAAAGGAACTTTTTTTGCTAAGTGAATACTAACAATGATGATGCTCAAACACATAACATTGCTCAGAATTTGCAAGTGTCTGGTTGTTGTATCAAGACTGAGGAAATTGTGACAAATTTGGGTTTGGAGCCTCAAGAGGAGGGCATTAATCAAGCTCCTCTCTAGCTCCATCTATAGAAGATGTGGAAACTTGACTAAGTGTCAAAAAACTCAACTTGTTCAGACCTGAAGTGATATTTGTTTTACTCGACTCTTATCAATACTCATCCAACTTCATGGGCTTGCCTTAACTATTACCTTTGAGTTGAGATCAGGTTTAAACTAATTGATCTCGATTCTCAACTGAATACCTTTGAGTTGAGATCAAATTTGAACTAATTGATCTCAACTGAATAACTGCCACCAGGGCCCTGACTTGCTCAAGATTTCCATCTGACAGCCCCTGAGACTTCAAAATGTTGCCAAGCTACAACTAAAACTAACAGAGTACAAACTGTGAAAGCCAAAAGAGATGGTCCTCATTTGCGTTGGGATGAAGGTGTGAAAAGGTCACAATGGTACTGAAGCAAAATTTCAATCAAAGAATAAAAAGTAAAAACTTAGTATCTACTGGATGTGTACTCAAAGGCTTTTATTCTGTTTAGGAATGGTGTGTCACTGTTCACCCTATTGCAAGCAGGTGCACACGAGGATGAAATGAAAAGTTCCACCCATGAAAAATGATTATGCTGGTAAGGACAATGAGGACAATGCCATGAAGCAACAATGGTTATGAAGGTGTGAAAAGGTCACAATGGTACTGAAGCAAAATTTCAATCAAAGAATAAAAAGTTAAAACTTAGCATCTATTGGATGTGTAATCCAAGGCTTTTATTTTGTTGAGGAATGTTGTGTCTCTATTCATCCTATTGCAAGTAGGTTCACACGAGGATGAAATGAAAAGTAAGTTCCACCCTTGAAAAATGATTATGCTGGTAAGGACAGTGAGGATAGTGCCATGGACATTTATATGCAACCTGAAAATGGTGTTATTGAAGGTTGGTTTCGCAAGCATTTAACTTGAGGAACACAAACAAGGTTTAGAGCTTAATGTGCTTGTTTTATTAGCTCCAATGAAAATGGTTCTAATGATATTTCTGGTATTCATATTCCCTCTTCATGAGAATGATCTCACTTTGATGTTTTTTTATGATAACACATTACAAATGATTAAAGGAAATGACTATGATATGAATCAAAACATGTACAACTAAATGATATGGCAAAATATGAGTTTATTGTTTACTACTAAGATTGAAAAGAGAGATAACAAACCTATTATCAGTCACAAATCAAACTATAACAATTCAATCCATAGGTTTTAATGCCATATAATAAACATGTATCACATCCAGATGTTAGCTAGCTATCGTAGGCTTCTATAGACCACTTTGGGACTAGTAAATGACCACTTTAATGTATGATATGAAGTATGATCTACAACAAAAAGACTAATATTATCCTACATGGGTTTGATATGCAATTTCCAGCCATCATATTCAATGCCATGAATCTAATATGCACTTTCAGCCACTATATCCCTTGAGATACGGTAAGTTTGAATGACACCAAATTTTTCTTTGCTTCAAGCAACTTGGAGGGGTGACTTGGTGAGTTGACTCTGTGAGCTAACTTGGTGAGAAGACTTGGTGAACGAACTTAAAGAGTCAACTTGGTGATGTGACTTGGTGAGCATACTTGAATAGTTGACTCGATGAGTCAACTTCGAGAATAGACCTAGCAAGCTGATATTGTCAGTGACCTTAAAGAGGTGACTTGGTGGGGCAGATTGGCGAGCCTATGTAGAGAGCCCCACTTGGTGAGACAAGATGGTGAGTCAACTTAGTGAGACAACTTGGAGAGCTAACTTGGTGATCAGACTTAAGGAGTCAACTCGTTGAGGTGACTCAATGAGGTGACTTGATGAGAAAACTCAAAGTCAACTTGGCGAGCATACTTGAACAATCGACTTGTTGACATGATTTGGTGGGGTGACTTGGTGAGCCCACCGGGTGAGCATACTTTAACAATTGACTTGGTGAGTCAAACAAGTGAGCTGACATGGTGAGTGGGCTTAGAGAAGCAACTCAGTGGGGCAGCTTGGCAAGCACACATAATGAGCCAACTTGCCAAGGAAAGGTGGTAAAACCACTAGGTGAGCCGACTTGGAAACCACTAGGTGAGCCGACTTGGTGAGCTGATTTAAAGAGTCAACTTGTTGAGGTGACTAGGTGGGGGTGACTTGGTGAGCTAACTTAGGGGGCGAACTTGGTGAGCGAACATAAAGAGTCAACTTTGTGAGCGTACTTGAATTGTCAACTTAGCAAGCTGACTAGGGGAGTTAGCTTGGCGAGCTGACATGGCAAGTCAACTTAAAGTGGTGAGTCAGTGGGGCAAGTGGGGGTGACTTGGTGAGCTAACCTAGAGAGTTGGCCTAGGGGGAAAACTTGGTGAGTGAACTTAGACAGTCAACTTGGTGAGCGTACTTCAATTGTCAGCTTAAAGTGGGCTTAAAGTGGCAACTTGGTGGGGCAAGTTGGTGAGCCAACTTAGCAAGGCCACTTAGAGATGCGACATGGCAAGCTAACTTGGTGAGCGAGCTCGATGACTGAACCTAAAGATTGACCTTGATGAGGCACTTTGGTGGGATGACTTGATGACTGAACTCAAAGAGTCAACTTGGTGAGCATACTTGAATAGTCAACTTGGTGGGGCAAATTGGTGAGCCAACTTAGCGAGTCCAATCAATCAAGAGGAAACAGTTCAGAGCTTAGAGTGACACAATTTTTAGATGATCATATGAAATGAAATGGGCGTGTGAGTAGAAAGAAACTAGAAAGACATTGTGTACAGATGAAGGCATAAAATGGATGGTTTTGGAGCACTTAGCACAGACACTCAACATTTAGTACATATCATCATTCGAGATCAAATGGGTGTATGGGATTATATGTATAGTGAATAATAAAGGAGGGAATTGAACCCTCCCCGAGGCTCATAGTTGTTGAGGTCTACTTTAGCAATGGCCCTTCCTGTGAAATTGTCATCTAAAACCTTTCTAATGAGATAATGTGTTATGAGCTCTTCATCAGTGGGATGGAACATGAATCGAGGAGGTAGTTGTGCATCACTCATATCATGAACCATGATATGGGTGATGCACAATTGCCTCCTGGATTACCGTTCCATCCCACTGATGAAGAGCTCATAACACATTATCTCATTAGAAAGGTTTTATATGGAAATTTCACAGGAAGGGCCATTGCTGAAGTGGACCTCAATATTTGTGAGCCTCAAAAAAAATTTGACCAAGCATTGGTCCAAATTTTGACCAATGCCTAACAGTTTTCTACCAAGAATTGGTCAAAATTTTGACCAATTCCCAATAGCTTTCTACCAAGCATTGGTCAAAATTTTGACCAATGCCCTCTAGTTTTCTACCAAGCATTGGTCAAAATTTTGACCAATGCCCTGCAGTTTTCTACTAAGCATTGGTCAAAATTTTAACCAATGCCCTGTAGTCTTCTACCAAACATTGGTCGAAAGTTTGACCAATGCTTGGCAAAAAATGTGCTGGCAATTTCAACAGTTTTTGACCAACGTATTGGTCAAAATTTCAACCAACCATTAGATTGGTCAAATTTTTGACCAAAAAATTATCGACCAATGTGTTGGTTGAATTTGGTCCAAGTTTGGTCTAAAATTGGGTCAAAATTTAGACCAATAAAGGTCAAAAAATGAGCCCAAATGTACTAGTGAGATCAATCTTTGAGAACACTCATGCTCCCTTCATCTAATCAAACAAGTCATCTATTCTTGAAAAAGGATAACAGTTCATTATCGTCACCTTATTCAACCACCAATAGCCAATGCACAAATGTAATGAACCATCCTTTTTCTTTACAAAGATGACTAGTGCACCCCACAGGGATACACTGGGATGAATATGGCCCTTGGCCAACAACTCCAACTACAATCTGAGCTCACTCAACTCTTGAGTAGTCATGTAGTAAGGAGCTCATGAAATTGGCTCCGCTCCTGGTACAAGATCAATTCAAAAATCAATGTCACACTGTGGTGACATACCTAGAATCTCATCAGGAAACACATCTACATACTCACGAAGGAGTGGGTGATCATCAAGTGTCACAATATGGCTCTCGACTTCTTTGAGATCACTGACAAAAATAAGAAACAACTAACAACCTTTCTGCACACTCTATTTCAGCTAATTAGCCAAGATAATCCAAAGTGAGACTAGTCTCTAGACTCCCAAAAGTTCCACCTGCCCACCTGTGTCATCAACACAGTGTACCATCTTATGATGGCAATTGATATTAGCCTGATGGAAAACTAACCAATCCATGCTCAACACAATGTCATATAATCCCAAAGGTAGAATGCATATATCCACTGTGGTAGTGAAGGTTCCCAAATTCAAAACACAACTCCTAACCAATGAGTCAACAACCACTTTGGAACCCATGGCTAACTCAACCTACCACCTATTGACTTGACATATTGCCACTACCCAACATCATTGAACAAGAGATGGTGAAATGAAGGAATCAGAAGCACTAGAGTCAAACAAAAATGAAGTTGAAATACCATGCAACATAATTATAGCCTTGACTACTGTACCCCGGTGATTAGCTTGACGATTTTCAACTACCACAAAGACTCTATGATTCCTACCAGCATCTCCTACAATAGGCTCAGATCTTACTGCACCCTTACCAGGTCCTAAAGATGGTTTGATGGAGCACTCAAAAGATTTATGGCTAGGCTAGCCACAAGAAAAATAGTTTCCTCCGAAACTGGAACCTGTTCTACAACCACCCTAAGTAGCACTAGGATAAGGTGCACTACCCTTGCTAGAATTCTACTAAGCACTCTGAGGATGATGATCCTATTGTGATATCTATCCTTGATTCTAGTTATCTCCCTTATTCTTGGTGGTACCAACAAGCTAGCCACCCTTTCACTAAAACTTCTTCTTACTCTTGTACACTCGAAAGTGTCCCACTCTAAACCCTTCTATCCAAACGATTCCATGAGTTTGGAATGCTTGGATGCCGGCTTAGAGCTCCCTATCCACAGAGTGCAAGAGAGTATATTCAAAGAATAAAAAATCTCTCAGATGAGCCTTAGAGATACTCTTCTTTCTAGTAAACCATGCAATGGGAGGTTCCAAAGACAAGATGCAAGAATGCAAATATCCCAAGGAGTTCCTCAAGGATGCAATGCAAATGAAGATTAAGCTAGAATGAGAGACAAAGTGGAGCTATGCTAAAACATGTATGAGAGTCTTACAATACCATTATTAAGCTATGTGAGATTAAGCTACATGTAAAAATGAAAGCTAAGCTAAGCTAGAATGCCATGGATGAGAGAATGTAGACAAGAAAGAGAAGTTCTCCACAAAGCTCCAAAGAAACCTGTTAGAAAACTTGCAGCATAACAATATTCAAAAGATGGATTGATCATTTGAGGGGGAAAGCTCTCTCCCTTTTAAAGTTGTATGGACGGTAGAGATGAAGATGAAGATGGTGGATGATCAATGGTGGAATTCAAAAAGAAGAGTGATCCATGTGCACACACAAGTCAACCAATAGAATATAAGTTGACTTGTCATATAAGACAAAAGTCTCACAAGCCTTTTCTTTTAATTGTAAAATAGAAAAAAGACTTTATGTGTGCACTTTAAGTGGGTTAGAAGAATGGGGTCTTTTATTTAATTAAAAGGGGCATGTTCTTTTAATCAAATAATGAAATTAGGATAGCATAGTCAAACTATAGGTTATAATCAAATAAATTGATTATTAGCAATTTGGTCTAGGTAAACGATTGAATTAATTTAGCCAAAATGTTGAAAAGGGGGCTAATAGTCTAGATGACCATTTTTAGGTGATTAAATTTTCCCCTCTTTGACTAATGTGTGATCGATCTAGGAACACATTATGTCAAAGAAAATAGAAAGCCAAGTAGGCGGTGATAGATATAGACATCTGATTCCAAAGAATGACATGCAAAAATAGATAGCAAGTCCGAAATGCACAACCTGATAGCGGTAGTACTGAACGTTAGGAAGATGATGTTAGGATCCAAAAATAATTTTAACACCTAGCAAAGAAAATAGATTGAGAGCAAGTTATAAGGTCAAACAAATGCTCCTAAGAAATAGATAGTTGTAATAATCAGCAACAGAGTATTTCTGCCCCCTCGAGATCAAAATTGAAATGAGGTAAGGGGATGCAGAAACTGGCTAGACATGAGAAAATTAGAATAGAGAAATGTCCAAGATGACAGATAGATGATTAGAACCCAAGAATGACTATAAGAAATTGATGAAATACCCCAGTTTGACTAGAGTTGACCTTGAAGGATATAGCATAAAAATTAGGTCAAATCTAGTAGAAAAATTATTTAGACATGAAACAGTGAATTGAAGTAGATATGAAGTATGGAAATGATGAAGACATGAAGAAATAAAGATGCCCCAGTGATATTCAGAGATTAGACCTCAAAAGATTAGCTAACTGTTCAAAAGAAAGTAGAATTTTAAAAGACAATTTTGACCATCAAGATGAACTCAAATTTGGATTTCGATCTCGAAAATGAATCTAGGACATCGAAATTATTTAAGAGGTTAAAACTTTATATAATGTGATGATAAGATAGAAAAGAGATGAAGCGAAAGATTAAGAAGGTGAAAAGACATGAACAAGAAGAAAGTAAAGAAATATATGAAAGGAGTTAGCTGATATGTCCACAAAAAGATGAAGAGAGAGCTCTCACCATATGGAAGAATGCAAGACTAAGCTAGAAAATGAACCTAAAATGCAAGCTAATATGCAAAGTGGTTTACCAGCAAGAAGCGCATAACATTTAGACTCTTAATTTCATCATTGAGCATTTATTAGGGACATCACGAGATCATACAACCATCACTAGTATAACTATGAGGATATGAATATGATCAATATCAGATAGGTATGTAGAAATCCAATCTAAGCATCAGAGACATGTAAGTCAAGATAACTACGCGATTAGATTCCCTAAGTTTAATTTAGCAAGATTACACCTGTATCAAGGCATAAGCGCTAGGATAAACCCCAAGTGTGGTCTTGCAAAACAATCAAGGATGATACATTTATAAGTCAAAGTGTTGAATAGGACAAGCACGAATGCTTACAACACTATAGACAAACAAAGTATACCCATAAGCAAAAATCAAGAAAATATGCCCCATGCCCCCAGTCTTCTAGTCAATGACATCCTTGAAAGACTATTAAGGATGGAACATATAGTAAAGAGATCATCATAGATAGCACACAAAGTAGATAAAGATTAGCATAGCTCAATTGTTTAAGTGTTAAGTGTGTGTGTGTAAGTCACTTGGCCATTTCTTCAAGACTTGATTCTGATAGTGAGAAATATCACGACATCGGAGACTGTAGGTAAACTATCTGAAAAGTGTTGAAAAACACTTGATGTCAAGGCGGGGGAAGTGTTGAGAAACACTATTTTGTGAGTTGTCAAAGAAACCCTAATGCACAAGAATACCTCAATAGGCTAAGTAACTATGCCCCCGAGATGAGGACAAGAAATAATTCAAAAGCCAGGAAATGTGTAGCAAAGTAGATGATTGAGACTAATAGACATAGGTGCAAGGGTTTCAAGTAGCGCCTATTTCTAGGTTTTCACCACTTGATAGATTTTTTCAGGACTTTTTTCTTTTTTTTTGTATTTTTGAAAATTTTTAATTTTTTTGGTGATACATCAAAGCACCTATAGCTAGGTTTTCACTAAGATGATCATTTTTTCAGGACATTTTTCTAATTTTTAGGATTTTTTTCAGCATCATATATGATTTTTTGGATTTTTTAGAATAATTTAGAGATCACTAGTTCTCAAGAAAGATCACATCATTTTCTCCCAATGTCTAGCAGCGTATATGACATGATGGAGAAACAAGCCAGTGGATAAGCAGAGATGGATAAGAAAGGATTATGAAGCAAGTAAAAGTGATCCTCAAGGACTGACTCCTCAAGAGTACCCAAGCTAGCAAAAGAGGTGAAATAGTCATATGAAGTATGTTTTGGATAAGAAATGGAAGTAACAAGAAAGATAGCATGTAGGATAAGTGGTGAAGCCAACAAGTGCGATAGCATATAAGATAAGTGATGGAAGCTAATGAGTAAGATAGCATGAAAGCGTGCAGTCCAAAAGAGTAGCCATGTCAAGAGACCTATGAGAACCATGTTTCATTTATTATGATCAAGACCAAGGGGTCAACTAGACAGGATAGCAATGGTATAGAGCAATAAAAATAAAGCTCAAGATGGAGGCTATGAGGGAATGAGAAAGCACAAATAGAAAATCTTGTGGATAAGATAGCCAATATGCAAAGATAGCTCAACATTGTCAAGATCAAAGAGAGAAGAAGGGATAGATGGATGATGAAATAATTACGCATGATGCCTATTTGCCAGGTTTTCATCATGGTACTTATACAAGGTGCCACAAGAAGTAGTTTTCACCATAGGATAAATTTATTTCTCTTTACTTTTGCTACCAAGGTGCCACAAGAAGTGGTTTTCACTAACGCACATTTTCATTTTTTTCATTTTTTCTTTTGTTTTTTTGAAATTTTTTGAATTTTTAGAAAGAGCTCAAGCTTTTTGAATGTAGATAGTGCTCCTATAGAAAAGATAAGTCGTGATAAGCCAAGACCATAGAAAGGTATGCTCAAAGATGTTGATAGGGAGATGAAAGAGAAATGGTAGTAGGAAGAGTATATGGAGGATAATAGTTCATGTATAGAAAGTAAGTGTAAGCTTTAGAGGATTTCATAAGGGTAGCTGAAATATTGGATAAGATCAACATTGACACACACCTTGAAGGGTATTGGAATAATGGAGGAATCATGGATGAAATAGCTTGAGATTTAGATGTATGAGGCGGTAGAAGAGATTTGGAAAAATGTCGAGTGGAAGGCTTTGGAATATTTTTAGGAAGATTTTTGGAAGAAGATGGAATGGAAGCCTTTGGAAGCTTGAATGTCAACTTTGAAGTATTTTCAATATTCAAGTCTTTTAAAAGAGACTTGGGAATCCATTTAGGTTTAGATTTTCCTTTGGATACTTCAAAACACATTTCTTCAATAATGGATTTAGGAACCCATATTTTCTTTGATTTAGCTCTCTTAATAGTGGACCTTTGCGGTCTCTTTTGTGCATTTTCCTTCTTAGCATTCACATGTCGACTAGATGGGACATAGTGATCTTCATTTTTCAATGGATTCTTATGTTTATTATCACTTCCAAAGGACTTGGTATTTGTGGATGAATAAGGATGATATGACTGGTTTAGATGTATAGATGGGTGAAAAGTCATCAAGGATGAGTGTCTTTGTTGATCTTGAGGTATGATGGGAGAGCTAGGGAATGAGCTAGGAGTGAATGTAGGAGATGGAGGAACATAAGGCCCCAAAATGGATGGAAGGTTTGAATGCTTTAGCTTAGATGGATAAGGACCAAGGATAGATTTAGAAGATGCAAAGGGATAGTGGGAAGGGATATCAACATCTTTAGAATGAGAAACATGGTAAAAGCCATCAACAGACTCATGAGTAGCTTTGATAGGGACAACATTTTTAATAGAAGCACTTGAAGCTTGAGCACAATTTTGAAGTGGATGTGGAGAAGTAGAACATGAGGGGATCCTTTGATCTTGACAAGTAGCTTTGGATAGCATAGGAAGAGAAATTTTCTCATAATTTTTAGTAAGCTCAAGGGAGATAATGGAAGTGCTATCTTCATCATACTTAGGAGGTGGACAAGATATAGGATATGGAGGGGGAAAATATTGAAAGAGATGAAAGGGTGCTTGATCTTGATCTTTCTTGACATTTATAGCTTTTTCTTTTTGAGAGTCCTCTTGACATGGAGCCACTTCTAAGGACAAGGGAGAATGAAGAGTGAATGGAGTAGTGCTTGGATTAGGTATAGTAGTGCATGGAGGTTTAGGATGTTTAGGATTAGTAGCATGGAAAAGGTTTGCATCCAAGTGAAGGTTAGCTTGAGTTTCTTTTAGAGATAGCCCTTGAGGATACACGTAGTCAATGTGGAAAGCATTAGGTTCCTTTTTTGATAGAGGCATGTTGGAAAGCTTTGAAGTGT
This sequence comes from Cupressus sempervirens, assembly GCA_028749045.1. Taxonomy (NCBI): domain Eukaryota; kingdom Viridiplantae; phylum Streptophyta; class Pinopsida; order Cupressales; family Cupressaceae; genus Cupressus; species Cupressus sempervirens. Next base: position 621,547,990 of record CM053785.1, read on the forward strand.
TGGGAGATGCATGAGTGTTGGAAGAAGTGGAAGATGTAATAGAGCCGCTACTAGACATAGGTTCATTAATGTAATCTTGCTCAAGAAAAGTATCATCATCGCATGAATCATTAGAGGTATCAATAATTCCATTATCAATAAGATCTTGGATTTTATGTTTTAGCTCAATGCAATTTGAAGTACTATGCTCATTATGTCGATGATAAGCACAATAGATATCCAAGAATGGGTTTCCATATGAGCTAGACTTTGGTAACATGATGATCTTATTGCTAAGCAGTTTTTGCAAAGTGTCATCATAAGAATCTTCCAAGGGAGCAAAAGTTCTATTAGAAGTATGTCTAAAATCCTTTTTTTTTTCTCAAGTGAATGGTATGTATCCATGTATTCATCATTATCTTGGTCAAAGATAGGTCCATCATGAAATTTTAGCATAGGCTCAAAGGAGGTATCACTTGCTTGTTCTCTAAAGAGGTCTTTAAATCTAGAAGATGAAGACTTTTGATGTCTTGAAGTAGAGCATGTAGACCTAGAAGAAGAGGATGACCTCAAAGAAGGTGACTCACATGCATGTAAAGACCTTAAGGAAGATTCATGTAATGATGCAATCTTCTCCTCCAACCTTTTCTCAAGTTTAGATTTCATTTCTATCATGGGCTTAGAGAGATGAAGGTAAGAAAGATCATTTGTCTCTTCTAGTTCTTTGTATTGCGCATATAGATCTTGAAACTCTTTAGTGACATGGAGGATATCATGATCATCTAGATTTGGTTGAAGTTTGGTAGCACAAGGTTTAGATCCCATAGTTTTAGATGCAAAGCCAAGCATAAAAGAGCCTAGAAGATAACTTGATGTTGAAACTATAGGAGGTAGAGTGTTCACTTGCCAAAATAGTAGAGAGAGATTAAAGTGACTTGTCAAACAATATGTTCAAGAAACTTACGACATGAATGACTCAAGTCAATAGCTAGGCAAGATGCCCAAATAGCCAAATAGATAGAGCAAGTAGGGTGACAAGTGAACAACTCTCCAACCCAAGAGTGTAGTCAAGAAATCAAGGTAACCATTTCAGAAAAAGGATAACTAGCAAGTAAACATAGACCATGAAGATAGGAAGACCATGAGCACTAAGACCAAAGAGTCACTTCAAGCATGTTCAAGAACTAGAGACATAGCAAATCAAAGTCAAATGATGAGACTCCCCTTAGCAAGAAACACAAGAAAAATGTTAAGACTTGATGCTTTGACTTGGTTGACAAAGTTTGACAATAGTTAATAGCATAGCAAGTTTGATGTTCAAAAACAATTTCTTTCCAAGCAAGATAGTGACACATAGAGTATTCTTCAAACAATCAAGCAAGGGACAAAGAAACCTTGCATGATACAAGCATATGTGATGTCTTAAAAGAAATCCCTAAAACTATCGTCATGTGTATGTTCAAAAAAATTTCATAGGTCTAGCACATTCGAGAACACATCAAACAATATCTACCTAAAAGTCATGGTTCATTACTCAACAACTTGGCCCACACTTGATGCTCCTTTTCCTCACACCAAGTGGTTTCCCACAAGAGATATTGGCTTTTTCATGGAAGTGAACTAAGCACAACCAAGGGAACACATATGGTGAGTGTAAAATCTTGGGGTGATCTGGGTAGTCCACTAGGATCGATCCTTGCACCAAGAAGTTGAGCGGCTAAAAAAGGTAGTTACTAACTTAGGGTGTTTAGATAGGGCTTCCGTTCATAGTGTTCCTCTTGCTCCCAATTACAAGACACCTCACCTTGCGATGAGTAACCGATCTCGCGACCACAAGAGTACCTTAAGCATTCTTGCCTAGTGATCTTCCTATGGTTGAAATCCCATAAGCAATCACACTAGACAAAGAAAAAAACTATGTCTATCAAGGTTTTGTGTCCTTGATAGCCTTGAGTTTATAGTGGGTTGGAAGAGTCGGGTAATCTTCTTGTCCCCACTTGGGTCGTTCCTCTCAGGTTGTCCGAGAGCAGGCCCTCTAAAGGATTCTAAACTACACAAAGAGTGGATCAACTTTTGGAAGTCAAGATTTTTGATTCACCACAAGGGTGAAAAGCATACTCTCCTATTCCAATCATTTTCTCCCAAACACACCAAAAAGATTCAGTTACCCCTTACTTTTGAAACCAAATGGCAAGTCAAGATTTTTGATTCACCACAAGGGTGAAGAGCATACTCTCCTATTACCAAAAGACTCCAATCACAAGTTTTATGTGCCTATGAAAAATGAACAATTAGTCAATGCCGCACACGAAAACAAAAAAGCAAAAAATTTTGGGTTTCTATGCTTTGGGCAGCCCTACAAACAATATTAATAGCCCTTGCGCATTTGAAGCTTTAACATGCATTTTTTTTATGCAATGTTTCAATTTTTTTCATAAGGATGGCAACCTGTAATCACAACTTGTTAGCACCAAAAGTTAGTGTGAAATAACATAAAAATCTGCAATAAAAAGTGGTTAGTTGCCTCAAAAATTCAATTTATCTTCCAACCAAGTGCATCCAAAGGAGGTGCAAGTTAATCACAAATGCTCTCATTTTTACTCTTTGATTTTGACCTAGTCAACAAGATTGGACTTGTTTGCTATGATTTCGTATCCAAAAATAAAAATGAAAAGAAGAGACCCCTATTAAAAATTAGAGAGCTTTCCAAAAATGAAAGAAATTTAAAAAATCCTCTTCATTTGCGCTCTAGAGATTGATTTTGTCAAAATAGGCCAAATTTATCAAATCGAGTTTTTGATCCTTAATGCAACCTCAAAATTCAAAACACAAAGAAAGAACCCCCATTAGAATTAAAAAAAACTTTCTGGAAATATAAGTTTTTCTGAAAAAGATGCTGATGTGTGACCAGAAATGACTTTTTATGAAAAAAATATATATATATATATCATAACTTTCGCAAATCACGTCAAAATGCTCTGAAAATTGGACTAAAACATTTTGGATACATATCCAACCTACAGAAAAAATTTTAGAATCAAAATACAAGTGGTTTAAAAGATATGATCAAATCTTTAAACCAACTAGATTTTTGGCCTTCAAACCAATCTACTTATGGGTTGGCCTTAAAATCAAAGTGATAATCCTAAAAAAGCACTTAATTAGATCCAATATGCTACTATAAAAAAACCAGAGATGAAAAATAAAAGCAAATAGAGCTAGAAACTTGATTCAAGCCCCACGGTGGGCGCAAAAAATGTACACTCGAAAGTGTCCCACTCTAAACCGTTCTATCCAAACGATTCCATGAGTTTGGAATGCTTGGATGTCGACTTAGAGTTTCCTATCCACGGAGTGCAGGAGCATATATTTCAAGAATAATAAAGCTCTCAGATGAGCCTTAGAGATACTCTTCTTTCTAGTAAACCATGCAATGGGAGGTTCCAAAGACAAGATGCAAGAATGCAAATGTCCCAAGGAGTTCCTCAAGGATGCAATGAAAATGAAGATTAAGCTAGAATGAGATGCAAAGTGGAGCTATGCTAAAACATGTATGAGAGTGTTATAATACCATTATTAAGCTATGTGAGATTAAGCTACATGTAAAAATGAAAGCTAAGCTAAGATAGAATGCCATGGATGAGAGAATGTAGACAAGAAAGAGAAGTTCTCCACAAAGCTCCAAAGAAACCTGTTAGAAAACCTGCAGCATAACAATATTCAAAAGATGGATTGATCATTTGAGGGGGAAAGATCTCTCCCTTTTAAAGTTGTATGAACGGTAGAGATGAAGATGAAGATGGTGGATGATCAACGGTGGAATTCAAAAAGAAGAGTGATCCATGTGCACACACAAGTCAACCAATAGAATATAAATTGACTTGTCATATAAAACAAAAGCCTCACAAGCCTTTTCTTTTAATTGTAAAATAGAAAAAAGACTTTATGTGTGCACTTTAAGTGGGTTAGAAGAATGGGGTCTTTTATTTAATTAAAAAGGGACATGTTCTTTTAATCAAATAATAAACTTAGGACAGCATAGTCAAACTATAGGTTATAATCAAATAAATTGATTATTAGCAATTTGGTCTAGGTAAACGATTGAATTAATTTAGCCAAAATGTTGAAAAGGGGGCCAATAGTCTAGATGACCATTTTTAGGTGATTACAACTCTTACTATGATAACCAGCCTAAGAGGGTTCTAATTGAGCTTGAATTTTTCCTGATGACTGAGTGAACTAAGAATCCTACCCTAAATTTTGAGCACTTTGGTTCTAAGAACCAGATCTACCATTGAAACCTCTAGCTAGATTCTCCTCTGCAATATGTGTTTTCTCAACAGCAACAACAAGAGTCCTAGGTTGATGCATATGGACTTCTCCAATGAGGATGTCCTTAAGGCCTTGGATGAAATGATGAGCTAGGAGTAAATCATCATTATTTTAGCATAAATATTGCCTAAGTTCAAAGAATTAGATTGTGTACCGATCCACTATCATGTTTCCTTGATGGATTGAGTGGAACTCATTAGCATGAGCCTCTCTGAACTGGGGAGATAAGAATCTCTCTCAGAACCTCTCCTCAAATATCTCCCAGGTGAGATTAGTAACACTAATTTGAATCATCTGACTCTTAGTATTCCAAAAAATGGATGCATGGTCCCTCAACTACATAATTGCACAATGGCCCCTCATGGTTGTTGAATATGGATACATGGTGAAGTAGTGCTCCATGTCCAACAACCAAGTCTCAGCCTTGTGGCCACTTCCCTTGACATCATACAATGGCAATTTGGATTGCTGAAGAGACTTCATGATATCCAACCTGATGGAATCTTCATTGTTGCGGTCCCAACCACCCCGATAGTGCCCTCTGCCACCTAGTGGAGTAAGAGAACATTCACATTCATGTTCCTCCTCTCTATGCTCTGAATGATGAGATCCCTCTTCCTAATCATGATCCTATCGACACTCCTCAACACGAGGGCCCAACTAAGCAAGAATTTCCTGGAGCACTAACAACAATGCCTCCATACCATTCTAATTAGCATTATTACCCTGTTCTCCCCCTCCTTCCTAACATCCTTCTTCTTGGTGTTCATCTCCATGGTTACTACTATGGGTACCACCACAGCCACCAAGTCTATGTACATGAGGCATTACTATCGAAACAACAAGATAATGTCAGGACAATCAAATCACAAGCATAAGCATCAAAACATAAACTAAAAAGATATCAAAATAACAATCATAATATAATAATACACAATGGAAAACAAAACAATAGTGGAAGCATAACATAGAGATCCCAATGTTGCAACATGGGCTTTGATACTAGATGTGATGCCCCACCTATAGATCCTTGGAAACAAGGATAAATAAGCCAAGATAATTTAAAAAAAAATTTAACAAGAGTAAGAATGCACTTGGCAACAATATACAAGGATCACAAAGATTGCAATGGAAGACTATCCAAACATCCTAACACCAATAGATCTCCAAATGCCACTACTAACCAAAATGACTGACAACTAAAGATGCACAATTGAATTCAAACCAAAACATACCAAACCTAGAATGCAACACCAAAGGATTGAACTATATTTTAGAGGGTACCCTAAACACTTCCTAAAAAGTTTTTGCAAATTCTAGGTGATACTTTAAATCAGCACTAGGCGATACTTTCTAGTATCACGCGACATTTCTAATGAAGCAAGCTGACACTTTAAGGGATAGGGTGACACTTCTCTTAAGAGCATGTGATACTCTACTAGCATCATACAACACTTCACCAAAGAGGGTGTGATACTTTCCAGTATCACATAAATATTATTTCCTAAGGGGTGCAATACTTTCCAGTAGCACACAATAGAATCCTAATGGACATGTGACATAAAATTGTGTCACCTTATACTGACACAAGGTCACCAAGAAAAAGTAAGAAAACACACAAAGACAACAAAAAAGGTTAAATAGGGTTCAAAACCTCCACACTAGGGAGTACTAGATCCATAATTCGAGGCATGAACACTCAAACACACTACTGAAAGATGAAAACTACATCTAACCATCTAACAAGCAGAAAAAGGAAAGTATAGAAGGAAACATCACAATGTATTGAAATCAATATCGCAATCAATAGAAATAACATCACAATATACAATACAACCAAACTAAGTACACGGTTCCTCCCAATCATCAATAGCATCATAAAACCATCGTGGGACCTAGCCATCCCTTGCGTGTAACATCCCAAGCCACTGATTAGATCATCAGTACTATCATAATAGGGACATCACTACTAAACATGCTACAACATAAGCATAAGGAAATCTAACATGCTAGAAGTAAAGCATAAGATAATCCTACAAGTAGATAACATCACATATCACATGCTAATCATCATAATAAGGAAATGCATCAATAAATAACATCATCTAAACATGATATTCAAGCATCTCAATGAAAGCATTAATCACAAGAAAGCATACTCCAGAACCCAAAGCACTAAGTGAAAACATCTAGCAACCGTCGCACTAGGACAAGAGATCATCTTTGTAAAATAGTCCCTAATAGTGGTATAAGTAGTTATGCCTCCTAGCTACATTGAACCCATAGGCCCACTTCCATTGTGTTGATGGAGATAATGATCCAACTAGAAACACACACAAAGAAAATTTCCATGGCTAACACACACACCAGGTAGTATAATGATTGAAACCAAGACAAAGACAATTCATAAACTATAGGTCCTGGTCAGACACTCAAAGGGCTACTAAGTAGGGGCTAACATCATGCAGAGTCACTTGGAATTGACAAGCCCAAGTTCAAATTGTGCAGATTTAACTCCCTTAATGAAAAGGCTCTAGTACAGAATATTTTTCATTATCTTAAGTTTTATTACCACCTAGTGTTTTATTTAGTTATCACTTATATAAAGCTTCCTCTACCAACATATGGTACCATGAATGTTGAGATGTGAGATAGAAGCCCCATCCATATGCTACCCTACCCTACCCATGCTCATCTAATGATGATTTCCCATAGGCATGCAAATTCCCAACCCAACCCTAATGATCATAACTTCTAGAAATGTACCATAAAAAATGGGGCCTCGCCACATACTCGTGTGTGGCACACCACCATCACGAAGATCATAACACAAGGACTAGATGAGAACACAAAGTAGAAATTCACTCAACCTAAAATAGAATTGAGAGGACAGATGCAACATGCATCCCAATGCAACATAAAAGTGCAATAGTGGTCTGATCGATATCCAAATGGATCATCTAGGTCCATGCCCTACATTATGCCAAGAGCACTTGATAAAATAGGGTGATATACAAAACAAGATAAAAACCTCAAAATTTGGAAAACTTTAAAATTAAAAACCCATTTGGCCTTTGGGTGTAAAAACCCAAAAAATCCAAAAATAGCCAGCATAATGGCTCAAAACCCCAAACCCTCATCCCAAAAATAGGGAAAACATTCATACCTGACCAACCGGGTAGAACTAGCAAATAAAAAATGGAGGGGAACACTAGTTCTCACCCTCCTAACATACTGCTACAAGAAATAGAAACTGAAATGGAGTAGAAACAATAAAACAGGAAGGCTCTACCTGACAAAAAAAGGGGCAGAAACTGAAACCCATAGAATAAAATAAATATCTCACCAAAACCACTGAAAGTGATGGCAAAGCAAGAACTCCCCAAGCCAAATCCAACAAGTCTGATCTCGTGAAAAACCCATGCTCACAGCTCCTAAAATGAATAGAAATTGAATCCTTTAGAAGAGGATTCTCAAAAGAGCTCTCAAATTTCTATTTCAAAAAGTGAGAAGTGAATAATAAAAACTCTTTTTCAATACTTATTCACTTTTTGAGTGAATAGTCGATAAGGGTACATAGCTAGCTAGACTAGCTAAACTTTGAATCGACCCAAATGAAATAGGTTATTCCTCGTAATGAGAATTCACCTAAGGAAAAGCTACCAGAAATTAAATTTGAGAAGATTTAAAGCCTGAAAACCCAAAATCACAAAAAATCACTTAACAACTTTTGCGACAATGTAAACCTCTAAATGCACATACATGCTTACTGGTCTAATGACATAATGCAAATGAGTTTAGATTTAATAATCATTGAAAGGTTTTAATTTAAACGATTAAAATAAGGATACGTCGACCATACAGGGATGACATTGGTAAAATATGAATAGCTAAATCACTAACTCCATGTACCACTAGGAAGGATATAATTCATGCACACTAAAACACATGATCAAGTGCAATTGCATAATATCATAGCTGAAGCAAAATACATTAAATACCTAATTAATCTATTTACATCACTCATGTTCATAGTAAGCATAAAGATACAAGGATGAAGTAAATATCCATAGCATGAAATCCATCACATAAAATAATCAAAAATATGCCCAAATACCAGATAATCAGATATCATCATAGATCTTTTGTCATCTCAAAATGGCATCAACATGCAAATATGATAAACTGAACAACATAGTAGTAAAGCATCTATGATACTGAGTCAAAGTATAGCATCTAACCCTTGGGTCATCACCAAATACAAATAACAATAACAGTATCAAGTAGCTCTCGAATCAAAATAGACAAGATATAGACTACAAACATGAGAGGCACTACAATAAACACATAGAAATTTGTGTAAGAGTGAGAAAATAAATGATAGAAATCAACAGAGATTAGAACTAGATAACCACTACATGAAACAAGGAGATACATAAGTATGGATAATTTTATCTCGTAGGCCATTGGATGTGAGAGACAATGCCCATATTAGTAATCACATGCCACCACATGGACATAGGTAACAGAGGTAAGTTTAATTTCATTATTTGTAAACTTTTATTAGTTAACATTTGAAGAGATGAGTAATGGTATATAGATGTATGTGATTTAAGGTAAACATTTTTTGATAATTAAATAAGGTACTAAATTATTAAAAGTATATATTTAATTATTTAATCATAAATTAAACTGATCATCTTGGATACATAGATTTAAACTAAATTTAAAGTATATGTTAATGAGGAAAGGACTAGATAGGTAAGAGGGTAGAATTGATTCCTAAAACAAGAAGGGTATGTATTTCCCTCTTGGGTTTAGGCCTATCAAACTATGGGACCCTACTACAAGGTCTAAGTACTCTAATATGGTATAGGACCTAGGCATAGTGGGGGATGATAAGTGTCCATTAAATATTGGAGAAGCTTTAGAAAATAGACCAAGGTTATACTAGTACTTTACTTAGGCTTTCTTTACCAATCCCTAAATGACCTAGTTTATACATTGTTATGGTATGAAACCTAGGCATGGTGAGGGATGGTAAGCACCCACTAAAAGATCAAGGAATCCTTGACAAAGGATCAAAGTTATACCCAGGCTTTAATGAGGTCTCCTTGACCAATCCCCGGGTCCTACCCCACACCTACACATTGAATTCTTAAGAAACTAAAGAATATATAGCTTAATGGATAAATGAATGATTGTTTCTAACAAAATTTTGGTGAATATAGGAAGACATTATAACCCTTATAAGTAGGGACATTACAAATGCATTCAAGATGCTTTCAGTCTTGAAATTGAATTAAAGACTATGAACATGGAATTCTATTTTGCCCACTCAGGGTTCAATAGTAAAGGCTTTAGGCAATCTTAGTTTGAATTGTACCTATCTTTTACTCACACTCCTCAGATGGAATATTTTTGGGAAAGTTGTGAAGAAGACTATGAGGTAAGGAAAATTTGTTGGTCCAGACTCACCTTGAATCAAATCAAAGAGTTCAAGCTATAGATGGATGTTAAGGATGTAGAAGAAGAAGAAACTGAAGACCTACCTGAAATAGATTGGAATTTATCAAAGGAAGATGATCTTAAAGCTAGGACTCTCCCTATCATTGAAAGAACTAAGAGATATTGAATAGAGAAAGGAAGGTCCAAGTTGGGACATGTCCACTTACATATTTATAAAGGATCTACCAATTCTAGATCAAAGTTTCCTATTCATTGTACTAATGAAATTGTCACATTTCCTTTGCAGGTACCTTGAACCTTGGACCTAAAATTGAAAATATTCTTCAAAGTTCAGTTCAACCTTTAACTTCAGCTAGGTGGACCTATTCCCACACTAAGAAGAAAATAGCTCACTAAGACGCGACAATAAATCCAACGTACAATGAATTGAAATTGAAGTTATGGTTGAATCTTCTTGAGAAAACTTGATTGAAACAATGGATCAAAACAACCAAAAAGAAGTTGATAGAGCTAATGCTTTCAATGCACTAGCTATTAAGACATCCCCTATTCTTTATATCCTACCACCAAAGAGTGGTTATTCTACATGAAATTGGTTAAATTTATTAAGAAGGTCCAAGTTGGGAAATGTCAAGTTATATATTCATAAAGGCTCTACCATTTCTAGATCAAAGTTTCCTATTCATTGTATTGAAAAAATTGTCACATTTTTCTCTGTAGGTGTCGAACCCTAAACCTCAAATTGAAACTATTCTTCAAAGTTTAGTTCAACCTTTAACTCCAGCTAGGTGGACCTATTTTTGCACTAAGAAGAAAAGATCTCAATAAGACACCATGGTAAATCCCAACATAGAATGAATTGAAATTGAAGTATTGGTTGAATCTACTTGAGAAAACTTGATTGAAACTATTGATCAAAATAACCAAAAAGAAGTGGACAAAGCTAATGCTTTCAATGCACTAGTTATTAAGACTTCCCCTATTCTTTAGATCCCTCCACCAAAGAGTGGATCTTCTACACCAAATTGGTTTAATTTATTCATGAGAAAGAAAAGAAGCTAAGTTTTAGTGAATGTCTCAATAAAAGACATGGTTAGAAAATGCCCAGGTAAAACCTTGAAAAGAAAAAATCCCAAGATAGAAAACTTATTAGAGGTAGATGAGAAAACATAACACTAGGTGGCTAATTCCTATAAATCATCTATGGATAAGAACTTGGATGATTTTACACCTCAAGATTATACAGTGGAGAATATGTTTTATCGCTCAGCCTTGAAGGCTTTTGACATGAAGATTCTTAACGTTGGTCACACAAGAGTCACTAGCTAAATCTAGAAATATTGGAAAGAGAGAAAGGAACTAAATAAATATATCTATTTATTGGTGGAATATATCCATACTCTATAGAATTTTGAAGTTGAAACTCAACCCCATGCCATTTCTATGGTTGATGTTACTTCTCCTATGAATCAAAAATTCATCGACCAAGTCAAAAGGGATAAATCAATTTCTCATACATTTGACAACTGAATTGAATTGGTTATCTCTTGTGAAGTCAATTACATCACTTATCTTATCGAGACAAGGATGAAAGAAAATGTCAAATGATGGTAGATCTAAAACCAAATGTGATTTCTTGGGAAGCAAACAAAGTGAAATGGAATGAAGCGATCATCCATATGACTGAAGCCTAGGAGTATGGAACAAATAAGTTCCTAGTAGAGAGATTGATCTCTATCTTAGATGTTAATTTCCTATATGTATGTAGGACTAATATGGAATGGAGAAATATTGTGACTAAATAATGCTTGGATGAGTGCTCAGAACTAGTTAAGGAGTTGGAATGTCTAATGAAAATTCTAGCAATGACATAAAATTCATTGATGTAGAAATCATGGGGAATAAGGATCATCCAAATAAGAAATTGAAGTATATAGATGCCTCCTCTCAAGATAAACTAAGGTCCATGAAAGAAACTAAAGAGATCTTTGCCATGAATTTGATTATCATAGTTCTAACAGATTCCATGGTCATCATCTATAAAGATATGTTGATGGCTCAAGACATGAAATTGGAGCACACTTATAGAGTGATTATTATCTAGAAATTAAGAACAGAGCAATTAGGAATTCCACAATAAAAGAAAATCTTGGAGTTTGAAGTCACCTATAAGGAATGGAAAGAAGTAGGTGGAAATGTGCTTATAGATCACAAACAACAAACTGTCTCCATCAATGTAGTTGGAAGTTAGATTAAAATTAGGGGCCTTGGTCAATAGTTGTTCTTACTCTTGATTACTTGTGTTAGGGTTTAAGTTCAAAAAATTTAATAACTCCTTATGGTGTTAGTTTCAAAACTACTTTCTAAAGCCTTATGTGGCTATACATATTATTTTATTTGATATTATGCAAGGGTCAATATTCTGGATTTTTTTGGTAGTAATTAGATATAAAGCCTAGTCAAAAGAAGTATTTTGATGGTGCTACTTTCTTATGAATTAATTGAAAATAGTGGTGAATATGTTGGTTCATCTCATGACATTGTCTCTAACTTAAAATATTATAGTTTCACGTAATATGGATTGGTTACATAAGGAATACAATCTTGATTATGGTTCTTGATTGTCTATTATTCCTATGAAAGATATTTGAATTGATTATTTTCAATGGAATTGATCAATTTGAATGACTCTCTTTTATTTTATAGGTCTAGAGGCTTATTTGTGGATCATTTACCTATCAACAATGTTTTTACATATTTATGAAAAAGTATTTTCAAATGCCTGATGTGACAACTAGTTTTTTTCCCACCCTAGCTAGTCCTATGGATACCTTATGTCTTTCTCTTGACCTAATAGAGTTACTAGTTACCCGATTCCCCCTTAGGATCCTAACAAAGAGGTCCTAGGCTTTTCAACTAGTGTGCACCAATGTAAGAATAATAAATCTCCACATTACAACCAACCCCAAATACTCACATGACACCCCAAATGGATGAATGGTCACCTAAGAAGGCATTTGGATTCCCCTCAAGGTTCATGACCACAAAAAAAATTGAAACCCTATCCGAGTTCCAAAAATCATGCAAGATTTCACAAAATTTCTTGAAATATGGCTACAAGCAATTAGCCCTCCTAATGAAGAAAATTCCACATATCTTGCAAAACTCCTTAACAAGGGGTCAAATAAACCACTAATCTAGACACCCTTTTTAGAGACCTTAAGGATTTTGGTGGTCTAGGGTTCTCAACCTATTTGTATAGTATCAGCACAAATTTAGCCTTAAAATAAGGGTTTTAAAGGCTTAGCAAGTTGTCTGATGAAAATATGGTTTTGACTTCCATAGGACTTCCCTCAATGCCTCCCAATTAATTTTGGGCTTCACCATAACAACCTAAAAGACATTACAAGATCTAGTTGAAGTATCACAACCATTCAACCACTCCAAATGCCTTTACAATTAACTGTGATCCCTAGCCATGCATCTCTGGCTTGCCTAGGGAATCACCACAAAATCACTTGCTTTGCTTTCCAAGTGCCATTATTTTTTGTATAGTATGTAAAAGAATTCATATCTGAAATCCTAAGAGGTTGTACAGATCCTATGATGGGAGAGGGAAAAATGACCCCATCTTGCTCAATCACTTGGTTTAGAACAACAGGATAACAAAAACCAAAAAAATTTAAACAAGCAACTAAAACTATGCAAAACCACAAACTAGAACTTTATAGTATCACACATAAACCTCTTATAACACTTCAAGCAATAATAGTTCTCAATTTAATCCATTAAAATGCCAAAATCTTAAAAAGCATAAAGTTGTGATAATGAACTTGTTGTTCAGTCTATACACGTAGAATCTTCAAAAACTTCCAACCCTAAAAAGGTTGAGGATGGCCTTATAATCACATCCCCACTGTGATCCCAATTACTTTATGTAATTACCAATCTCCAACTAAAAATTTTCTCAATTTCAACAAAAAGTTCTCAATGTTGTCATTGACAAAATTGACAATTTTTTAGCAATTTTTGCATTTTTGAGTGTTTGACACTCAAAATTGCTCCAAATATTTCCAAACCTTTCCAAGAGAATATAATGGATGAAAAACATGTAAGAAGGTCCTAATAACACTCATGTGACCACTCTACCCTAACAACCAAAAAGATGCTCAATTTGACCGTATTGAGCAACTATGAGCAACTTACTTTGAACAACTTCAACTTAGGACTAGGCTAGCCCTATTATTCACCTAGTGGTGTGGCTAGCACCACTAAAATAAAAAATATCCTAGAATCCCTAGATCTTTCACAAGCCTACCTAGGTGCCTCTGCACCAATGCCTTTAATTCATTCTAGTCAAAAGAGTATATTTCATTTCATTTTTTTAAAAATAAAGGAGATTATTGTTGAATTTATCTTGTTGGGAGTTGTGCCTCTAAAAAAAGAGAGTTACAATGGAGAAATATTTTTTATGGAGTATTTTTTCTTGCTATCAAAATGTAAAGAACTCATATTAGCTAAAAGGGAAAAATTGTTGACCAACACTCATCATCATCATCTTAAAGATCTAAAGATGAAGGAGAACTATATGAGAAGCATGACTAGGAAAAAGAGGATTGTGGAAAAATCCAAAATCAATTAGACAATTATGTTGGAAGAGTAAAGGACTTGAGCTTTGAATAAATTGATCACCACAATAACATGTTGAAGAAAATCACAACAGTTAAGTAAGGAAGTCTAAGAAAGAGGCGTGCATGTACCTTGATAAGAAAGGACATTGATCATAGGAGTACTTGATAGTGTACAATATAATCCTAATATATATCTTATTAATCAACTAGGGAACATACTCAATCATGTAACCCTTTAACACAAGGAAATATAAAGAAAATCTCAAACAACTCATTGAGCAACACTTGCATAAACTTATTAAAGCAAGAAACACTAAAATTGAGCTATTGAAAGATATCTCTTAAATCTCCCACAAAATATCAGATTAAAAAAAATCTTTAATCAATATAGATGACACACTGAGAAATCCACATAAGGGACTACAAGACACTCAATAATCTTTTGATGTGTCAACATGTTCTGCTAGTGTGTACATAGGTCAAATTTAAGAAAATGTTATGTTGATCAAATTGGTTATTGTAGAACAACACAAGAGGAATTACACACTCTTTGAGCTTCAATGCTTCCTATTTCCAACAATAGTAACCATCCAACATAATATTGAGAATGCATACATTCTAGTATCAATGAGCATTAGTGACACCATTGAAGAAATTCAATAATGCCTACCAGTACTCACCAGTCTAAATCAGGCACTCTACAAACTACCAGATTCATGAGAGATATAATTGGTTGTTGTAGAAGAAAACTAACCTTTGTCATTGATGAAAAAAGGGGAGAGATAAAAAAAAACATGGGAGATAAGAAATGAACAATGATATAGATGAATAAATGGGGAGATAAGAAATGACAAAAATGGAGGGAAATGAATAAAGATCAATAGGGGAAGATGAGTAGTGAATAATCGATATAATACATAAAGTGTATAATAGAAAAATTTAGTAGATCACAACAACAACAAAAAGTGAACAAAAATACTTGGAGAAGAGATCAAGCAAAAGATACATCATAGTGGGTACTAAAATAAAGGAAGATACAAAACAAAGCAGATAAATGGCCAAGTCCACTCACTAGTAAAGATTTTATTGATACTTTAATTAGGTGAAGGTATATATTTTTGCATCAATTCCAAAGAGTGAGATTGTTGAAACAATTAGTCACATTGGTATAATGTAGTAGATTTGATATGTGTGTTCTCATTGAATGGTAATTGGTCAAAGATCATTCATCATCTCATATGTACTGGTGGACATCCTCACCAGTTTACATGGGAGAATAAGACAAGGTAGAAGCTACCATAGTCAACATGAGGAGTCATCACCATGACATAATATAACAAGTATCGAAAGATAAAATATTGTTTTGTATTTTGAGAAGAATGATAGAGCACATAAAGGACAATTGAATTCAAACAAGACCTAAAGTAGATAGACTACACCGTCAATCTAGACTCTACATTGTAGGTGTCATGTGTTTCTCATCAACCACTCAGTACTTTAAATTTATAATTTTAATTCACTAGTTTTGAGCAGGATGTTTTGGAAACCATAAATAAGATAGCACTTCACACATTCAAGTGTGTGGTCGGAATGAATAAGTGAGAATACAAAAACATAAAGATCGAGAATTGAAGAAGATAGAAAAGACCAAAGGAAGTTTATACCAAGATTAGTAAGAAGGAAGAGTAGAATAATAGATGAAAATTGCTAATGAGAAGACCAAAAATGGAGAGTCACATTCAATTAGACACAATAGTATGTACTACTAACAAGGGTAAGTAGAAAAGTGAAAAGCCAAGTAATACAAAAGATATCATCAAGAACACCCAAGTGATAGGGGGAGGATACAACATTTCAATAGGTATACATTGGAGATCTATCTAGAAAGAAAGTGTTATTTATTCTAGATTACATTTTGATTTCTCTCTAACAACATTAATCATCTTATAAGTTCTTAACTGAGCATGCTTCAGCAATAAGCATATGCTAAATCCTCTAACCAAGTGCCTCTTAGAAGGAGTGCTAAATCCTATAACTAGGTAACCTTAACATGGTGATTGTAATCGCAACATTTTACTAACATTCTTGATGGAATGTATTCTCAGAAGGAACAACATCAAGGGTTTCTATGTACAAAATTTGTGTGCCCATTGATGAATGCTCTTGTGTGTGAGTTAATTTGATTTTATCTTATTGCATTCATATGTTTCTTGGCCATCTAGTGGTTTTTATTTAATATATTTGGAGAAATTTAAAAAAAGTAACTAGTGCTCTAGTGGTTTTTAGTTAATATATTTGGACCAACAATATAAGATTTAATTTCTCTAGCCTTCTTTCAAAAAAATTTGATTGTTCTAAGCCTGTGCTTTGAAAACATGTGAAATAAGAAAGCTTGAGACAAACCACTAATTGGAACCTAAATAATAAATTATGTTTTACGAAACCAATGTATCAAAGAAAACCAAATAGAAGTCCTCTATTTGCAATATTTTTAATATGTGTATTAACCTTTAGAAAAAAAAATAGGAAGATACATTTTTATCAATAAAACACAAGTGATAGGATTTAATAACTGTGTCTCTTTTTAAGGTGTATATGCTTTTGATCCTAAAGAATATCACAACCATTAAATCATTTTCATGATAGTTATTAAAAAATATACAATCAATGATACATAGACTACAAATACCTTATAACCATGGACTTTATTAATCAGGTCGGATATTAATATGTGATTGGTCTTGTGTTGTTATTTTGTGCTCAAGACCCTAAGTATTGTTGCAATCATGATTGAATTTTATAGTGCTTATTATGACACTAGTGGATCTGCTCCTGTTAAAAATTCCCAATATTCCAAGTCTATGGAAAAAACCATTTGGTTTTAAAATTAATCAATTCTTTGTATGACTTCTTGTCTCTCCGCTTAAGTTTTTGCATCCTTTTTTTCTTTGGTATGGGTTTAATTTTAATATGTAAATTAGTGTTGGGTAGCTCAAACCATTAAATATACAGGTATGTAAGTCCCTTTATAACATTTTAAAACCTCTTCCAATTGTGTAAGCTTCCATAATCATAGAACTCCATCGAGTGAAGTTGAAAATAAGAAGATTTATTGCGTCTTCAAATTTATAAATTTGTTCTATTGACCAATTATTATTATTTTTATCAAAAAAAGATTATTAATTAAGTGCATAATGGCTCTATGGTGGACATACACAATTTACACATGTGATGTTCTACATCCCCTTTATAAAGGATTTTTTAATATTATTTGGAATACCAAAAGAAAGGTCACAAAGATTGATGATTTTATTCCAATCAGCTAGATATGTTTAAAATAAAATTATAATAGGATTTCCATAGTTAACAACTCAAACATGAACCCAAACTCAAATTTATAAATGACTTGTTTACTAAATTGATGTTGATTAGTTATTACATATTATAAAATTTCCAACACCCTGTCAATATCCAACTTTTAATTATGAAATATAATTATTACAAAAAATTATCATTACATAAGGTATAATTGCATTAAAACATATAGATATAAGCATTTTCTAAAATAGATTTTGGATAATCTTGGTCACTCATAATACATGATAAAAACATTTCATAAAATTTTATGTTTCCTCAAATATAAACTGAGAAATGAAAAGAAAATGATAATAGAAAATTTGGCAATTTTGGTTTTAAAAAATGATGCTATGTCTTTAGGCTAAGCATGATTAAAAATGAACAAACAAACATAGACAAAGCATGCCTTTTAATATGGTATTATTTTGTCCTTTTTCGTGCTTCCACATTTTGAATACATAGGTAAAATAATGTTTTAGCACATGTAGTATTTCATTTATTCTCCATATTTTAATCTTTTGCACATTCTCGATTGGGTAAAAACCCACATTTTAGCACAAGAGGGTGAAGGAGCATAAATATTGCATTAGTCTATTTGTGGTCTTCTTTAGTAATTACATAAATTAGTTAAATATTTTTACTCCATTAAGAGCATAAATTATCTAAAGTAATCATGACTTCAATTGTAAATGTGAGGTCAGTTAATAAGTTAGGGTAAGAGCACTTCAGAACTATCTAGATTGTAGTTGATGTATTTAATATGATGTTTGAAATGTAAGAAAAAATCAATGTTGGTGGCCAAGTTTGAATTCCAAATCAGTTTTTTAGCACTCTAATTCATTAATCTATTTTCGATAAATATTGCAAGATTGTACTTTGCTACTCACTCCCTCCCAAAAAATTCTGACTTAGTAGAATTTTTAGTTATAGGTTTGAATGTCTAAGTTTTATCAGAATAGTATATTGTGTGAGCAATAACTCTAACTAATATGATCTATCATTTTGATTAATATAAAATTTTATGTTTGGCTTTTCTGTCGCTCCACTTTGTTTGAGATGGTATTAGACCCCAGGCTGAAGATCCTAAAGATTCAAAGGGAGAGGATCCGTTTGTTTTACTAAGATTTTGTATAGCTTTGAAGAGATGAATAAATATTTTTGTAACAAGAAGCTATTAAAAGAAAAGGAGGATATTAAAACTATTAAAGTTGCTTAATTTTTTCATGTTTTTAATAAGATCATATGTAAATAAAAGTTATGTTGTGAAAGAAGATTTAAGATGAAGTAAAAAAGTTATCAATTAAGGAAGGAGATAAAGGTTCTGTAAGTCAAAGACCACATCTGGATCTAATTCAAAAATCTCAATTATTTTTGTTATCAAGAATAAAAAAAGAAGTTGAGTTATTATAGTTTAGAAAGATATCATAGTATAAAATTATTGTTCAGAACATGATCATTGAGAAAAGGAAAGGCATGTAAATTTTTCTTAGATATGATATATAGACTAGAGTTAGTTTAGAAAAGTTGTATATAAACATAAAGTTATTTCTAAGGAACTTTATTTTGAAAATTTGAAAATTTGTAGTGTGTTGTTTAAAAAGTTCAAAAGAGTTTTGAAAAAGAAAAGAAAATTAAGGAATGAAGAATTAGAAGAGAAATTTAAAGTTGTTTGGTGGTGTTAAAGAAAAAATGGGAATAAAGAACATAGATATATGTTTGTTGATAGAATAAGAGAAAAAGATAAAAAATAGAAGAACACAACTAAGAAAGAAGAGATTGGACAATATAAGAAGACAAATAGAAGGGTTTCATTGTATTGTTGAAAGCTTCTAAGAAAGTGTTAAGAAGATTGATTTTTTTGGGTCTACATAGACAAAAGTGAGTGGATTTGGTTGGACTAGTCATGTTGTACTATGGAGAGACATAAGTTAGTGGCTTCAAGTGAACCAATCATGTTCAACCCCCAAAAAAATAGAGGTGAGCCAATCATGTTGAAACCTAGTGAGGTGGGAGGTGAACTAGTCATGTGCATCCCCATCAAGACAAGAAGGTAAACTATATGTGTTATACCTTGTAGAGACAAATTAAAGTGGACTAGCCAAGTTCAACCTTGTAGACAGATAGGCTACTACAATGAACTGATGAATCAATCATGTTTACCCAACATATACAAATACTCCAAGAAGTCTTGCATTGTAGATTCTAAGGTTTCAAGAGAGATGAAAATAATTTGAAAATGCAACATTTTTTATGGAGTCAAAATTAATGCGAAGAATCAGAAGGAATTATGACTCCAACTATAAATGTTTGGTCAATTAACAACTTGGGTTTAACCATGTGTCATAGCTTTCTAGATGGTAGTTAATGTATTTAATATCAAGTTTGAAATGTACTAAGTTTCCTGATCTTGATGCCTAGTTTTGAATTTGAAATTGGTATTTTATCACTCTAACGTATTACTATTATTATTATTATTATTATTATTATTATTATTATTATTATTATATATATATTGATATCGCATGATTGTATTTTGTTACTATCTCTCCCAATAGATTCCTTCTCAATAGAGTTGTTAGTTATAGGCTTGAATGTCTAAGTTCTATTACAGTAATGAATTGTGTGAGCATAGCTTTAACTAATGTGACATATCATTTTGATTAATATAAAATTTTACATTTAGATTTTTCTAGTCCTCTACTTTTCTATGAGACAAATGGCTTGAATCTTTAATGGAGGGAAGAAACGATGAGGAAAAACCATCCTTTTCACTTTTGACTGAATTCAATAGTAATAAGAGTGCATAAATGGAACTTGGTCCATAAATTAGAGGTGTTATATTACCTTCAACCAATTTAGATTTTAATTCAAAATATTTTTGGGTTTGGGAGATCTTGACATTCTCACATAGAAAGTGTAGAAAGGTATTTGAGATCCCTTAGCATCCAAGCCCTCTATCAAGATGCTTTTACCATGATTTGTTAGATGATAGCATCTTGTTTTTTGGTGGTTGGTTGGTTGGTTTCATTTGGAATATGAGATTAATTGGTTGGTCCATAATTAAATATAAAAGAGGAAAGCAAAGAAAGAGTGATGGGATTTGGTCCAAAATAAAAATGTAAAAATTATGGATGATTTAAGAGATAGTCAAGTATTATATATTGGTGTTTCAAACATCTTCATACACATAATGAGGAAAAATACATGGCATTCCTATAGATCAAGGTAAAAGGCCTCTTGAAAAGACAAGAAGAAAGGTTTTTCTTCCCTAAAGATGTTTAACTTATGGGCAAGTATAAATATATTAGCAAAACCTAGAAAAATGCCCTTAATCAAAGACTTAGAATTGTGTTTCCTTTTTTGTTATGGGTTTTGATAACATGCTATTATGAATCATAAATAATTTCTCAATAGGCTTCATATCATGCATGTTGTCCTTCATCTTGTCATCATAAAATGTAGGTAACAGGATAAAACTTTTTCAAATTAGTTTCGCATTTCTCTAAGTTTAGTTCATTATTTAATTGGTTAGTATTGATTAAAGAATCAACTCTAATTCATGTAACAAACTCTTTTAATGAATTCTTTCGTTAATTCTTTTCAGTTTCATTGTTTGTCGATCCTATTCTTTATTTTTTGAATCCTTCAACATCCTTTTTCTCATTTTTGAGTGTGTGTTTGTTGATTTTTGGTCTTTTGGTTTTGCTCAAATCATTACTTTCCATTTTCCCTTTGTTTTGGTCTATCTTAGACCTTAATCGGAGTTGGCAGTCAAAAGATATGACCATTTTAGTGCCCAAAAGGTGGACTCTCTAGGTGCAATTGCATGATTTAAAAAAGCATGTAATATTTTGAAGTTGACATTCAATTTTTGAAAAATATAACATAAATTCATTTTATGTTATGTTGTCAAGTTACTATATCATTTCAATTTTTTACTTAAAGTAACTATAGTGCACTTTATAGGGCTTTTCCCTTTGGTGAAATGGTGGGGCTTCTTGCCTATAGGGCCTACAACCAAGGTTCAAGTCCCCATAGGGCCATTCTCTACTGTGGATCTTAATTGAGAATTTTTTTCCATTGACCCTTGGTGAAACAGTGGGGCTTCTTGCGTGTAGTGCTTACAGCCAAAGGTTAATAAATTTTAGGGCTTGTCCCTTTGGTGAAATGGTTGGGGCTTCTTGCCTGTAGGGCCTACAACCAAGGTTCAAGTCCCCACAGGGCCATTCTCTACTGTGGATCTTAATTGAGAATGTTTTTCCATTGACCCTTGGTGAAACAGTGGGGCTTCTTGCCTGTAGTGCTTACAGCCAAAGGTTAATAAATTTTAAAAAGGGGCTTGTCCCTTTGGTAAAATGGTGGGGCTTCTTTCCTATAGGGCCTACAACCAAGGTTCAAGTCCCACAAGGCCATTCTCTACTATGGATCTTAATTGAGAATGTTTTTCCATTGACCCTTGGTGAAATAGTGGGGCTTCTTGCCTGTAGTGCTTACAAAAAAGGGTTAATAAATTTTAAGGGATTGTCCCTTTGGTGAAATGGTGGGGCTTCTTGCCTATAGGGCCTACAACCAAGGTTCAAGTCCCCACAGGGCCATTCTCTACTATGGATCTTAATTGAGAATGTTTTTCCATTGACCCTTGGTGAAACAGTGGGGCTTCTTGCCTGTAGTGCTTACAGCCAAAGGTTAATAAATTTTAAGATGTAAAATATTTATCTTATCATTTTGGATACATGGGAAGTGAGAGCGGTGGGAGCAGAGGGAGTGGCAGCTTTCAAATTTTTAATTCCTGTAAGGGCGAGATCTCCTCAGATGGTCAGTTTTGGGTCCCTGGACTAGAACACAGACAGTAAGATGGAAGCAGACTTTCAGATCTTGGCATAGGGGATCGGTCAAAAAGCATGGAGGGGGGCCCAGTTGTCCATCCTAAGGAAGCGGCTAAGATTCCTTTGGTTCCCATAGCAAACAACCTAGGAACTACAAAATGGTCTTTGTTATTCAAGGTAAAACCTTCAGGTAAGTCCTGTTTCTCGCCTGTTAAAACTATCTAGGATTCTGCGAAAGGTTCTTGCGCGATTGCTATTCTAGATGAGATAGTGGATCACAACATACGGGCTATGGCTTCTATGTTGGTTGGGAGATTTTTGGGACCTAGACTGAACATTGATGATGTCAGGTTTTTTATCAAACAAAAATGGGCTCTCAAAGGTCAGGTCTCAGTCACGTCTATGGCGAAAGGCTTCATGTATTTTGACTTTACATGCTTGGAAGACCTTGCCAGCATTCTATGTGAAGGGCAATGGGCCTTTGGTCGTTCTACCCTTGTGCTTCAGAAGTGGTCATCCAGCATGAGCTTGAATGATTCTTTCTTTGTTCAAGCTCCTATGTGGGTCAGACTGCCAAAATTTCCATTAGAATACTAGAATGAGGACGTCTTTGTGGGGATCGCGAGGACCTTCGAGGAACTCCTTTCAACGGATCCGATCTCTACCTCTAAACATCATTTCAATTACACTTGTATATGCATTGGGGTGAGTGAAGGAAAAGGCATGCCTAATTTCATTGCTCCTCACTCTAAACTAGGGGTACACAACTAGAAAATCATTTATGAGACTATCCCCTTTGCTTGCTTCCTTTTCCTAAAGGCTAGTCATAAGGCCTACCAGTGCCCCAGTGCGACAAAGAAGATGCCCATGGAACCAGTCATCTCTGACCAATTCAAGAAGAAATCATCCCGCCCTTTTGATAAGGCTAAGATGAAGTTTCTCTAGAGGTGCAAACTTTATGTGGTGTAAGGAAGGAAGGCCATCAACCAAAAGGATAAAGCCTTGAAGGATATCCCTAAGAAGAACATTCCCAAGGAGCAAGCATGTGCTAACCCCCTTGAGAAGGATCCTGCCTTGGTGATGCCAGTCTCAGCCTCGATGGAGGATCCAAAGATGTAGGCAAGTCCCCACTCCCAAGCCATGGGACCTACAGAGGAGCAAGATCCACCTTTGGATGCAACAAAGCAGCTTAGTTCCACAGTGGAGCAAGCTCCACTTTTGGAAGCAACTGAGTAGCTTAGTTTGGAGCAGGAAGCCCCAGCCCGAATTATTCCAGAAGCAAAGGAGAGCCAGGATATGATTCTTTCCCAAAAGCTCACTGATGCCCAGACCCCTTTAGGGTCAAAGGGGGGAGAACCTTTTGTTCCCAAAGGGCTGGAGGCCAAGCTCCATCTTCTCATTAAAAGCATGGATCCAGACCAGATCGCCTAGTGGGAAGGTAGGTTAGAAAGCAGTGTGATGATGAGCCTAGATGACTGGTGCATGGTAAAGAAGAAAAAAAAGAACCAGAAGAACTAGAACAAATTCCTCCCTCCTTTATCTCCAGTGTCTACCAAAAGTAGGGTCAAAGCTGACATTGGGATAACCCCTAAGGGAGCAGGAAGAAAGAGCTCAAATTAGCTTCTACAAGAAGAAACAAAAAGGAACCTGGCAGATGGGAGCTAGAGAACCATCAACGATTTCTCAGGAAGTAAGAAATGAAAGTCATTTCATGGAATATAAGGGGCCTAAATGGGGCTCATAAATAGGATCTAGTCAGAAATATGATTAGAGACCATAGACCTGATTTTTTGATGATACAAGAGACAAAGATGAAAAGGGACCTGGTTAAGAGGATATCCTTCAATAAAGCTTTTAGCTGCAAAGCCTTGTATTCGAAAGGTGCTTCTAGAGGAGTACTAATCTTTGATAACTCCAGGGCCTTCAAGTTATCTACTCTTTTCAGCACTCAGAATGCTCTTCTGTGTGAGGTTTCTCACATCCATAGAAATGATACCTGGCTTATCCTAAACCTGTATGCCCCCAACACCAAGAAGGAAAGAAAGTGTTTCTGGGTCAAGCTCCTCGACATCCTTTCTAATTGCAATGTTAACAAAGGGATTATCATGGGGGACTTCAACTCACCTCTCTCTGATGCTGAAAAATGGGGGGGTCTTGCCTCAGATCAGGACAGTAAGTGTGACCTTGCATTGTTCATTCAGAATCTTGCCTTCTTGGATATGGACCTTCAAGGGGGAAGCTTCACTTGGTCTAACAGGAGAGTTGGGGGAGATAGCATTCAGGTTCACCTTGACAGAGCCCTCATATCTCCTGAATGGCTTCTTTCCCATTCTTGCAATTTATCCCTCCTCCCAAGGGTGGGTTCTGATCACTCCTCGATTTCTCTCTCTCTTTCCCCTCTGTCTAGCAAAAGAGCCTTCCGTTTTCGCTTTGAGAAAATGTGGCTTTCCCATCCAGCGCTAGAAGGAAAAATCTCTTCTTGGTGGAACTTTGAGGTTGATGGTACTGCTATGTACAGAGTTTCCCAAAAGCTGAAAAATGTGAAAAGGAACATTAAATCTTGGGGCAAAACTGACTTTGGCCACATTTTCTAGGAGAAAGACAAGAAAATTGATCAGCTCAATTCTATCCAGGATGAAATCCAGCTCTCCGAATATAACGCTCACAACAAGCAGGAGGAAAAGGAAATCCTCTCATATTTGCATAACATCATATCAAAGGAAGAGCTTTATTGGAAACAAAGATCTAGAGTTAGCTGGTTGAAGGAAGGAGATCGTAACACCAAATTTTTTCACCTGACCACCCTTAAGCATCGGGCTAACAATAGGATATCTAATATCAAAAAGGGCTAGGTTCTGGTTTCTAAGGAAGAAGAGATAGCGAAGGAAACTGTTTGCTACTTCTCCTCTCTCCTCATAGCTGATCCCTCCCTCTCTATGTATGATCAAGAGGATATCTTGGCAGCCATCCCCCCTGCTGCAAGATCATCACAATTCCCTGCTAAAAGCTATCCCCACCCTGGAGGAAATTTTCCAGGCCCTCTTTTCCCTCCCAGGGGATAAAGCTCTAGGTGTGGATGGTTTCCCTACCTTCTTCTTTCAAACTTATTAGAATGTGGTTAAGAAGGATGTGGTAAAAGCGGTTCAAGAATTCTTTGGGGCTAGGAATCTGCTCAAAGAACTTAATGGTACTTTTCTAGTCCTCATCCCCAAGATTTTGCGAGCTGACTCTTTGGACAAATTTAGGCCCATTAGCCTCTGTAATTCTTTCTACAAGATCATTTCCAAGGTTCTCACTTCTAGACTCCTCAGCATTCTTCCCATGATCATCTCTCCCCAGTAAACTGGCTTTGTCCCAAGCAAGAAAATCCTTGATTCCATCGTTTCGATTCACGAAGTCATCCATTCTCTTGAGGTGGGCAATAAGGAAGGTTTCCTTCTCAAATTGGACTTGTCTAAAGCTTACGATAGGGTCAACTAGAAGTTCCTCTTTGTTGTCCTTTGGGCTTTTGGTCTCGATGCTCAGGTTTGCAAGCTCATCTCTCAGCTTGTGTCTTCTCCCTCTTTGTTTGTTCTGGTTAATGGTCTCCCCACTCCTTTCTTCTCACCCTCAAGGGGTCTAAGGCAGGGTGACCCCATATCTCCTATCCTTTTTGTCATCTTGGCAGAATGCCTGGGTAGAATCATCTAGATGAAAATATGGGACAAGAGTTTGAAAGGTCTAAGGCCTTCTTCGGGACCCTCTACTTTCACCCACCAACAATTTGTGGATGACACTATCTTGGGGGGTGAAGCCTCTGTCCAGGAGGCCAGGACTTTCAAAAGCATCCTGAACTCCTACACCAGGGCCTAAGGACAGGCTATCAATTTGGATAAGAGTTCAGTTTTCTTCCTCAATGCCCCTTTGGAGAGGCAGAGGAAAATTGCTCACATCTTGGGATGTCACATTGGGTCCCTGCCAGCGACTTATCTTGGGCTACCTCTTGGAACAAAACCTTTGGAGTCCTTTTGGATCATCATTATAGACAATTTCAACAAGAAACTTGCAGGTTGGAAAGGGGCCACCCTTAGTCAAGCTGGCAAATGCTCTCTGGTTAACTCTATTCTCTAGAACCTCCCTACCTATTCCCTCAGTCTTTTTAGGATTCTGGTTAAGTTTGTGAAAAGAATGGAGAGGATTCAGAGGGATTTTCTCTAGATAGGGACTAATGACCACAAGAGATACCACCCGGTTACATAAGACCTAGTTTGCCAGCCCAAAAGCCAGGGTGGTGTTGGTATTAGAAAAATTTCTCACCTCAATCAATCCCTTTTAGCTAAACATCCTTGGAAAATCTTCCAAAGCACAAGTGTTTGGAGGGATATTCTAGCTGAGAAATATCTAGGTAGACTGTCTCTTAACTCCATATTTCAAGGGGCTAAGCTGCCGAAGGTATCCCATATTTGGAATGGGATCTTGAAGGCCCTCCCCCTTGCTAAATCTAGAGCTAAATGGAAAGTTGGAATGGGAGACAAAATTCTTTTTTGGCAAGATAGCTAGCTGTGTCAAGAACCCCTCATTAATCACCCCATATTTGGTAGGTGGGTTGATCAATGTATTGGCAGATACGGTTTGATGGTAAGGAACTACAAAAATGGTATTGAATGGCACAATCTGGCTGAACTTTCACAGGACCTCAAGCCCTTAATGTCCTCTTTGAATGCCATCTTCATCAACCAGAATGGCGACTCTTTAGTTTGGGGAGATTCTTCAAGGGGCCTTTACTCTATGGCCACCAACTATCTATCCCTTGTGAGTAAAGAGGAGAAACCTATCTGGGCCAAAGCTTGGATCCCTAGGCTTACGCCTAAGATAAACATTTTCTTCTGGCTCCTCCTTCAAGATAAAATCCTCACCCAGGATAATTTAGCCAAGAGAGGCCAAATCTTACCTAATAGATGTTGCCTTTGTAAGAAAGATCTGGAAATGGTTAATCATCTATTTATCCACTACCCCTTCTCCTCTAGGGTGTGGAGCCATCTGACTACTAACCTGGACTTCAACTAGTGCCCTCTAGCTTGCATCCAAGATTTCTTTAGTCAGTGGAGAAGCCACCACCAAGGTTTGAATTCTCAGTTATTGAGCTCCTGGATCCTCCCACACTTCTGCTGGGGAATCTGGAAGGAGCACAACAACAGGATATTTAGAGGTAGAGAAGCCCCTGAGGTTATAATAGATGAGAAAATTGAAAACCTTATGACAGAGAACTATGCCATAACCAAAATAGGAGACATAAAGGTTGGAGGGAACAGTAAAGCCAGGAAAGAAGACAGGATCAAAAGAAGATAGGAGGCTGCTTGGTCTTTTCCCCCTGAGAACTGGCATAAAGCTAATTTTGATGGGGCAGCCAAGGGGAATCCAGATCCAGCTGGATGCGGAGGTATCATAAGAAACAATTTGGGAGGTGGCATTGCTGCTATCTCTTCTCCCACTAGCCACCAAACCAATCATTTAGTTGAAGCCAGTGCTGTTAGGTTCACTATTAAGTTGGCCTTGGTCTCAGGGATTGAGTAGCTATGGCTTGAAGGTGACTCCTTAAATATAATAAATTCATTTTAGGAGTCACAAAACCCTCCTGGACCATCGAAAGCATTATTGAGGACCTAAAATCAGACTTAAGGAAATTTTAAAACTACCACGTCAGCCACTTTTATCATGAAGCTAACACGGTCACTGACTGGTTCGCTAATGAAGTGGATGCTAGCAACTTAGTGATGACGCGGGGAAGCAACAATGACTTTCCAGTAGTGGCGACTGAGATAATCCAAAAGGAGCAAATCCATGGCACCAACATAACGTCCTTTTAATGATGATAGGATTCGCAAAATCATACTTCAAAAAGGTATTTATTTGGAGTTATGCAAAACCCCCTCTGCTCCATAATCACATGTATGGAAGAGACGAGCTAAAGGAAGCTAGAAATAAACCCATAAACATGCACAAATTTATTTTCGCTCTCAGCACCTTTTACTACTCTGAACTTGACAATACTACTAGTGGTTTAGGGTTAGTTGAGCCGAAAACTACAATGGTGGGTGAAAGGATCAGAAGAGAGCCATGGGGTGAAGTGAAGAGATGGAAAGAGAAGAGGAAAGTCTAGAGAAAGCTCCAAAAGGGAGGTATAAACAAATTCATAGAGAAGCTTCATGGATTTGATGCGGAGGTTACGAAAGCGATGGTTGATTCCTAGCAAAATGGCAGGGTCAAAATTGATGGTGTTTCCCATCAAATCACTGAGGGTCTTATTGCCTAGGTGACTAGTTTTTCTCAAGATGGCTTGAACTTCTACAGGGACAAGAAGATGTCCGCCAATGATGTCAATGACTTTGTCAAGGATGATAAGGAGAAAAGCAAATTGGTCAAGATTGACACCTACTACGATATTGATTCCATCAAAAAATTCTGGAGGTATGTTCTCAGGATTATCATTGAATATGTCACTCTTGACCCCAGGTTTGATAGAATTAGGACCCATCATTTTGTTCTATTAAATCATTTTAGACACAAAGTGAATATTTCTTTTCCTTTTTACATTTTCACCTCCATGGCCAAGAATATAGAGGGGTTCAAGAAATGCCCTGTCGAAAATCCTGCCCTCCATGAGGGTCTCCTGCTTCTGATATATGAGTTCTTAAAAACCCAAACTAGAGGTAAAACCATTGGGGATTTGGGTAGTGCCTCGAAGGACACTACTAGTTTTGATTCTGGGGATGAGCTTGTAGTGAAATCAAAGAAAATTGACACCTCGAGAAAAGCTATAGCTATTACCCATGATCCCCACATCCCTAGCAGGAAGAGCCCCAAATGTCTTCCCCCTATCCCCCCCTCTCCTCATCCTAAGGAGGTGAAAGAGGCTAGTGATGATGATGTGGAGTTTGATACAGAGTATGAGGAGGAGGACTCAGAGACAGGGAAGGAAAGTAAGATGGAAGAAGATAAGGGGGGAGAAAATGACAAGGAGGTGGTGACCCCTATGGACCCCAAGGTTAACCCCAAGAAAAGAAAAGTGAACCAAGCCCTGCCCTAGGATCATCCGAGCGACCCTATTGATGTGCCCCCCAGCCCCACCCTGCCCAATTCACCTTAGGAGGTTCCCATTTCACCCCTGGAGGAGATGATTGAAATCATGGTTGAAAAAGGGGGGGGAGGTAATCAGAAAGAACAAAAGGAGGGCCTGGAGGAACTTCTATGGGGACAAGGTTAGTCTGGGTATTGTTAGAGAACTTGTTAAAATCTAGGTGCTAGTGAACCTTGACAAAAGTACCCACTACGACGAGCTCATTGACTCGACTCTTTTGGTTATCTTCGACAATGTGCAAGAAACTAGCTTCAACTTCCTGAACAATGCAAAGAATAGCCTAATTCACAACTTTCATTCCATCAAGTGGCTTTTTTAGGAAATCGAGGCTCTGAAGGATAGGAGCAACCAACCCAACAACCAGGATTCTGACAAGGACCAAGAAGCCAAAGGAAGCAAGGACCAGGTGGGTAGCCAAGAGAAAGATAGAGGCCAGGTCTCCAGAGACCATCAGGATGACAAACTCACCCAGCTTGAGCAGAAGGTCCAAAGGCTAGATTCTGTCCACCAGATAATCACCAAATAGATAGTTGATACCCTTGACACCTTGAATGAGAATATTGTCAATCTAGGGGACTATCTGACTACAACTGGCCTTGAAAGGGATGCAGAGTAGAACACAGAACAAGGATTCAACCGGGATGAATTTCAGAAAGAGGCCAGTGACCAGGTGAATCAGGGGAACCAGATGAACACTCCTACTAGGATTCAGGAGGGCACGGCCAGTCAGAAGGACAATGATGTTGCAAAAACCCTACAGGTCATGGACACGGATGGCTACTAGACTGTTCGCCTGGCTTTTCTTTTCTGTCTCTGGCCTTTGTACTTTGGCTTCGGGCCTTCTTTTGTCTCCAGCCTTTTGTGGCAGTTTTTTGTTTGTTTAGTCTATTTCATCTCGCTCTTTTTGTTATAAAACTTTGGGTTTCAGGATCCCTGTAAAACCTATTTTACCTAATCAAAAACTACAATGCACTTTATGTTATAATTTTAAGTTGAGTTGTTTTTTTTTTCACTTAAGTGACTATATTAACTATATAATTTAATTTATTTTTGAGTTTTAAATCAAAACATCTTGATAAATATTACTTTTAAAATGATATTTGCATATATTATATTAACTATATAGTGTAAATATTATTTATGACCCATTTGAGTAATATTTATTCAAAAATTAAATAAATATGTGTTTATTTAAATCACTTAAGTTGTGCAATTTTAATTTTAGACTCATTTGCATATTTTAAAATATACAAATGCATCTAGAGAGTGAGCTTTTGAACTAAAAGAATGTAAATGCCTTTGATTCAAAATATGCAATGACCTCTCAAGAATGAGTCAAGCATATTTCATGTTTTCAAAACATGCATATGCACTCTAAGAGTGTGTTCAACAAAGGCCAACACATTTACATGTTTTAAAAAGTGCTCTTACATCCCAAGATCATGTTTTTGAGCAATACGTATATTTTTTAAACATGCATATACACCTCTAGAGTGTGTTTGAACTTTTCAATACATGTTATTGCCTCTTGAGAACCTAGCTTTTCTTCTAAGGGCAAAACTGACCCATGCATATGCTCTCCAAATTCACATTTTTGCATGTAGAAACTATATCTCTCCATAAAAACTCTTGAGAATTCTCCTCTAGGGGAATTTTTACATTTTAATGCATTCTAATGCTTTAGATGTTGTTTTCTCTTGCAAAAAATGTCTCTTTTAATGCCATTTGAAACCACATTTTGGACAAAAACACCCAAATTTGTGCCATTAGAACCCACATTTTTTCCAAAGGAAGGGTTGATTTGGAATTTTGATTATTGTTCATGCCAGTGTGGCTCATGTTTTTGTATCCTAAGGTTAAAAATAATGCATGTAATGCCCTATTAAAACCACATTTTTATCAAAAAAGTCTTCTACACATGCATTTTTCCAAAAATGTTACATGCATTGGAGGTTGTTGAACACATTTTTGAGATTAGGTACGAAAAATGCCTCTTTTGATTCAAAATATGCAATGAATTTCCAAGAATGAGTCAAGCATTTTTCATTAATTATTCTTCATTAAAAGTTAGAAGCTATCAAAGTTTGTTTTGGAATTTTCAAAGATAGAGCTTCTTCCTCCTTCATTTTTAGATCATAACAACTATTGAAAACAGATTGATACAAGTATGATAAATGTGATTCAATCATTATTTTTTCACTAATGTCAAACCTGTTATTTTCTAGTAAGACAATTGCTTATATGATTTAAGTACTATCACTTGTTTGATTAATGAAGAGGATTTGATTAAAATGATGTAACAATAGCACCTAGAGGAAGGGTTGAGTTATGATATGGAAAAGGAGTACAAGAATTAGCTCAGACAATGATATCATAATGCATTAATAATATACTTATGGTTGAAGAGGTTGGTTACATTGAGCAAGTTTAGAAGAACAAGTTAAATGAAGTTTGTCTACCAAGCTTGATTGAGTGGATGATAGGTGCCAACAGTTAGTGCAAGCCGAGTAGAAAATCAATTGGAGCAGAGAAAAATTTTATTTTAGTGTAAGCTAAGTGAAACAGTTAATGCCACGAAAAATAGATGATGTTGAGTAAAGTCTAGTTGATGGTGAGCACTAGTAAACTTTAGTTCATGCCGAGTGATTTTTCAATGGATGTCGAGCAACACAGCATGTGTCAAGCATCAGAAGCTAGTTAATGTCGAGTGTCAACATTATTAGAAAGATCGTGAATTGAATGGATCTAAATTATCAAAGTTGATTTCTTGTATTAAGTGAACCGTGTGGAAGATAAGATTGATGAATTGGTGGCACAAAATTCATGGTAAATCATTTTGAGGTGAATCCAAGAGGATTGAAGGAGAAATTTCTAGAAGGTAATGAAATGAAAAAAAGGGGTAGATTCATTGAATCCTACCTAATCTGTCCTAACCCTAAATTGGATGATGGCGAATGAAAAAAAAAATCTTAATTCTCTATTTATAGAGATGGTTGGTTAGAAGCAAAGGTTGTCATGTGCGAGAACCTAAGGAAGACAAGGATTCTTGGGTATTGCTTCATTCAGTGACCTAAGAGAAGAGTCTACATTGGCAAGCAAAGCAAGAAGGCTTAAAGGTATGGATGCTTGAAGGGTGAACAAGTTATCAGAGCTAAAGTGTGTGAAAGCCTAGTAGAATGGAGAACTGAAATAGAGATTTGTAATCTATAAATGGAGTTATAAGTTGTTATCAGATCAGGCCTTACTATTACTCTCTAATAGTTGTATCAGTCTAGGGAAAATCCTTTGGATTAAGGTTGAAATAATAGACATTTTAAAATCCTTTAACTTGGTGACATTCCAAGTGAATGGTCTAAAGTCCTCTAACAAGGCTCACTCCTAATAGGGTGATTGAAATCCTTTAACAAGGCCAGATTTAGCAATGTGTATTGTAACCTTTAATAGGGTTGGCCTTTCACAAGGCATCAATTTAGAAGAGTGAGAAAGAGTAGCATATTACTAGTGGTTTTTTCCAAATTGGGTTTCCACATAAACCATTGTGTCAAGTGTGTTATTGAATCTATTTTGTTTTATGTTTATATTTCTACAAATTGATTTGACAGTAACCTGCAAGTTTTAAGTGATTGCATAATCTTATGGATGTATGCATGATTATAAATGTTTTATGGGTTCACCAAGCTGTGAAAAGTTTTAATAGTACATCTGGACCTTAGATAATTGATTCACCCCCCTCCCCCCTCCCACCAGTTATTCTAAAGAATTCCAACAACAAGTAAGTGGACATTTTCAATTTTGTTCATTAATTCATATGTATCTTGCTATTTTATTACACATTTTAGCTTGATGAATTAAATTTTTTGATAGAGGTACCATGAAAAGTGTATTTTTCCTTTAAATATGATGTACACTTTCATTTTCACATTTTATGGATTTTCCCCAAACTCCAAATTCAAAATTGCATTATAAACCCACTTCTCTCTTGACATGTTTGAGTGTCAAACCGAAGGGATGTGGTTGTTTTCTTTACATTTTTGTTTTCTATCTTATTTCTCTTCATTTGGAAGAAATTACAAGTTCTTTCCCAAGAGCTTGAACATCTCATTTCACATCCATCATTACATATCATAATGCTTTGCATCTCACTCTTCACATGTGATTACATGTCTTTCCATCTATCATCCACACGTACATGTAATATCATCCTTTGTTTCTATTTACATGCATTTCCATCTTCCAAAACTAAATGCATGTTTATTTTACATGTAATCCACTTAACATGTAATGAGATCTAGAGAACCCATTTTTTACTAAAGGTCACACTTTTAAAGTCAAAAGTTATCATTTACATGCATTCCCATGCACCTAGCCTTCATTCCTAAAGGCATCTTTATAAGAACTCGTCATTTTCCAATATAGATTTACATGTCATCCATCTTCCTAACTCTCATTTTAGCCCTCTACATATACTTTCCATATCACATCCAATTCATTGCATATTTTCCATGAGTATCTAATCAATACTCTGAATATTTTGTTCCTCAGAGATCCATTTTTCCAATATTCTCATGGAGTCAAAATCTATATCTTCCAATAATGGATTCAACGCCCTTGAAACTTGCATGTTGCAGCAAGTCAATATATGCTAGGATTTATATAAAGAATGAAGACATCCAGTAAATATGACATGCTTTGCTTCAAATCAAAGAAATGGTAATTGATTTGGTCTCTATTTTCCCAATGATTGTTCGAGAATCTGAGTTTGTGTGGGAATGCATCAAGCACTTTGTTTCAAAAGTAAATAAAAACTTAAAGGTCTTGATGGAATTTTTTTTATAAGTTAACCTTCGAACACCATCAAGAAGGTTTTTAAATTGTCAGAGACTCCCAGAATATGCCAATCTACAAAGAAGAATTCATGACAACTCGAACGAGAAAAAGCTTGATCATATCAAGTTTTCAAATGACAACAGAAAATTCATAAAATAGACTCAAAGGCTATCAAAAGATGCAACAACATGGTTATCAAGGTGAATGAAGTGGCACAAAATAAAAGAACTCCCAATCCTATGATCATTTCATATAACATCATCAAGAACAAGGCCCTTCAAAATAGTTCTTAGGATTGTTGCAATTGTCTTTTGTATTTCTTCTTCTTCTTCTTTCATGTTTTAATTGAAGAGTATGTATTACATTTAAATGTGTAATAACATGTAATATGATTTACATGTGTGATGACATGTAATCCAATAATTTCTCACCTAGATTGACGAGGTCAAAGTTGGTTAAGGTGCTCCCACTTTTTCCTCCATCTTTTTCTCAACTCCTTTGCCTATATAAAGGAGTGCCCTCTCATTGTAAAAAATATCTTTTGTTGTATGCAAGAAAGCTCTACCACACTTTTGCAAGCATAACTTTGATTGTGTAGTACGAATTTGGGAGAAAAGTGAATAAAAGAAGCAATTGTGAAAGAAAAAAATTAGAAGCTTTGACTATAATTTGTGCCTATTTTCTTTAATTCACATTATTATTGTGTATTTAATAATAGAGAATAGTTAGTTAAGAAGCAATCAAATTTGAAGCTTTGACTGGGAGCAGTTGTGGTAATACATAGAATAAGAGCTTTGACTATAACTTGTATTACCATCTCAAATTCATGAAAAATAGTTAGAATTCCCCTACTTTTGAAAGTCTTTGTGCCCCAATGGTAGATTTTTTTGTATAGAATAGAGATCATCTATGATACAGGAGCATCCTAGGTGTAAGAGCAATCTTGCATCACCCAAAAATATTTTATTTTCAGTCATTTCTATTTTAACAAGGACTAGTAGACAAGATGGTTACTATTTATGGGAGCTTTCTATTTTTAGTGAGTTTTTCATATGAGCTTAGAATGTTCTCATTTTTTACAGGAAGGTTCATTTTACAATTATAAGCCTACCATAAAAATCTCATTGCTCAAGCTTAAGTCTTAGAGAATTTATTGCTAATTTTCGGTGAAAAAAATTGCAGAAAAATCTTTAGACTCACCATTGGAGGCATTAGAGTGCCCATATGAGGTACAAAAATTCAATGAAAAGATGTTAGTGTAGTTTTGAGCCTGTAGATCATGAGTTGACGTTTCTAAAAAGTGGTTATAATAGCCAATTGGAGCAACAGTTTGAGAGTTATGACCTTCCAAAGTTGGGCTACCTGAAATATCTAAAATAATTGTCAAAGATGTATTTGGTTGACTCTATATTTATTTTTAAGGTCTATCAGCCCTAGGTATTAAGTTTCAATGTTTAGAACCTTCTTGGGTAGCATAAAATTGCCTACTTAAGAAAGGCATGAACATTGTCCAAGACAACTCTAGGTAGTCCGTAGCTTAGTCTTGCAGATTACTGTAATGAAGGCACCCATGTGGGTTAGCATATTGTACTTGTGAATTTTGTAATTCCACAATTGTGATGCAAATAAGAAGTCCATATTTTGTTCTCATATTTGTTGTTTTTTCTTTATTTATGCTATGTGTTTATGGTATTAAGGGGAGCACCCTTCATCAAGTGGTATTAGAGCTACAGTTATTGAGTGTGTGGATAGGTCATCGACTATGAGGTGATTCACATCAGGATCGTGGTTTGGGCTGAGTATGTAGATAGATCGTCGATTGTGAGGCAGTTTGCACTAGGGTTTCAGTAGAAGTGCAAAAATGCCTCCACGAAGAGAGTGTGGTAGAAGAGTTGTAAGTGTTACATCTGAGGGATTCCTAGCCCTCCAAAGAAAAATTCAAGCATTGGAAGGACAAATGTGTAAAGGAATAAATCTCCCTGTGAGAGATGGAAGCAAGGATGAGGATTAAGTAGAAAAAATATTGAAGCAAAGGCAATTATAAACCCAGAGGGAGAGAGGCTTTTTAGGACCATCTCCAAGATTAGAAAAAGACCTAAGTTTGAAGATCCCACATTTTTCAAAAATCTTAACTTAGAGGAGCTGATCGATTGGATCAATGAACTAGAGGAGTACTTTGAATATGAAGGTATTGATGATCCTAATAGGGTCAAGTTTGTGAAGACAAAACTAAAGGGACATGCAAAGATCTAGTGGTAGGAGGTTTAGTTGGAGCAAAATAGAAAAGGAAAGGACAAAATCACTAGATGGGAATGAATGATAGCTAAACTGAAGTAAAAATTCATTCCCATGGACCATGAGCTTGATCTATTGAAGAAAATGCAAGGATTGAAGCAAGCAGGAAAATCTATTCAAGATTATACCAAAGAGTTCTACCGAGTTCTCATTAGGACCGGCCATGCAAAAGCTAATAAAGAGAAAGTGGCCCATTATCTTTATGGGTTAAGGACAAGCATTTAGGATGAGCTGAGTTTGGTTTGAATGAATGGTATTGAGGAGGCATACCAATTTTCCCTAAGAGTTGAAGAAAAAATGAACAAAAAGTTTGACAACAAGAATAATGGCAATGGTCATGGTGGAAGATCTAGTGAATGATCTTATGGAGGTCATAATGATGATCAAAAGAACAAGGATGAGGCTGGGAGTAGTAGTTAAAAATAAAGGGGAAACAATTCCAATCATTTCCATGATTAGAACAATAGAGGTTAGAGAGGAAGAGGTAGAGGACAAGGATCTAGAAGAGGAGGGTTCTGTGGAAATGTTTTCACTATGGAGAAGAAGGGCATAGAGCACTTGAATGTACCTAGTGCCAAGGAAGGATAGATTAAAGAAAAGAAGGTCATGCCAGAGTTGTGAATATTGATGAAGATTCTAGATCATCACATTCTATAAGATGTTGAAAGAGGAGAAGTCCTAGCTAACATAAGAGTCCTACTGAGTGGTGAGAATGAACCTAATCAAAGGAGGATCTTGTTTCACACAAGGTGCAGATGTGAAGATAAATGTTGTGATGTGATCATTGATGGTGGAAGTACTAACAATCTATTGTTAGAAATGATGGTCACCAAATTGAAGCTGAAGAGAAAGAAACAGTGGCATCCATACCATATTGCCTAGGTGCAAGATGACCACAAGGTCATGGTTAATGAGCAGTGCTCAGTGAAGTTCAAGATTAGAAGCTACCAGGATGAGGTACTATGTGATATCATACCTATGGACATGTGTCATATGTTGTTGGGTAGGTTGTGGTAGTTTGATAGGCATGTTGTACACGATGGGCGAGCAAATACCTACACTTTGACCAAGGATGGAAAGAAACATAAGTTGAGACTGTTGAAGGATAAAGAAGAAAATGTATGTAGTGCTGTTAAAATATGTTTTGTTGATGGGAAAGAGTTTCTCAAAGTTATGAAGCATGAGCATGTGCATTTTGCTATGATCCCAAATGATAGTAAAGAGGAAATAGAGGAGGTGCCTGCATAAGTTGCAGATATATTGGGAGAGTTTTATAATATTGTATCAGATAACATACTTGATGGATGACCCCAATGAGGAAGATAAGTCACCAAATGGATTCGGTTCTAGGAGCCAGTTTTCCAAACAAGGCAATGCACAAAATGAAACTAGTAGAATGTGAAGAGTTGAACAGACAAGTTCATAAGTTGTTACAGAAGGGGTTGATTCGAGAGAGTCTGAGTCCATGTGTTGTACCAGCAATATTAGCACCAAAAAAGAATGGAGAATAGAGGATGTACATAGATTCTCGCACTATCAACAAGAACACAATCAAATATAGATTTCCGTTGCTAAGGATAGATGATATTATGGACTATTTGAATGGAGCTGAGTATTTCACAAAGATAGATCTAAAGAGTGGGTACCATCAGATTTGTATCAGAGAAGGTGATGAGTGGAAGACTTCTTTCAAGACCAAAGAAGGACTGTACAAGTGGTTAGTCATGTATTTTGGATTAACCAATGCACCAAGCACTTTCATGAGGCTCATGAATGAGGTACTGAAGGATTTTTTGGTAAGTTCATCATTGTTTACCTAAATGATATATTAATCTTTAGTAAGACATTGGAAGAATATTTGATCCATATTCGCAAGGTGTTTGATAAGTTGAGGGAAGAAAAGTTGATAAACTTGAAGAAGTGCAATTTTGTAAAGAAGGAGTTGGTGTACCTAGAATTTGTAGTCTTAGCAAAAGGT
Organism: Cupressus sempervirens; assembly: GCA_028749045.1. Classification (NCBI taxonomy): domain Eukaryota; kingdom Viridiplantae; phylum Streptophyta; class Pinopsida; order Cupressales; family Cupressaceae; genus Cupressus; species Cupressus sempervirens. The sequence continues at coordinate 621,586,801 of CM053785.1, forward strand.
TTGAAAATGGACTCAAAGAAAGTGAAGGCTATCCTTAAATGGCCTACTCCAAGGAGTGCGACAGAGGTAAGATCTTTTCATGGACTAGCTAGTTTTTGCAGAAAGTTCATAAGAGGTTTTAGCAGTATTTGTGGACCCTTGACTCAAACAATGAGAGGGGATATGAAAGAGTTTAAGTGGACTATAGGAGTAGATAAGATTTTTAATCTATTGAAATAGAAAGTTACTAAGCAACTTGTTTTAGCAATTCCTAATTTTAATAAGGTGTTTCAAGTAGATTGTGGTGCTAGTGGTACTACAATAGGAGTTGTTATGAGCCAAGAAGGTAGACCTATTACTTACTTTAGTGAGGAATTGAATGATGCCAAAACAAAATATTATGCTTATGATCAGGAATTTTATGCCATAGTTCAAGCATTGAAGAAGTGGAGACACTCTCCTCTTCCTAAGGAGTTTGTTTTGTATACTAATCATCAACCTTTGCAATATTTGAATAGTCAAGGAAAATTGAACCAAAGGCATTTGAAGTGGGTTGAGTTTTTGTAGAGTTATACATTTGTTTTGAAACACAAGAGCGAGAAGTCTAACAAAGTTGTAGATGCTCTTAGTAGAAGACAACTTAAGCTGACAAAAATGTAGATAGAGGTGGTTGGGTTTAAGGAACTCAGTACTTTATATCTAGATGATCCTAATTTTGGTAAAGCATGGAAGACTTGTACAAAACCTGTTACACTTGATAGGACAAAGTGGTTGGATTTCATGATCCAAGATAGTATGTTGTTCAAAGGAAGCCATTTGTGTATTCCAAGAAGTTCAATGAGAGAGAATCTCATCAAGGAGAAGCATAGTGGAGAATTGGTTTGACATTTTGGTAGAGATAAGACCATTTCTTTGGTTGCTAAGAATTATTACTAGCCACAATTGCAACAAGATGTAAAGAAGTTTGTACAGAGTTGCAAAGTAAGTCAAACAGTGAAAGGAGTGAAGTAGAATACAAGGTTGTATCAGCCATTATCTATACTAGAGAAGTCATAGGAGGATGTCAGTATGGATTTTGTTCTTGGATTAGCAAGGACACAACATGGGCATGCTTCTATTATTGTGATGATTGACAAGTTTTCAAAGATGGCACATTTTATTCCTTACAAGAAGACTAGTGATGTTGTTCATGTAGTAGAATTATTTTTTAGAGAAGTGGTGAGACTACATGGTTTGCCAAAGAGTATAGTTTCAGATCAAGATACCAAATTTTTTGGGTATTTTTGGCATACATTATGGAAGAAATTGAAGAAATATTTGAAGTTTAGTTCATCACATCATCCACAGACTAATGGATAGACAAAAGTTGTGAATCATAGTTTGGAAAACTTGCTGAGATGTTTGGTTAGAGACAAGCCAAAAGGATGGGATATGATTTTACCATAGGAAAAATTTGCATATAATAATTTTGTTAAAAAAGAGTACTAGTAAATCACCATTCTAGATTGTATAAGTAGTCCCAAAAATACTTCTGAATTGAGGCAGTTGGATAAAAGAGAGATAAGTAGAGCTGAAGCAGAAGAATTTGTTGAACATTTGAAGAACATCCATGAGGACATGAGGAAACACATTATAAAGATGAATACACAATACAAGGCTAAGGCAAATGTGAAAAGAAGGTGTAAGGAATTTTAGATTGGAAATGAAGTCATGGTTCATTTGAGAAAGGAGCATTTTCTAGTGGGTACATATAATAAGTTGAAGATGAAGAAGTTTGGACCATGCAAGATACTGAAAAGGCATGATTTTGGAAATGCTTATGAAGTGGAATTTCCTGCTGAATTGAATATTTCACCAGTATTTAATATTTTAGATTTGACAAAGTATTATGAAGGAGGTGATGGAGATGAAGTTGCAAAAGTGCAGTGGAGTATTCTAGCAACTAATTTAGTTACAAAGGAGATTGAGGAGATACTACACAATAATGTTGGCAAAAGTACAAGGAACATAACTTATGAGGAATATCTAGTCAAATGGAAAGGGAGGCCAGTAGAGGATTCATCATGGCTAGCAAGAGAGGAGGTTAACCATCTTGATTTTTCTTCTGAACACCTAAGACGTGATGGAGTCACTTCTCAAATTACCCTAGGTGTTTGATATAGGAGCATCATAGCTGTAAGAGCAATCTTGCATCACTCAAAAATATTTTATTTTCAATATTTTCTATTTTAATAAGGACTATTAAATAGGGTGGTTACTATTTATTAGAACTTACCATTTTTAGTAAGTTTATCATATGAGCTCGGAATGTTCTCATTTTCTATAAGAAGGTTCATTTTAGAGTTATAAGCCTACCATAAAAATCTTATTGCTCAAGCTTAAGTATTAAAGAAGTTATTGTGAATTTTTGGTGAAAAATAGTAGAAAAATTTTCAGGCTCACTGTTGGAGGCCTTAAAGTTCCTAGATGAGGTCTGAAAACTAGACAGAAGGGCACCACCACTGTTCCTAGCCTATATATTAGGAGCTGGCATTTTTGAACAGTGGTTATAATAGCCAATTGGAGCAATGGTTTGAGAGTTATGACCTTCCAAAGTTGGGCTAACCAAAATATCTAAAATAATTGTCAAAGATGTATTTGGCCAACTCTATATGCATTGTTAGGGTCTATTGGCCCTAGGTATTAAGTTTCAATTTCTAGAACCTTTTTGGGCGGCATAAAATTTCCTATTTAAGAAAGGCTTGAACATTGTCTAAGACAGCTTTGGGTGGGAGTTCGCAGCTTAGTCTTGTAGATTACTATAATGAAGGCACCCATGTGGGTTAGCATATTGTACTTGTGAATTCTGTAGTTCTGTATTTGTGGCACAAATAAGAAGTCCATATTTTGTTCTCACATTTGCTATTGTTTCTTTATTTCTATTATGTGTTTATGGTATTAAAGGGAGCACCCTTCATCAATCTACTTCTAGAAGTCTTTGCACCCCAATGGTGGTGATTTTTCTTATAAATTAGACAAACGGGACTTAGATCCAAACTAGTACACTTTCAGCTAGCCTTTGAGTTAGTGTTAGTTTATCGATGTCACTATTTCCAGCTACTAGATAGAAGTGTAGTTAGAGATTTCATCTTGCCCATTACTTATTCCATGGGTAATTGGATTCTCTCCTGAAAGTTAAGAGGAAATAATATTGGTAACATCCCTCACAACTCTCTCAACTTCTTTCATACCTTGAGATGATCCAAGGAACGGTGAGAAGGGGGAACCTTCCCTTTAATGTAGGAGAGACTTTGTCTCACATGTTGTGGTTGGTCATCCTATTTTGCGAATAGATTTTACCCAAAACTATCAATTTCAAAATATCCACCCAACAATGCCTAAAATAAGGATTATAACCTTCATAATGTGATCTTTAGTTACCTACACAATGGTGCTACTAAACCTTTTATCTTTATAGAGCTCAACAATTTTGCATATTTATTAACAAAATTGGTAGTGATAGATTGTGCACTAAACCCACAATAATCACCTCGAGAAGTAATTTATCCATTGAAATTACTCCAAGTCTCTATACAAAAAAATAGGCCTATCTTTTCCCATTGATTGCAAATATCTTAATAATTTCTAGTAGGCTAATCTGGCCTACATTGTCAAAGGTGATAGCACATACCTAAAAATGGTGACATAAATGTGTTGGCTTGTGCCCTATGTGTCTACAGTTGGACCAAGGTGTAATGTATAGTGCCTACCCCTGGTTTACTTTTCATGTTCTATTGTCGAATTCTTTTAAGCCAACTTTTATGGTTGTGTTATGATTTAGTATTACTTGGTTACCTAATTTGATTGATGTTATTTCATACTTAGTTTATACATTTGATGAGCTACTTGATACTTGGTCATTTCATGTGTTCATGTTTATTCTTTTGATGATGGTGCTTTGTATGTTCATATGGTGATTTCAATTGTTTCATGATGATAGTTAAATGGATGACTTATATACAGATTTTATGGTTACTTAGCCCATACTTGCATGTGTATGGTGTACATATATGTTTTATTTTATGTTTGACATTTCTAATGTGGTTGAGGGAGGGAGTCATAATCACTTTCTAGTCAAGATCTACATGATGTACCACTCCCTACCATTGCTTGTTTAGTTTAGATATATATGCTTATGTACATGTTCAACTTTATGTCGATTACAAGTATTAGGCATCAACTTCTTTGAATTGTCAAGATGAGCGTGTGCTATCATAGTATCTCAATGGTAAAGAGGGGAGATAGTTCTAGAGTCCAAATCCTAACCCTAAGCCAATTTTCCTAAAATATAGGACAAGTATCTGAGTTATGTACCCTTATGAATTCATCAACTGATGTGAATTCAAGATTTTGACACTTGAGTTTGAATTTGTACTTTGTCTTTTAGATGGGTTTTCTTTTTAAGTTTGTGGGTCTGTTGTGATTTTCAATTATAATTAAATCAAATAAAGATATTATTAAATGATTTAATTTACAAAAAAAAATTATAAAGAAAAATCAAATTTTAACTATATTTAGTTAACTGACAAATTAATTAAATAGAATAAATTTAAAGATTTATTTAAAAGTCCAAACTTAGCCTAATTACATTTATTAAATTTAATAATAATTAATTTAGAAGTTTCATTTTAATAATAAACTCTAAATATTATTATTAGTTAAATTAATAAATATACAAATGCCAATAGTGGCATGTTGTGTTGGTTAAGTTATTAAGTTGTTATCCTTGCCATCAAGGTTCAAATCCAATGGGGATGAGGTCCCCCATTTGTGACCTCATTGGTTCATAGCTCCAGGTCAAAGTGTTTACCCCTATAAAAAAAATTTAAAATTAATAAATATACAAATACATCTTCTTCTTCTTCTTTTCAAAGTGAAAATAATTTACATAAACTTTATTATAATTAAAACAAAAAAAGTATGCATGTTAATTAATTTATTAAAATAATAAAAGAAAAGGCTTTTGCATATTTGTGAAACTAAAACCCTAAGAGTAGAAAATTTTTTATTAGGAAATTAGAGCTCTGTTCTCCACACACCAGTTTGGAGGAGCCAATTTTGGAAAGTGTTTCGGGAGATGGGAATTTTTGCATTATTCAAGCATTCGTCAAGTTTAGAATCAGATCGAGGTAGGAATTCTATTGAGATTTTCACAATAAATCCCTTTGAATTACCTTTGTCTTCTTCTTGCTTGGTTATGGTTCTTGATTTGGAAAAGCATATTTTATATTGAAAACCTTGTTTTCTTTTGAAATTTTTTGTTCTTTGTTATTGAAATGTCTCTAAATGAAAATCTAATTGAAACCCTCGTGTTATAAATTGTTGTTTTCAAGAAAAACATAGCTAGGGTTTTTTTGAGATTACATCTGTATTAAATTTGACCTCCAGGTTTAGACCTGCAAGATATATATATATATATAATTTAAAATTGATATTTGGGGGGGGGGGGGACCCCATCTCCCACCCTCCAACTTTCATTGGTAGCGATTGTTCCCAAGAACAAGTACGCTAGCGTACAACTATCTAAGGATAATCTATCATTGCTAAGGTAGCATATGCTACCTTGGGCAACACACTACCTTTAACAGTGCGACACTAGACCACACCCCATATTTTGGGGGGTTTTATGTTTTATTTTTTATTAATTACTATTATTCATATTGTAATAAATATTATTTCATTAATAAATTTAAAATTTATTATTATTAATAATTTAATAAATATTATTTGGTTAATAATTTAATTATTATTATTAAAATTTAATAATATTTAATTTTTAAAATGTTATACAATTTATTATTAATATTTATATAGTTTAAATTTTTTGATAATTGTAATTTCAATTCTTAATTAAGAGAAATTTTAATGAAATCTTGTTTTTTGTTTAATTTGTTTTTATAAAAATGGTATTATGTACAAAGGTGATTTTTAATGGATTATGGGGTCATTTGAAATATTTGTGTACATGGAAACCTTTATCGAATGTGACTATTTGAAAATGATAACTCGAAACTTTATTTTGAATCAATTTAGTTATGAGATTATATTAGAATTTTTAATGGTTGTTTAATTTCACTTGTGTTATATGTCCTTTGAGATTTGTGTTTCACCTTGTGGTGGTATTGGGAAGACCTAGTACTTTGACTAGATATGTATGTTTACTAGAGACTTGGGAAGTATTATTTTATGATGTTGTAGGAAATGTCATGATTTATGTGATTTAACCTATGAGGTATTGGCCGATATTTATTGTGATTTCAAGTTGCTTGTATAGGACTGATGTGGTCATTGTAACTTTATCAGATTCTCTGTCAAGAGCTTAGGGTAGGTTATCTTTATGTATGTCAGAAAGTGGCTTGCAATGGCAGTTGGAGCCCTAAAGAGGCTACTTGGGCAACCCATTGTAAGTTGTATTAATAAGTGATAATATTTCATTAAATAGGTTTAAATGAATTAACAAGAGTCAGTGTATTACCTCGCCCATGCCTCAAGTGCTAGTACAGGCTAGGATAAGAGTAGAGAGGAAGCTAGGTTGCAACCTTGCCTCATTAGTATGGCTTGTCTATAAGAAAGTATAGTGATGTTGCATAGAATCACTAAGGGGTGCAGTCCAAAGAGGTTGTCAAGGTAACCTTAGAGTTGGCTCATGCGATAACATTTGCTCGCTTACATAGTAGGTTTCCTATGTGTCTTTTTTGCCTCTGGGATTAGATGTTATTTGTATACTTGGTACCTAGATTTTGGTTATGGTTCTTGGATTTTTATTTGTATGGGAATTGATTTTATCTCCTCAGCATGGTGGGAGTGGGCCATTTAGGTTCCATGAGGTCAGGTGGTAGTGTTTCTTATACCATTAAGATTTGACAATTGGATGTTGTTGTTGGACATGTACTTGTGTAGTTGTTCCATTCTTTTGATCTTGTGATTTTGTTCTATGGTCATATGTTGATTTAATGTACTTTGATTATTAGAGATCTTATGAGATGTTGTACGTTATCATGATGTATATCCTTTTAGCATTTCATACCTTGTGACTTGTACAGAGGATGATTATGCATTCTAGTTATGACATGTGGCATCTTATGTACTTGTATATTATTTCATTTGATTCATACTTATGGTTATCCTAAGGTGTCCACTTTGTTATGTTTTAGTCTTAATCCTAATCAAACTTATGTATGTAATTTCAACGTGTTAGTACCTATATGGACCCAATTTTTCAAAATTTCAATTCATGATTTCGAGCCTCTTTGAACAAGGGTTCAAAGTAGTTTGAAGTGGTTCAAGGGTTTGAAGTGGTTCAAAATGCAGAACAATTGAATTAGAAAAGTTCAGAATCCATGTTCAATTTAAAACTTGAATTCAATCTTAGTTCATAATTTAGGTTTAGATTCTATCAATTCAGCAGTTTCAAAAGTTTGTTCTGCATTTCAAGTAAAATTAGTGGTTCAAAGTGACACAACAGGTATGTTTAGAAGATGGTGCCCAAAATTTGAAAGGCTATGATTTAGTTTCAAAAATTTGGAGTCCAAAGTTTGAAATTTAGACTCATTGGTTTGAAAGTTCAGAATCAGAGGATCAAGCTCCATAGATTTTTGTTCCAAGTTCAGAGGCACAAATGATCAGTTAGAAGTCTAATTTCAAAATTGATTTTTAATGATTTATTCGAAGAGATCAATCTCAATATGAATATTTTAGAATCACAAGGGAATATCACAGTAATGGTGGTAGGTCACTTGTGAAGAAGCTCCATTCATGGAGTAAGGGAGAAATCAAAGCCCAACTGGAGAATTGGGTTCATCCCTGAAAAGGCAAACAAGGGGTTAAGAGCAACAATCTAAAATATTGGGCATAAAAGATTAAATTAGACCAAGTTTTTAAATCACAAGTAATTTAGTTTGGAGAAGTTTGCATTATAACTTCTAGACATAGTCATGACCAGGCCAACAAGCGTGCCTCCACTACTGGAACTTCCCATATGAGTCACACATCCATGAAGTCATAGCTTGGTTTTGGAGAATGGAGTAATGCAAAACCTGATTAAAGATATACAGCGGGAATTTTAGTTCAGATTATCAATGTAAGGGAAACCAGATAATGAAGTAAAGGCAATGATGTTTCAGAATCAATATTCTAAAAAGGATGATCTAATTGCAAAAAGAAGAACATACATACATATATATATGTATATACATATACATACATATATATGTATACATATGTATATGTATACATATACATATATACATATACATATGTATACATATATATGTATACATACATATGTATACATATATATGTATACATATGTATATGTATACATACATATATATGTATACATATGTATACATATACATATATATATATGTATATGTATACATATACATATGTATACATATATATGTATGTATACATATACATATGTATACATATATATGTATGTATACATATACATATATGTATACATATAGATATGTATACATATATATATCTATATGTATACATATAGATATGTATACATATACATATGTATATGTATACATATGTATATGTATACATATGTATATGTATACATATGTATATGTATACATATGTATATGTATACATATGTATATGTATACATATGTATATGTATACATATGTATATGTATACATATGTATATGTATACATATGTATATGTATACATATATGTATACATATATATATATATATATATATATATATATATATATATATGTATGTATGTATGTATGTATGTATGTATGTATATATGTATATATATATATGTGTTGCAATTCTAAAATCAGAATATTCATATGTCATGATATAATTTCTTGAATAAATCAATTACTCTCCTTAATACAAAATCTTGTGATGTCCAATGCCTTTGGACCAAGACTGAATACATTTGAAAATGCCAATTATTTAAGCCATAGTCAATACCAGTCCAACTTTTTGGCTATCTGAATTCATCCCCACTCTATAAAGACCATGTGAATGAAGTATGGACACCTCTCAAATTGCAAGAGAATCCATCGTCGCGGGAAAAGTTGGAGAAGATGTCTTAAATTTTGTAGGCCTTCAATTGGCTCAATGAACCCTCATTAGATGAAAACCATTTTTTGTTTAACTGAATATCAACATGAGTAAAAAGCCAGAACTAAAAGCTTTTAGCTCAGTCTGCCTCAATTATATATATGAAACGCTCAATAACGGGACACAAGGTGATGTTGTATCGAAGATGCTCAACACAATCTTGGCAAATTGTGAGATGCACCTAAGATCATTAAGAACAGCTTAAAGTTTGAAATTTGATGAGATGATCACAAAATAGCACACGCAGTCATCATTATAGTGTGATTAGAAGATCTCACTACTAGATCTAACCTCACCAATAAAATTGGTTGGTGATTTGGAGCTTCAAATACATAATACTTAGTATGGCAGTAGGTGTTTTTGAAACTAGCATAGAAGAATCCATCTCTTGGAACTCCAAAACACCTTCAAACACCAAAACACAACAAAGATACTATCATCAGGTGGTGAAAGAGACTCAATTTTGGTGATGATTTCATGCATGAGAAACCTGACTGAGTATGATGCAAAGAGAATAGAACACAGGAAGCCCAATAAGTTATTGGCTAAGAGGGATTCTAAATCAACGCAGAGCATTGAATTATAAAAGACTCAAGTGGTGCAATCACTTTCAGTGTAGGTACAATACAAAATCAATGCTATATAGTTAGACCTCAAGATGAAGTTGAAAAAATCATTTCAATATGATCATCACATTGAAACTATTACCCAAAGTTAACCATGAAATATCACAAAGGGATTGGTTTAAATCATTTCTCTTTATACATCACGTGGAGTTAAAATATATATATATATATATATAAAGACCATCATAGCCTGATGATTAATTTGAAACTTTAATAAAGTTATAAATCGTGATGTTTGATTATTATAAAGAAGATAGACATTATGTTGCCAACAAATGAAGATAATATGAAAATGAAAAATTATGCATTCCAAGAATTAGTTATCCAAACTAAACATGAAAAGAAAGAGATAAATAAGCTATAAATATAGGTTCGAGGGGTTCCACTTTTCTTTCTCAAGGAGATATTGTGTGCTATAGTAGGAGAGAAGAGTTTTCTAGTTTTTTAGTTCTTCTTCTTTTCTGAGAAAGCAAGCTTTTGGGCTATAGAAGACTAGAGCTTTTACTCATTTTTCTGAACTATGTGTTAGAAAAAGAGGGAAAATATTGATTTTAAATGTAATGCAGGGGATGGATTTATGTTTCCTTTAGATTGTGATTTTTGATGCAATGTGTAATAAGATCTTGGTTATCTTTTACGCTTTAGAGAAGGGAGATTTGAAAGATAATGTTGAATACAATTGACTAATTGTGTGTTGTCCTTGATGTTACACAAATGTCATATTAGTTGTCAATTAGTGCTTACTGAGCTCACTTGGTTAGTAAGATAGTTTTTCATGTCTACCAAGAATTCTTGGAGATTACTTTGCAAAGACAGTGTCTACTGAGCTCACTTAGGCATTGAAGGAAATTATGGTAGAAAGTAGTGTTAACCAAGTTCTCATGGTTAATGAAGGAAAGTTTATCAAATTTATTATTAACTGAGTTAACTTGGTTGCCAAAGGACTTTGTAAGTTTGCAGTGTTAACCAAGCTTCTATTGGTTAACATAGGAAATCATTTCAGGACCAGTGTTTACCGAGCTGGGTCAGCTATCGAAGGATTTTGTTGATTTTGGATATGAAGTTTATTTATTTCAAGCATTGATTCCAACTAACTATGGTAATGATTATTGGTATTATAATTTGTATTGAACCGACTTAACAATCTAAATGATATAAATATAAGGTCAAGTTGTGATTTTTAGTAGTGTGCAAGTGTATTGATTGATTGAGAAGGAAAGTGTGTAAGTGAACTTGAAGGATGGTTAGATATCCTTGTGAAGTAGCAAAGTAATATTCGATCAAAAAGGATCAAGCTTTTGTGAAGTAGAACAAAGATCTATAATCAGCAATTTAGTTGCATCTCAATCAGGTCATTTCATTGTTACTTTCTTACCATTGTAGCAGTGATCCAAAATCTCTTAACAGAGTTGGTTTAACAACCAATTGTAAATCCTCTGACAGGGTGACAGTTCCATTGAATTATTTTAAGACCTCTTACAAGGCCACTCTTTATAGGGTGGTTAAATCCTCTAACAAGGTCACACCTAACAGTGTGTTTTGTAACCTTTAACCAGGTTGGCTCCTAACAGGGCTTACTTTAGAAGAGTGAAAAACAATAACTAGTTACATTGGTAGTTTTTCCCATATCGGGTTTCCACATTAAATCTAGTGTCTCTTGTGTTCATTTCTTTTCTCTCATGTTTGCAAACTATTACTATTCATGGTAGATTTTCTAAAGTAAAACAAACTCTGCGTTTACCAAGTTACAACATTTTTTGTATGTTTACCAAATAACAAAAACAATTAGTTTTATTGTTAACATCCAAGGGATTTGAAATATTTAGTGGTAACTGATTCACCCCCCCTCACCCAGTTACTCCATCTATTTCCAACAATTGGTATCAAAGCCTTTGGTGCTTGCAGGAAAGGTTTCAAGGACCTAAGCTAAAGATCAAGATGTCTTATAAGAGAGAAATTCCAAAGCTTAACAGAGACAACTTATCAGCATGGTAGGGACTCATGAGACTTCATCTAGTTCAGGATTGAAATACCTTGATGAAGAATACACAACTCCTACTAGTACATTATTTGTTGGAGATATTGCTGAGAAAAAGAACCATAACACCATGATGATAGATATTGCATTTTCTCTTAGCTATGATGTATTTGATGAAATCAAGGACTGCAAAACTGCTTTTGAAATGTGAAATAAGCTAAACGACATCTATGGTGGTGGTGACAATGTGAAGAGAGCCAAAGTAGAAAGCCTTAGAGGACAGTTTGATCAAATGAGAATGAGAGAAGATGAAAATGTTACCAAATATGTGAAAAAAATCAAAGCCAATGTTAGTACAATTAGAGCATCTAGAGGAGAAATCAAGGAAGAAACTATTGTAAGTAAATTTCTTAGAACATTGCTTCCTATCTATGCAATTAGAGTATCTGCTATTCAAGAAAGGAGGTGTGAGACAAATCATAAGATAAATTTGGATACCTTAGTAGGAAGATTGACAATTTTTGAGCTAGACAACTATGATAATTATGTTTCAGCTTCCAAGAATATTGAATCTACATTTGAGGCCAAGCTTTCACTCAAGGAGAAAGGAAAGAAAATAAAGGACATTCAGTCAAAAAGTGAAGAAGAATCAGAGGAAAATTCTGATAGTGATCTTGAAGTTGTTGAAGCTTTACTTGCAAGGAAATATTCTAGAGGCAGAGGAAAATACAAAGGTAAAGTTCCCCTAATCTATTTTTCATGTGAAAAAGTTGGTCATATTGCTACCAAGTGCCCAAACAAAGATAAGGATTAAAAAAAGAGTCACAAGTACAAAGACAAAAGAGATTTCAAAATTCATAAATCATACAAGGACAAAGGTAAGAAAACTTGTGTTATGGCTAAGGATTCTGATAATAGTGAAGATGAAATAGTTTGCATTGCTATAAAAGATGAATCTAATGATGAAGAAGATAAGATGGCACTTATCTCTCATGTCAGTAAGAATGATACATGAATCATAGATAGTGGATGTCCACATCATATGAATGGAGACAAAAAAAAGTTTGAACACTTTGAAGACTATGATGGCAGTAGTGTAAGGTTTGGAAACAATGAACCTTATTGTATAAAAGGGAGAGGCCAAATATCATTAACCAAAGAACTTGTATGTGACAATGCCTATTGGGTTGAAGGACTAAAACATAATCTACTGAGTGTGGCACAACTTATCAACATTGGATTCAAAATAGAATTCATGCATGGCAAGGCAAGACTACTGGATGACAAAGGAAAACTGATTGGATCAGGCAAACAAACAAAAGGTAACCTATTTTATCTTGATCTTGGTGATTGCTCATGTTTTATTGCTCAAGTTGAAGAAAGTTGGTTATGGCACAGAAGGTTATGTCATGAAAATTTTGATAGCATGGTGAAAATAAGCAAATTCAGGAAAGTAAGAGGTATTCCTAGTTTGAAGAAACTAGATGCCAGTCTATGCAAGAACTATCAAATTGGAAAAATGGGAAAGACTAATTTTAAAAGCAAAAACTATCAATCTGAAGATATCTAGGAAATTGTGCATACTGATTTGTGTGGACCTATTGGAGTAGAATTCTATAATGGAGAAAATTTATTTATTCTTTTTGTTGATGACTACTCTAGAATGATGACTGTTATGTATTTAAGAGAGAAGTCAGAAGCATTTGAGAAATTCAACTAGTATTTGGAAAGAGTAGAGAAAGAAATAGGGAAAAGACTAAAATGTTTAAGATCAGACAAAGGTGGTGAATTCATCTCCAATGAATTCAACAACTTTTGCATTAAAAGAGGAATTAAAAGATAGGTATCAGCCCCTGGAACTCCCAAGTAGAAGGGTATAGCTAAAAGAAGAAATAGATCTATCATAGATTGTGTAAGGACTCTAATGATTGAAAAGAATGTTGATATCAAATACTAGAAGGAAGCTATTAGCACTATAGTTCATACTTTAAACTAAGTACAGTTGAAGAAAGATTCATATAAAACTCCCTATGAATTATGGTATGGCTATAAACCCAATATAAGCTACCTGAAAGTATTTGGAAGTAAATGTTATATCTTGAAAGAATCTAGAAAAGGAAAATTTGATGTAAAAAGTGATGAAGGTATATTTCTAGGATACTCCAACAAAAGTAAGGCATGTAAATGTTTAAATTTGTCTACTCAAAAAATCATAGAAAGTGCACATGTGAGAATTGATGAGTTTGCAAAAAAGGCTAAAGAAGAAAGCAAAAAAGAACCAGAAGACTATAGAAGGTTTGTCTACTATGAATCTAACACTTTGCTAGGTATATTTGATAATAAGGAGACTACATCTATCAATCCCAGTATAGTTACCAAGTCACAAATAGTTTAGACCAAGTTACAGGAATTCAAGTTACAGTCTGAAGCTACTGAGCCAATGCCTACCGAGTCTGAAGGACCCGAGTCATAGAAAAAACAACCCGAGTCTCAAGTTGAAATTCAAGAGGAAGAAAATGCAATTCATTCAAAAGGAAAGGAACCTATATTAGCCAATTATGTTAGAAAGCATCATACACCTGATTAGATTATTGCAGATAAGACAGAAGGTACTATAACAAGGAGTAAGCTATAAGGTACATGTTTACTTGTTGAATTTGAACCTAGAAGTGTTAAAGATGCATTGGAAAATAAAAGTTGGATTGAGGCTATGAATGAAGAAATTGAACAAATAGAGAACAAAACCTAGACTCTTGTACCTAGGCCCAAAGAAAAAAATGTGATTGGCATAAAATGGGTATTCAGGAATAAGTTGAATGAAGATGGTAAGGTATCAAGAAACAAAGCTAGATTGGTATATAAAAGCTAGTCTCAAGAAGAAGGAATTGATTATCATGAAACTTTTTCTCTTGTTGCAAGATTGGAAGGTGTCAAGACCTTACTTTCATATACAACACATAAAGGATTTAAGGTATATCAGATAGATGTTAAATCTGCATTTCTCAATGGTATTCTTGATGAAGAAGTCTACATTAAACAACCAGAAGGTTTTGTTGATCCAAACAAAAAGAACTTGGTCTGCAAATTACACAAAGAATTGTATGGTCTAAAACAAGCTCCTAGAGCATGGTATGAGAGGTTGCACAAATACCTTATACAGATTGGTTTCAAAAGAACTAATGATAACAGTAGTTTGTACATCAAGGAAAGACTAGATAACAAGATTGTATTGATAGAAATATTTGTGTATGATACTTTATTTACAGGGAATGATGATCTATGCAAAGAATTTTTAGAGAAAATGAACAAAAAAATTGAAATGTTTATGTTTGGTGAGATTAAGTTCTTTGTTGGACTTCAAATACAGCAGAGCAGGAATCGTATCTACATCACTCAGTCTAAGTATACAAAGGAGATACTCAAGAAGTTTGGTATGGAAGATTCAAAACTAGTTGGAACCCCAATGTGTACTAGATTAAAGCTTACCAAATATGATGACTCAAAAGTGGTAGATCAGACCTTGTATAGATCAATGATTGGAAAATTGTAGTATGTAGTTCATACAAGACCTGATATTGCTCTTGCAATTGGTATAGTGGCAAGATTCTCAGCTAAACCTAGAGAAAATCATATGATGGCAATCAAAAGAATCTTGAGATATTTGAAATGCACTAAAGACTATGGTTTATGGGATAAACTTGGATAAAATTTGGACCTAAAAGTATTTACTAATGTTGATTGGGCAAGAAATATTGATGACCAAAAAATCACAAGCGGTGGAGCATTCTTTCTTGGTAAAAGGTTGGTATCTTGGACAAGCAAGAAGCAAAACTACACATCCCAATCCATGATAGAAGCAGAATATGTTGCAGCAGTGGTAAACTGCTCTAACATTGTTTAGTTTAAACAATTGTTGCAAGGTATGAAGGTTGAAATCAAAGAACCAGTTGTCATGTTTTGTGATAATACAAGCACAATTAACATATCAAATAATCTAGTGATGCATTCCAAAACCAAGCATATTGCTATTAAAAATCATTTTGTCAGAGAACTAGTGCAAGACAAAGAAATTAGATTGGAATATGTCCATACAAAAGAACAGATTGCAGACATATTTACCAAGCCATTACCTAAGGATGCATTCTTGTATCTAAGAGGTAAGTTAGGGGTCATTCCCCTATTTGAAGCTCACTAAATAAAGTTTTAGTGGTGCATCAATAGGAACCAAGTTGAAGATTTATTAGTTGATGCAGCATAGTCAAGAGAATATTGCATATGAATCAGTATTCAAGGTACATTGATACTAATTTGGTATGTATTGTTTTTGGCATGTGTTGTCAAAGAGGGAGAAGTTTACTATCATATCTTTCTATAAAAAAAAATTGAGAAAGAAGCTATGTAATTCCTTCACAAAGGGAGATTACTGCATAAAAGAAAAACTTGTGGTATAAAATCTAAGAGGGAGAAACTTTCTATTAGAGAAAGTCTTGTTTTCAAATTTCATTGTGCTATGACATGTTGTGTTGCCATAAATGCCAAAGAGGGAGATTGTTGGATACAATTGAGTAATTATGTGTTGTCCTTGATGTTACACAAATGTCATATCAATTTTTAGTCAGTGCTTATCGAGCTCACTTGGTCAATAAGATAGTTTTCCATGTCTACCAAGCATTCCTAGAGATTACTCTACAAACACAGTGTCTACCGAGCTCACTCAGGTGTCGAAGGAAATTATGGCAGGAAGTAGTGTTAACCAAGTTCTCATGGTTAATGAAGGAAAGTTGGTCAGAGTTAGTATTAACCAAGTTAACTCGATTACCAAAGGACTTTGCAATTTCATAGTGTTAACCAAGCTTTTGTTGGTTAACAAAGGAAATCATTTTAGGACCAGTGTTTACCGAGCTGGGTCGGCTATCGAAGGATTTTGTTGATTTGGGATATGAAGTTTATTTATTTCAAGTATTGATTCCAGCTGACTATGGTAATAATTATTGGTCATTGTAATTTGTATTGAGCCGACTTGACAATCTAAATGATATAAATATAAGGTCAAGTTGTGATTTTTAGTAGTGTGCAAGTGTATTGATTGATTAAGAAGGAAAGTGTGTGAGTGAACTTGAAGGATGGTCAGATATCCTTGTGAAGTAGCAAAGTAATATTTGATCAGAAAGGATCAAGCTTTTGTGAAGTAGAATAGAGATTTGTAATCAGAAATTTAGTTGCATCTCAATCAGGTCATTTCATTGTTACTTTCTTACCATTGTAGCAGTGATCCAAAATCTCTTAACATAGTTGATTTAATAACCAGTTGTAAATCCTCTAATAGGGTGACAATTCCATTGAATTATTTTAAGACCTCTTACAAGGCCACTCTTTACAAGGTGATTAAATACTCTAACAAGGTCACACCTAACAGTGTGCTTTGTAACCTTTAACCAGGTTGCCTCCTAATAGGGCTCACTTCAGAAGAGTGAAAAATAGTAACTAGTTGCATTGGTGGTTTTTCCCATATTAGGTTTCCATGTTAAATCTGGTGTCTCTTGTGTTCATTTCATTTCTCTCATGTTTATAAACTATTACTATCGATGGTAGATCTATTAAAGTAAAACATACTCTACATTTACTGAGTTACAACATTTTATGTATGTTTACCAAATAATAGCAGCAATTAGTTTTACTGTTAACATCCAAGGGATCTGAAATATTTAGTGGTAACTGATTCACACCCCCCCCCCCCAACCCTCTCAGTTACTCCATCTATTTCCAACAGATAACTATACATCAAAACTTGGGCTTTGGACAATTTTCTTCCCACTGATTGTGATCTTTGTACAACTTTCAATTTTCTGTAAATGCATTTAAATGTTGTTGTTTCTAGAATACGTTTTGATTTCAAGATATCTTTGAAGCTCTAATTCTTCATTTTCTCAGGAGAATCATTTGTTTTTCATTTCTTTTCAGTTACTTATTCTTTCCACATCTATGTTGTGTTTATAGATAGATGTTTGTATTCCTTTTGTGCCTTCAAGTTAAAAGCATTCGTATTTACATTTATGTAAATTCATTGTATATCCTACACAGGGAGCTATACCCAAATAAATTCAAAGGGCAATTATGCTTTTTTGTAGCAAAGTGACCCAACTATTAGTGTTGATTTAGTCTTCTTATCTAAGCATTTAGAGTTAACTTGTATGTGTTTCTTGGAACACAATTTGTTCACTAACACAACGTCATGGAACCCTTAAGAGATGTAACTATTAATGTACTACTTATGTACATGAGTTATTGCTTTTGCTATGTTATCTATTATTTTTTTAATCTTTCAAAAAAAAATTTAAGCAAACTGATTGTTATCACTCCTATAGGAGATCTACATGATATCACACTCCTCACTTGTTTACCACTATCTACTCTTTTATATATGTATATGTGTGTGTGTGTGCATGTACACACGCAGACGCATACGCGTGCACACACACACACATAAATATTTGTCTTGGTGATGTGGGTATTCCATGTATGAGGGATTAACTCTGTTAGAAACAATAGTCCACCAAGATAATTTGGGGGGCAGGGGGGGTGTGAATCATTTATCCAACAATTGAAATATTTATCTTCCTTAAATAAGCTTAACCATTTAACCAAAGTAAATAGAAACCATTATAAGATGCACATAGACAATTACACCAAATATGTTAACTAGGGAAACCCTTGATCAAAGGGAAAACCTCGGTGGGCTTGATGCCCACAAGATGATTTACTAATATAAATATTCCTTGTTAGAGGATGGACCCTATTAGGTGTCTATTAAAATGTTTAGTACATGTGACTCCCTAGTAAGAGACTTTGAATCCTTGTTAAGAGTTGTGTCAACCCTGTTAGGAGTTGTAGTATAATGTATGCAAGAAGAGCTCACTGTCCAAACATGCAATTTCAACTACAAGAAGAGCTCACTGCCCAAACAAGTAATTTACTATTATGTTCCTCTTTCCTTTGTCATTTCAATTGGACCAATCACTGTCAAACCTTGTATACTAGGTCACAAACCTCAAATCCAAATATCAAACCTCAAATCACATAATAGAACCTTGGGAATGAAGTTTCCTTCAATTCCGCTCCGCTCTGCTCAACTTTGCATTCTGCTCTCTCCACTGCTTACAATCACTTCTCCATGTCACAATTCCATTCCACATGATAAAGGAAAATGTACTTCCTTTATATCAAGTCCATAAAAGAATTCCCTGAGTCAATTGTTAGACCTTCTCAATTAATAATTATAGGACCACATTAAGAACACGTTACACTTAGCGATAATATTAATCTTTTTCCTTGAAACTTGAATATATCTCCATACACATAATATCATGACAAGAAAACTTAGCCATGTCATCACCAACATGTCTTCTTCATATTCTCAACCTTGATTCTCATAATAACAATTTTTCTAAGAGATATAACAAGTTTACGAGAACATACCTCTGTAAACTCTATCTCAGAACAGACATCACCAAAACTTACATAACTTCTTCTAGACTTAACATTTCTTCATCAAAAATTAACTACACATACTAGATACTCAAAATTATCTCCCATAAACCTTAGATAGTGAGAATACTCAACTAGTTGTCCATACCAACTTGATCTTTTTGTTGTTCTTTTGTCAAATACCATAGAAAACTACTATATTGACATCAATGACAACCTCAGTCATGAATGTAACATATCATCATAGTAACATATCTATAATACTTCCCCATAGGAATATCACCAACATTCATGCTTCCAAAAATTTGCCCCTTTGGCATTGATGATGACATAGATGAAAAACATCTAGTTCCAGGAATACCAACAAAAGACTTTTAACCTTTCTTTTCAAATCCTTTTCATCAATCATTCTCCCCGACTATTCTCTTCTCTTGAATATGTTGTACTCATTCTTGCTTCTCCCTCATGATGTTTTACATGTAGTACTTCTCCCCCATTGACATCAATGCCAAAGGTTTTAGCAACCATCAAACTCTGCATCAACTGATTCTTACTAGCTCAAGTGTCTAAAGACACTATTTAAAACAATATCCAACAAGAGTCCTAGATGAATTTGTCCATCATAGATACTCCCCTAGATAGGAAGCATTAGCATTTAGTCTAGACAAACAATGGTTCTCTAATGCACTCTTGCATCATCTACTCTGATGTAGGAAGGGGCATAACCCCTAGCATACCTCACAAATACTCAAAACTCTCTTCGGGAAGAGGCTTACTGAATATATCTACAATCTACTCTTTAGTGCTCACATACTCCAATCTAATTTCCTTTTCTTCAAAATTCTTTCTCAACATGTGATATTTGATAGAAATATGCCTAGTCTTTGAATGCAACACTGGATTCTTAGACATTTTTACCGTGCTTGTGTTGTCACAATGTATAACAATAGGTTCACTAATTTCTATCCTTATATCCTTCAACATTTTCTTCATCCAAAAAACTTGATTGCAATTGTTTGTTGATGCAACATATTCTGCTTTTGTTATACTTTGTGATTTAAAATCATGCTTCTTGCTTAGCCAAGAAACCAATATTCATCCAAAAAAGAAGGCTCCACCACTAGTACTCTTTCTGTCATCCATATTGCCTATGCAATCAGCATCAATATAAGCACTTAGAGTAAAATCATTAGATATGTCATACCATAATCCAAACTTTGGTGTTTCTTTCACATATCTGAATATCCTCTTGACAACTGCATAATGTGCTTCTCTAAGATCAACTTTGAATCTTGCAATAATTTTAACTACATTTTCTATATCCAACCTTGTGTGAGTCAGAAATTGCAAACCTCCAATCATAGATATGTATGTCTTCTACTCAATAGTAGGAGTCTCATCCTTTGAAAATAACTTGTGTCTAGTTACCATAGGTGTTACAATATGTTTACATGTTTCCAAATCAAACATTTTCAGTAAATCCTTCAAATACTTGGTCTGAGAAATAAAGATTCCTTCTTTATTTTGTACAATCTATAATCCTAGAAAATATTTCATTTCACCTATCATACTCATTTCAAATTCCTTCTTCATGTCTTCTACAAACTTGTTAATTTCATCATCATTTCCTCCAAATATGATATCATCAACAAATATTACCAAAATCATCAATCCATCATCAATTTCTTTCCAATAGAGATTACTATTTGTCATACCTTTGTTATATCCAAGCTTTTTCAAATGCTTGTCCAACCTTTCAAACTAGGTTCTTGGGTGCTTGCTTCAAGCCATGCAATGCTTTCTTCAATTTGCAAACTATGTCCTTGTCATCCATCAAAGGACACCCTTCAGGCTACTTAATGTATACCTCTTCTTCAAGTTCTTCATTTAGAAATATTGACTTGACATCCATCTGATACACTTCGAATTTCTTATATGTTGCATGTACTAAGAATAATCTTACTGCTTCTATTCTAGCCATAGGAGCATAGGTCTCATCATAGTCTATTCCTTCTTGTTGTGAGTAACCTTTACATACCAATCTTGCTTCATTGCTTACAACTTCACCTTGTTCATTCATCTTGTTTCTAAATACCCATTTAGTTCCTATCACATTCTTGTCTATTGGTCTAGGGACCAATTCCCATGTCTCATTCTTTAAAATCTGATCTAATTCTTCTTTCATAGCTTGTTTCCAATGATCATCTTTACATGCTTCATCTACATTCTTAGGTTCAACTTGAGATATCAAACATAGTTCTTCATTGACTCTACTTCTTTTCATCACACCTTTATCTTTTCTTCTAGTGATGTACTGGGATGGGTGATTCTTTATTATATTCTTTCCTGAAATAGGAGTTGCTATCTCAACTATTGGCTCTACTAAAAGTTTTGAGCTTTGTTCCTGCCTTGGCTCTCCTTCATTCTACAAATCATTGTTAGTCTAAAGAAATAATTCATCATTCCTTGGCTTAGTAACAACATCATCATCTGAATTGTAATCAATTATTCTCTCTTGTATCTTTAATTTCTCATCAATTCTCACATTTTCACTTTCCATAATAGTCTCCAAAACTGTTTCCTCTATTACTTGCTCTTCATTAACCAATCTAGACTCATTAACACCGTCTTTAAAGGATCTTTCCATACTTGCTTTAAATTCTTCAACTTTATCAAAAATCAAATTATTTCTAGTTTTTCTCAATCTCTTAGGACATCTACTCAAAAAATGACCAAATTCTTTACATGTCCAACAAACAAAAAATTCCATAACTTCTAGTTCTCTCTTTTTAAGTAGATTAATACCTTCCTTTATCTTTATGTCTCCTTCTGATCTGGATCTATCTTCACTTGAGCTTTTGGTCTTCTATATACAACAGAAGGATTCTAAATCCAAAAAGTCAATACTCTAACCTTTACACAAATCTGATAACTCACCAATAATTTCCACCATTCAAGTGTCAAAATTTCCTCTATCAAATGTAGAACTATCTTTCTTGAGCATGCTCACCATGGATCTCCCAAAGTTGTTAAACTTTATCTTCAAGGACCTAATGCTCTGATACCAATTTTTAGAAATAGTAGTCCACCGAAATAACTGAGAGGGGGGAGGTGAATTAGTTATCCAAAAATTAAAACATTTATCTTCCTTAAATGAACTTAACCATTTAAGCAAAGTAAACAACAACCATAATAAGATGCACATAGATAATTACACCATATATGTTAACTAGGAAAACCCTTGATCAAAGGGAAAACCTTAGTAGAAATGATGCCCACAAGATGATGTACTAATATAAATATTCCTTGTTAGAGGATGGACCATATTAGGAGTCTATTACAACATTTAGTACATATGATTCCTTGTCAGGAGACTTTGAATCCCTGTTAATAGATTCCAACCTTGTTAGGAGATGTAGTACAAAGTATGCAAGAAGAGCCCACTGCCCAAACATGTAATTTCAACTACAAGAAGAGCTCACTGCCCAAACAAGTAATTTACTGTTATGTTCCTCTTTCCTCTATCTTGTCAATTAGACCAATCATTATTAGACCTTGTAGACTAGGTCAATAGAACATCGGCAATGAAATTTCCTTCACTTCCACTTTGCTTTGCTCAACTTCATATTCTGCTCTCTCTATTGCTTACAATCACTTCTCCATGTCACAATTCTGTTCCAAATGATAAAGGAAAATTCCCTTCCTTTATATCGAGTCCATAAAATAATTCCTTGAGTCAGTTGTTAGATGTTCTCAATTAATCATTATAGGACCACATTAAGAACACGTTACACTTAGCGATAACATTAGTCTTATGCCTTGCAACTTGAGTATCAATCCATACACATAATATCATGATGAGAAAACTTAGCCACATCATAAGCAACATGTCTTCTTCACATCATCAATATCAATTCTAAGAATAACATTTTTGCTAAGAGATATAATAAGTTTATCAGAACATGCCTATGTAAATTCTATCTCAGAACAGACATCACCAAAACTTACATAACTTCTTCCAAACTTAACATTTCTTCATCCAACATTAACTGCATTTAGTAGATACTCAAAATTATCTCCCATAACCTCGGATAGTGAGAATACTCAACTAGTTATCTATACCAACTTGATCTTTTTGCTATTCTTCTATCAGATACCACAAAAAACTACAATGTTGACATCAATCACAAACTTAGTCATAAATGTAACATATCATCATAGTAAGATATCTACAGTACTCCCCCATAGGAATATTATCGGCATTCATGATTCCAATAAACTCCACCTGAATACACAAGTCACAATGTGCCTTCAATCCTTGAAAGTTGTTGATTCATAGGTTGCACCAAGGATCCCCGCGAGATTTCCCTGTTGGACATAGAATTCTATTAGGGTGTATTACCCTCCACTGGATTGGGATTTATTATGGTTATATTCATTCTTTTTTTATGGTTATGTTGTACGGTCTTGACTTCTACCTTTCAAGATGTCCAACCGATTTGTATTAACTTTTTGGATTGTTGATCGGTCTCTTGCATAATGGTTATGTTGCATTCATGATATTTTCCTAGTATCTTTTGATGATATTAGCACATAGTATTAATGATAAGAAATTCTTTTATAAGGTAACAAAGGGAGCGTATATTAGACTAGATAATATTAATATAATAATATAATACATATGTCTATGGTTAATTAGTGTGTGCATATATATAGGTGCACACATATATGTCTATGGTTATATATATGTATAACATTAACACATTTATATATATTATCCCCTCAAATTAGGATGAGAATTCAAGAGGGTAATAATCAATAGAAGGATTACTAAATTGAAAAGTGATTACTAAAAAAGGAAATTATATAATTGACAACTATTCTAAAATTAAAGGTAAGGTAATCATATTTTAAAACTAGAATGAATAAATAAAAATTCAAGCAAATTAGTTCAAGGATATTATAACCCAAGACCCCCTAAATGTGAGACTTGCTAATTGTCATTAAGTTATAGGTGAATGTTTGGGAAGTACATCCATGATTACATTACTCATATAATTCAAGTTAGTTAATAAAATAGAAAATAAATATTTATGACATTTAAATATTATCCCAAATCTATGGAATTTCAACCTAAGAACTCCTTGTAGTAACATGTATTTCTTACCATTAGGCTATAAGGAGTTACTTAATACCTCCTGTCATAGTCATGATACTTGGACAACTCATGAAAGCAACTCATTAATTTAAAAAGAAAATTTAATAAGATGTTTTAATCTATGATACTGATGGAAAAGGGAAAGTGAATTAGTAAAATAAATAATACTAATAATGAGGTAGTAATAAAATTAATTATTCACTAACTAAAAACCTTCCAACTATTTTAGCTAGAACAATTGTTTTTCGTGAAACAACTTCTCCAACCACTTGGTTAGTTAAAAATATGGAGAATTTGTGAGTATTGGAGAGAGGTGGATTCTGGGAGAATTAATCATGAGAGAATTCAAATAAAAAACATATGACAAATCTTGAGAGGTTTGTTTATCTTTGAGACTCCCATGACAATATTTACAAGTATGGAATTCTAGAGAGAGAGAGAGAGATTTAAAATTAGAAATTTAGAATTGATATTTAAGGAGGAAAACATCTCGTTGAGAAACACCAAGCATTTGAGAGGTTCAATATGAATATATATGTATGTATATGTGTGTGTGTGTGTGTGTGTGTGTGTGTGTGTGTGTGTGTGTGTGTGTGTGTGTGTATACATATTTGTGTGTGAGTATGTGTGTATATATTGAATGCATATTATGTGTATGTGTGTTCTCTACAAAATGAATTGAATTTACTAAATAGTTATTTGGTGGATGTTACAACTAGTGGTATTTTCCTTCATAATACTTTTGCTAGATACTTTTAAAATTATTTTATACTTAGTAGAGGTGTTCAATGATGCTTTATCATCTTTCCATTTGTGTTATATGGTGAATCAAACCTTATGTATGCACAAAACATATTATTCATATCTTCAAAACTATGTCTCTTGTTGTTTTCCATAAACTAATTATTTTCTTTCTCAGATTCAATTATGAGATAAATTGATGTCTAAACTTGGTATGATGGTAATCTAGAAGAGAAATGAGGAGATCTCAATTGGGTCTTCCTTTGTTTGTGCTTTTGGGTTCCTCATCATTCCAATATGGGTTGTCAACTCAATCCAAAAGTAAATCTTGTTGGGAGTAAAAATTGCATGGTCAATTTTGAGTCATGTATTGTGAATTTTGAAAAATCATGCCCTAAAGTGCCTATTATGCGTATGTAGTTGGTTGTCGGTTTGAGGCCTAGATGGTGTTTGAGTGGCTTAACACCTTTCATTTGACATATGCAGGTGATCCACGATGTTATTTTGTCATCCCGAATCATTCTGTGAAGTGCCATTTTAAGCTAGTGTCAAAATTTGCAATTCTACCTAAGTGTCAAATAGCGACCAGAGGCCCAATTTGCATTTGAATATCTTTTACCTAGTAATGTGTCACGACCTGCCACTTTGGGAGTGTTTAGTGTCCATAACAAAGAACCTATGTTTCAGTTTTCAAGTCATTTTGAATCTGTTTGACTAGGTTTCGAACCCCCCAAAGTTGGTCATTTACTGTTTTGTGCATTTGACTAGTTGTTCACAATTTCGGGAAGCCCTGTTCGACCAATAATATCTTTGACCCAGTTGACCTAAATGAAGAATTTCTTTTTGCATTGTCTTCTAGGGGCCAGACACTTCATATGTTCAAATTTTGAGGTCATGACGAATCCATCTGATCAATTTGCTAACATGATTAAAGACCCAGTTTGCATTGTTTTGTTACGGCTAAGGTGTCCAGATTGATTCGTACCCCTTTTCGGCACATCATAACTTTGACCCTATGATTGATTAGCCTAAATGGATTGTACCATCATGTTGTGTCCTAAAAATTCTTGAAGTATGCCAGTTCTTAAGTCATGACGAATCCATCTGCATACTTTCACATGTCCGTACATTTGCCAAAAACTACTTTTTGACATATTTGCCAGTTTAAAATTTCCAAGTGCTTGTTTTTGGAAATTTGCCAAATTCATCCTGTGACTCGTCATGAGCCCAAACCATAGAATTCTATTCTCTTCATGGCAAAGAACTTATATCCTAGTTTTCAAAACCCCAGGCGATCAATTACCCAATTTTATAATGCCAAACCCGAGCCCAGTTTATGTTTTTTAACATTGTTTGCCTGTAGGGTAATTGAAGTATGGATGTTCGGCAATTAAAATTGTTTTACTGGGAAATTTTCATGGGCTAAGAATTTGCAGTGTGATAGAGTGTGCAAGATTGAACACTCATGCCGATTTTTATGGCCTGGTTACTTGATTGAGTTAGTTTTTATGGCCACCTGGCGAGCCTCCAGACACAAATTTCACACTAGTGTGAGAATGATTAAAATGGAATTTTAAAGTGGAGTTCCTGTGATTGTTCTAATTCCAGTCATTACATTGCAATCAAGAGACGAATATGAGGATGCCAATTGTTTGTACGGAAAAAATTTTTTAGCCGGACCCACTTTGGAGTCCGACTAGTTTCTTCATGCATGGATGATTGTGAATATTAAATAAACATTCTCATCATTCAAATTATGATAATGCATGATCAAAGTTCTTAAATGCATTGAAAGCATTTCTACTTGATGCCAACATGCATGCTAACAAAAGCTAAATTTTATATTATGGGAGCATTCAAGATAAGTCCCGATCATAAGTTGATTGCATATGCAAAGCACATCAAAGGGAATGAAATATACAGATAGTTCTCACTTATTTGCCAAATGTGAGATGTCAATACCGGTTTCAATGAAAGTTTTCGATGATTTTATGAGCCCCATGTTTTAACCAGAGGCATATCTGTGATTGATTCCTAAAAAATCATGGATATCATATATATGGAATTCATATATCAAAGTACCAGCTCAACGCAATACAGAAGGAAACGCCCAAGTTTTAAGACAGAAATCCCACGCTAGAAATAGAGGAAAATAGCATACAAGCTACAGGCGAGGTTAGAAGTTGTGACATTGGAAGAGCCACATTTTTTTTTTTTAAAAGGCAATCACCATATGAGTGATGGAATTTCATGCTTCAAGGGGAAAACTCGCATTTTGAAAGGGGAGAGACCATAAAAGACGTGGCAACAGACTGATAAAAAGTAACAGAAATCCACACCATACTTGAAAGAGGTCACAGTCCAAGCAACGTCCCAAGTTAAAAGGTGAAATCTACATGCATAAGAGGAGTATGAAGTTGCAACCAGTGCAAGGCATGTTACCAGCGACAAGTAAGAAGAAAAAAGAGGAAATCTGCTAGTATTTAAAGTGTATGAAAAGGAGGATGTAGCCTTAACAGCCGTCTAGCAAACAATTGAGATCCTCACACCTTCTAAGTCACTTTCAAATATAGAGCTCATGCAAGGCATACAGGAAGGAGAATCACGCATAAAAAGGGGAGTCTCGATTCCAAAAAAGTCGCAGGCATTGAAATGGAGGCAAAAACAGTGAAACCATTATCCCACATCGATGGGGAAATGGGAATTATAAATTTTTTAATACAACTCTCCACAACATGTATAATGAATTGAAGTGAGAGACTTTTGAAAGGCAAGGGCGCATGTGGAAGTTTGGGCTCGGATGTGACGTCAGTTGGAGGCGAATAAAATATAATTTTAAACAAAAGCACAATTAAAGACCGATTACATCATCAAATTGAAGCCCGCCAGAAAAGTCAAAAATCTGGCATGTCGCTTGCCGGAAAATTTTGGAAAATCCGGCTAGCGACATAGCGAGGTCGTCGAAAAATTTTGAAAATTCGGCAAGATTCAAAATGCAGCATGGGTCCTGCCTGGAGATAACAGCAAATCAAAAAGTGACACGTGGCATTGGTCAAACCTAGAGTTGACTCAAATTTGGAAGGGCTAGGAAAAATAAAATGATTTTAAAATTTTCATTTTAAAATTATTTTGCCAAGAAACTGATGTGCAGGGGATTGTTTTTCAAACGAAGATTTCAGGCGTTTCTCAGAGGCTAGATATGCCTTATCATATACAGTTGGAATCGTGAGAATCCAAATTTTCCATTTTTGAAGTCAATTTTTGCACAGGTCTTTCTTGGTTTGAGCTATAGCCAGAAAAGTGAATTTTGGGGCTTCCTCAATGGAATGGGTAAAAAATTGAAAATCCAGTTAGGGGATCAGTAAAACTTGAGATATTGTGCAAATCAGTTGCAAAAAATGATGAAACAAAATCAGATCAAGATGAGATAAGGAAAGAAGAAGTTTTCTATTGCCAAAAGATTGATTTTCAAGTGGACACTTGTCATTCTGAAACCAAATTTGGTAGTTCATCTGGGCTATATCATTATTTCTTTCTGTCATTGTAAGGGTTCCATTTTTTGCACTGAGAGACCATTCTTCAACATTTTCTTCTTGTATTGAACAGCATTTTGAGTTTTATGCAAATATTTCATGTCTGTTAGGTGATTTATGAAGTATTCTGTACATCTCTCATGTATTTGATTTCAAAGAAAGCAAATAAAGAGCAGCAATGGTTTCAATTTCAGCCTGAATCTTGTCTCCTTTTTGTGGATTTGTAATCTTTTCTAGTTTATGATCAAAGACCATAGATTAGGTTGCATCTCATTTAGTGATGTATGTGATTAAAATACCTTGCTTATGGAACCAAGAGCCATGTAATCGCTTGGTGTTTATCACAGGGTTTACCGATTTCATGATGGGATTTTCTGAGTATGAGATTCATTTTGATGCAGATGTCAATTCACAAGGTGAAACATAGATCAGGGATCTTAATGTAGAGATACGTTTGAGGTTTCTAGGAGATGTATGGTTATGATTCATTTAATTGCCCAACAGATAAGGCATTGGTCAGAGATAGGATCATTAAGTTCTGTTGCTCATACTTGGGTCTTGCTGATATCAATCTATTAAATCATTTTCATTTTATTGTTGAAAGGTATTCAAAGTATAACCCGCACTTAGCTTTCCAGTTTCATGAGTCATGTCCTTAGCTATTTCATGCTTGTGATCTCTTGGTTAAGCATAGAAGGATTAAGGGTTTCATCTTCTTTTATAGATCCTGAATATGGTTATTGCACTGGTCACATAGTCAGATCTAAAGAGGTTCACCCGCCTAGGTTTTGTAGAGCCTGAAGTGCAGAAGGAGTACAGCCTTATAGTTGGCCTGGTGTCTGAATGGATGTGTGGATAATGGGAGTTAGCTGCCCCAAGATATGTTTTTTTCTCATCAGGGTAATTGGAAATGGGTAACATTTTCAAACACCAACAAATGTAATCCCTAGACACTATATGTGACCAACTACATAGTTCTAGGAACCAAGTGCACAATTATCAAGCCAAAGTACACACCTAAATGCCCACATACACAAATTTATCCCCCAAGTGTGCAGTTATAATGCTTAAGTACACATGACCTCTTAAAAGTTAGTAGTATTATGGTTACTTCATGTTTTGAGTC
Organism: Cupressus sempervirens; assembly: GCA_028749045.1. Classification (NCBI taxonomy): domain Eukaryota; kingdom Viridiplantae; phylum Streptophyta; class Pinopsida; order Cupressales; family Cupressaceae; genus Cupressus; species Cupressus sempervirens. The sequence goes on from CM053785.1 coordinate 621,616,563, forward strand.
ATGGGGTCACTAGAGGATGTTATGACCTTTTTTCTTGTCATGTTTGGCCTAGTATGAATGTACTAACATTGGTTTCACATCTATTAACATGTATTTTTATTTATTCATATGAGTTTTTATGGTTTTAAGGCTCAGTTTAGGGTTGTAGTTACCTTGTAGACTAGGGACTATCAATGGTCTCCTAAACCTAACTAGGGTTTCTGTAATGTTAGTATAACTTATATAAAATTACTACCAAAGCTTTATCTTTTTTATGTATGAGTAGGGAGCCTAGAGACACTATGTGAGTGGTTCCCCATATGTACCAGGGCCCAAAGTGGCCCCTATAGGCAATTTTTTAATCAAGTGGAAACATATATAAAATTGACTAGAAAATGGGGGTTTGGGAACAAACACACTAATAAAGAAAATGATGTATTTATTTGTATACACCTATTGGTGTACTGAGGCCATTTTCCTAGTAAGAGGATACCAGGGTACATGGTCATTAGGAAAGATCCCAATGAGAAGGGTTTTGTGTTGACACTAACCTAGTCAATACTCTAGAGTCATTGTTTCTTTGTTTTGTGATGTAATGTTTTGATACCTTATTTTGTTTGTATTTTCCTTTTTTTCTCTTTTATGGATTGTTCTGGAAGGGATACCTCTTGGCATTAGATTTCCCTAATACTTCTATTAACCTTGGATCTATCTCCTAGCTTGGGCGAGTGTACTTTTTTGGTTCCATGTGATTGGATGGAAATTTTTATCAAGGTACTATTTGTGGCCCAACAGATGATTCTTGCATATGCTTCAGTGTGGATTTCAATTCAAGACCTTCTATGTTGTACAATGTACTCAAAATGACATAAATAAATTATGATGATATAATCTTTTTCTTTCCTGTAAAAATAAAAATAAATGTAAATGAGATTATTAGATTTAAGAACATCGAAAGGTGTTTTAGTAATGCAAGTTTATAATGAAATTAATGTTGTTTCCCTTACCCCTTTTTTCTCTCTATGAGTTTCTTCTTTCAAATGTAAAATGTAATGTAAAAATGATAAGTGCTTTAACACAAAAAGTGTTAATATCTGAATACAGATTATGATACAACTATATGTGCTAGGGGAATAAATAAATAGTTACACATTTGATTTGAAGTTGTATGCAATAGATTTCACTCTAGTATCTTCTCCTTTCTCATATAAATATGTTAGTAGGATTACAAGTTATGAAAAGGAAAAAGAGTGTGTCGTAATTATATGTCGCAAATAATAGTATATGCATCTTGACAAATGAATATAACAAGAAGTGAAGAAACTAGAATGTTACAATAAACTATGTGGTTTGTAGATTTAGAAGTTTCACTTATACACTTGAGAATATAGTTACAAATTAGTAAAATTGATCTTGGAGTAACATCAAGGAACCTATAGTATAGTGCCTACCCCTAGTTGCTTTATGTTATATCGCTCAATTCTCTTAGGCTGATTTTTATGCTTATGTGATTTGATTAGTGGTACTTGGTTAACTGATTAGATGACACTATTTACACATTTAGGTCATATATTTATGAGCTACTTTGTACTTGAGATATTTCATGTATCATTATGATTCATAGTTATTCATGTGATGAAGTTTGAATGCTTTTATATAACGATTACAGTTAGGCTCGTGATGATATTTCATATAAATTATGAATACATACCCCATACTTGCATGTGTGTGTGTGTGTGTGTGTGTGTGTGTGTGTGTGTGTGTGTGTGTGTGTGTGTGTGTGTGTGTGTGTGTGTGTGTGTGTGTGTGTGTGTGTGTGTGTGTGTGTGTTTGTGTTTTTTTTGTGTGTCTAATGTGGTTGAGGGAGAAAATCCTTGTCACCTACTAGTTGGAATCTGCATGATGTACCACTCCCCCCCATTACCTATTTATGTGTGTGTGTGGGTGTGTGTGTGTGTGTGCATGCATGCATGCATATATGTATGTACTTGCTCAACTTTTATGTAGGTTGCTAGTACTAGGCATCGACTTCCCTAAATTTCCAAGATGAGCATTCCCTATCATAGTATCTATATGGGAAAAGAGAGGAGATAGTTTCTGTAATGTTTTGAACCCTAATTGTATATTGGACTCGACATAATGCCTTTTTCCCATGTCTATTATACCCATATTTGGGTTGTACAATGTTAGGAGGAAAGCATTTAGTATGAGGAATGACCATACGGTCTATTAGACTAGGAGGCCATATAGAGATGTTGTCCATATGGTGGGTTTGTTGTAGGCCATATGGAATGTTAAGATTGTATGGATGAAGAGCTTGGAGGTTGTACTGATGTTGGTCATATGGCGGGAGTGTTGGGGGGCCATACAAGGTGTCAAGGTCATACAGATGGAGTATTTGGTGGTCATATGAGATATCTGTGGGTGTGAGGTGGAGGCATTAACCTCATTCTATGCTAGAGAAAACAATGTTATTAATCTAGAAGGATTTGAATGTAATCTTTCCAAATACATAGAATGAATAATTAGATATAATTATAGTCCCAATCACAAATATATTCCAACAAGATGGAACCCTAGATATCCAAGATTAGAAGAAAAGTAGAACGCAAAGGAATAGGGTGGGGGTTGAATCCCATTGAAACTGGGAAGCCAAGTAGGGAAGATCTTTCACTTCGAAAATGATAAATAATACTGATCTCTAATCTCTATTTGCAATATAAAAGAAATAATCCAAAATTGAATAAAAAATAATACCTACATTTTATACTTAAATACCCTTGAAGAAACTCCTCAGGGTTTACAAAGATAGCCGATGACAACACCTATGGAAACAAAAACAAAAACAAAAATGGATCTGAGATATACTAATTAAATTAGCCCATAAACAAAGCTTTGGTTATTTATCTATTTTATGACAGGAACATTACAATCCTCTCATCCCACAATTTCCTTGTCCTCAATAAAATGCAATGTCATATGTTAAAGAATGTGTTCATCTTCCCAAGTTACATCATCCAATGACAAGTGTTTCTCGTATACCAAGTATTCCTTCAGAGTATGGTTCCACAATATTTTCTTGCGTACATCAATTATCTCAACCAGTTCTAACATGAGCTTCTCTCCTTCATTCAGTGGTAGAAGATCTGTGGTTACTATGATTTTTTGTCCCACGGATTTCTTCAAGTAGGAGATGTGAAAGACATAATGAATGTAGCTCCATTTTGGCAATTTCAATTCATAGGAAACTTCACTAATGTGGTGAGTTACATGATAAGGACCATAAAAATGTGGCTTCAATTTTTCTTTCCCTTTTTCCTTCAATGAGGATTTCCTATATGGCTAGAGCTTGAGATAAACCAAGGCACCCACTTCAAAACTTATCTTGATCTAGTGTCTATTGGTGTAGATCTTTTGCTGATTTTGTGCCCTTTATAAGTTTTCTTTCAAGGATCTCATAACGTCTTGCCCCTCCTAAAGCCAGTTATTTTCTCTAGGTGCATAACTGTGACCCTGAACCATGTCCATAAATGAAAGGGGTTTATACTCGTATAGTGCTTTAAAGGGTGTCATCCTAATAGACATGTGGTAAGTTATATTATAACAATATTCTCCCAAATTCAACCATTTGACCCATGCCTTTTGTTGTGCTAAAACGTAGTTCCAAAGGTAGCCTTCAAACCACTTATTCAAAATCTTTGTCTATCCATCTATTTGAGGGTGGTAGCTAGTACTAGGTGATAATTCTATTCTTGTCAACATAAATAATTATGTCTAGAAAATACTGAGAAACTAACCATCTATGTCACTAACAATGTTTCAGGACAACCCATACAGACTAAAAACTTTTTTGAAAAATAAGTCTTTTACCTATGCAGCCTAGAAATTTGAGGAGATGGCAAAGAAATGTGCATACTTTGTCAATCTGTCAACCACCACAAAGATACAACCCCTTCCATTTATCTTATAAATTTTGATGATGAACTCAATAGAGATACTTTCTCACTTCTATTATGGTATCAACAAGGGTTGCAATAGTACTGTAGGTAAGGTGTATATGGATTTATTTTGCTGGCAGAGTGCACATTCCCACACATATTACAAAACATCATCTTTAATTCCCTTCCATGAGAACCTCAACTTGAGTTTTTTATAGGTTTTAAGAAACCCTGGGTGTCTCGCCAAGGGTGAGGTATGTATTTCCTTAAAGATTTTCTACTTTAATTTGGATTCAGGCACTAATTATATCCGACCCTTATAGTAAATGATGTCATCCAACACCTTGTATTGGTCATCTTGAGTGTCTTTGGCTATTATATTACATACAAATGTGCTTTTAGAATATCCACCAATAAGCGTACTTTCCAATCAGCTAAAATATGAGACAGTAAGTAGATGGCAGGTGTTCTTGACAAAACATCTGCAACAACATTATTCTTTCCCTTCACATATTCAATGTTGAAATAAAAAGCCTTAATCTTACTTACCCATTTGTATTGCCTCTCATTCAAAAAAAAATTCTCCATAAAATACCTCAAACTATTATGATTGGTACAGACAACAAACTAGGTACCCACCAGATATTGCCAAAATATGGTCAGGACATGCACAATGACCAACATCTCTTTGTCATAAATGGAATATAGGTGCTCATCTTGTGTAAGCTTTTGACTCTCATAGGCTATAAGGTGTTTTTCCTATATCAATATTGCACCAATACCCTCTCTAGATGCATCACACTCAAGAATGAATGGTTGAGTGAAGTATGGTAAGGTAAGAACTGGACAAGTGCTCATTTCTTCTTTTAACTTATCAAAAGTGTGTTGTACCTTTTCATTCCACTAAAAGGAGCCCTTCTTAGTTAGATCTATTAATGGTGGTCTAAGATAAAAAAAATCCATTTACAAACCTCTGGTAATAATTACATAGCCCAAAGAACCCTCACAAATCAGAGTGCAATTTTAGAGGGGGCCAATAAGGATAGCTTGAATCTTTTCCTAGTGGACCTGTACTCCATATTTATTGACAATGTGCCTTAGGTATAACATTTATATCATTTTGAGTTCACACTTGGATTTCTTGGAGAACAAGGACTGATCCTCCATGATCCCTAGGACTTTATCCTAATATCCCAGGTGTTCTTCTTAGGCTTTACTATAAATAAGGATATCATCAAAGAATACCAACTAGTACGCACATAATTTTTTGTTGAAGATGTGATTCATGTAAGACAAAAAAGTAGATGTCACATTTATTAATCCAAATAACATGACTAGGAACTCATAATTTTTGTAGTGACAACCTCTACATTTTCTTCCTTCATGCAAATCTTATGGTATTCGGAATGAAGATCTATGAAAAAGAAATTGCACCATGCAACTCATCCAACAATTCATCAATCCTAGGAATAAGATTGTTAGAAATGCTTGTAGAATAACTGAGAGGGGAGGTGAATTAGTTATTCAAGGTCCAAATTTCCTATTCAAACTTTTCACTAAGTGTAGTGAGCCCATTCAATCATTTATTCATCCAAGCTTTAACTTTTCTAACCAGCAAGTTACTGTAAATCAACATGTAATCATAACACATAAGAAATCAACACATAATACAGTGATTTACGTGGAAACCCAATTTGGGGAAAACCACCACTAACATACTACTCAATTCTCACTCTTCTTAAGTGATTCCCTATTAAAGGCCTGCCTTGTTAAAGGCTTACAACACACTATCAAATGTGACCTTGTTAGAGGATTTAACCAACCTGTTAGAAGTGGGCCTAGTTAGAGGACTTTAGAACATTCACTTGGAATGCCACCCTATTAAAGGATTTACAAATAGTCCATAGGATTTTTAGATCTAATATAATTGCTAGAGAGTATTAGAAAATCTTTGACCTGACTACATCATACAACTTATCTTGCAGATCTCAGATCACTTCTCAGCTCATACCATTGCTTGGCCTTCAATCTCTGCAACTCTAACAGCTTGCTCTCCTTTCAAGCTTAGTCTCCTCGAGTCTCCATGCACAATGTACCAATGCAATCATCTCTTCATGACCACTTATAGAATTAAAGCCTCTATGTTCTTCCTTCTCCTAGATGTCCTCTCCTTGACACCCCTCAAACCACTTTGCAGATTTGGCTCTTCAGTAGCAACAGTATTAGTAGCATTTGCTTCTTGGTCTATGACTCCTTAAATAGAAGTCTTGGAGTCCTTTTCTTGCTCAATTCTTCCATTCTTTAATTTCAATTTTTATGGATTAGGTAGGATTTATTGTATCTAACCCATATTATGTTTCCTCTAGAAACTTCTTGAATAATCCTCTTGAATTCGCCCAAAAATGGTTTACATAGAATTCTGTGCCACCAACTCATCATTCTTATCTTTCAACTTGTTCACAAAATTCAAGGTAACCACTTTGTCAGCTTAGATTTGGTGAATCTTCATCATTTGAAATAATGCAGTAGCTCGGCACTGTTGAAATATTGGTGCTCGGCACATACTATGTTACTCAACATCAACTGTGTTTTTCCTGATGCTCGGCACCTGAAGATCACTCGGCACCTACTAGGATTTTTTGATGCTTGGAACCTAATCTAAATATCACTTGGCACACACTAGAATTTACTATTACTCGGCTCCGACTGAGAATTTTCTCAGCTTCAACTAACTTGCTCGGCACCCACTAATGATCTTAGTTTACGCTTTGTAGTCAACCTTGTTACACCTTTTTGCTCTAATTTTTCTAAGTGTGACCAACCTCTATATCTTTGAGTATGCTATCAATACATCATTTAACCATTCTCTTAACTAATCCTTGCACTTCATTACAACATCATAACTCAACCTTTCCCTTAGGTGTTCTTGTTACATCTTGTTGATCAAATGCTCTTCATCAATCAACTAAGTGATAGTACTTGGATCTTATAAGCAAATGTCATTCCTAAAAATAGCAAGTTTGACATCAATAACAAAACAATGATTGAAAACATTCTTTTAACAATGAACTTCCTTCTTTACAACAATCTCTCTCTTTGATCTTCAACAATGAGCTTTTAAATCAGATTTCCAACAATCTCCCTCTTTGGCATTGATGGCAAACCAAACTAATCAACCATCAGACTAAACTATTCATCCACAAGCTTACTAGGTTAGAATAGTAAGTCAAATTCCAAAAAGTAAACTGTAACTTCTCATCTCCTTCTACTATTCTGATTGCTTCATTTCTGCTTCTCCCTCTTGGTTGTTGTATCCTAGTGCTTTGTTTTTCTCCCTCTGTATTGCTCATCTTCTATTGTTCTGATCAATTTTTGATTATGTCTATCAACTTCTCCCTCTATCTTCATTGACTTAGTATCTCCCTCATACTTCTGATCACTAGATCATTAGCATGTGATTAGTTTCTCACATCTTCTCTCCCATTGATCAGTTTCTCACATCTTCTCCCTCTTTGACAACAATGCTAAAGATATATTAGCATCTTAGTATGCAAATGTAGTTTTTTTAGATTCATTCAATATATCCCTCTATCACCTTGCTTGTGACTGATTTAGAACTTCAGCACATCTCCTACTTTAGGCATGAATCCTAAAGTAAGTATCCTCTGCATCAATGTGTAAAACCTTCAACATTTAGCTCATTTGATGCAGGGAAGTCTTGTTTTTGCCTCAAGTTTCCTTAGCTAGGGGTATCACCCCTAACTTTCCTCTAAGATACTCAAAAACATCTTTAGGTAGTGCTTTTGTGAAGATGTCAGCAATTTGTTCCTTTGAGCTAACATATTCCATCTTCACTTGTTTGTCTTCCACCAACTCTCTTACATAGTGATGCTTGATTGCAATGTGCTTGGTTTTTGCATGCATTATAGGGTTCTTTGATATGTTGATAGCGCTTGTATAATCACAATAAAGTATCACAGGCTCAGTTACCTCTTCCCTCATACCTTGCAGCAAATGTTTGATCCATACAATATTGATGCAATTTATAGCAGTTGCAACATATTCAACTTCAGCAGTTGACTGTGAGGTGTAGCTTTGCTTTTTTCTAGTCCATGTAATCAACCTTTTTTCCAAGAAAAATGTTCCTCCATCGATGCTTCTTCTATCATCAATGTTACCTCCCCAATCTGCATCAGTGTAGGCTCTTAGTTCAAACTTTTCACTCCTCTTGTAGTACAAGCCAAAGTCATCAGTTCCTTTTAGGTACCTTATTATTCTCTTTACTGCCATTAAGTGATTTTCCCTTGGATTTGTAGAAAATTTGGCCACTATTCCAAAAACTAATGCAATGTTTGGTCTACTGTGTACAACATATTGTAGCTTTCCAATCATTGATCTATACAATGTCTAATTTACTTCAGTTGATTCATCTTCTTGGATAGCTTATGTCTAGTTGTCATTGGTGTGCTAACTAGTTTTGACTCTTCTAATCCAAATGTTTTGAGTATCTCCTTGATGTATTTTGATTGGGTCACAAATATACCATGCTTCAATTGATGTACTTGTAATCCAACAAAGAATTTAATTTCTCCAAACATTGACATCTCAAATTCATATTTCATTTGATCAGCAAAATCTTTGCATAGAACATATTTTCCTCCAAATATTATATCATCAACAAAGATTTCTGATATCAAAATGTCTTTACCTTTTTCAACTTTGATATACAAGTTGTTGTTGTCATCTGCTCTCTCAAATCCTATCTTCAGAAGATATTTGTGCAATCTCTCATACCATGCTCTAGGGGCTTGTTTCAATCCATAAAGTGCCTTGTGTAGTTTGTAGACCATGTCCTTGTTCTTCTCATCAACAAATCCCTACAGTTGTTCTATGTAGACTTCCTCTTCCAGTATACCATTTAGAAAAGTAGACTTAACATCCATTTGGTAGACTTTGAAACCTTTGTATGTAGCATATGCAAGTAATGTTCTTACTCCTTCCATTCTTGCAACAGGGGCAAATGTTTCCCCATAATCTAGTCCTTCTTCTTGTGCATAGCCTTTGCAAACTAACCTGGCTTTGTTTCTTGTTATCTCACCATTCTCATCAAGTTTTTTTATAAACACCCATTTGGTACCAATCACATTCTTATCAGCTGGTTTAGGAACTAGGTTTCATGTTTTGTTCTTCTCAATTTGATCTATCTCCTCTTCCATGGCTTTATACCAGTCATCATCTTGTAGTGCATCTGTCACTATTTTAGGTTCAACCTTGCTCAACAGACATGATTCATTCCTGAGTCTATTCCTTGTCATTTGGCAACCTTGTCACCAATGATTTGATCTGTAGGATGATGTCTTCTCACATACTTGGCTAACCTTGGTTATGTTCTTCTTTCCATTTTTTATCCTTCAGCTTAAGAGTCATTTTTCTCTTCTTCATCTAGTACTTCATCATTTCTTTCATGTATACTATTTTCAAAACTAGAATGTACATTTTCTACATATTGCAGCTCAGCTTCTAAATGTAGCTCGACATTCACAGGCTAAGACTCGGCAGATACTAAAATGTGTTGTTGATTTTCAACTTGATTTGTAGCATTGTCTTCAACAGTCATTCCTTCATAGAAGTATACAAAGGATCTATAATCCTCTAATTGCTTGGACTAATCAATTTGAACTTCTACATGCTCATCAAAATTTACATTTGCACTCTCCATAATCTTTTTAATGTTGGTGTTCAAACACTTATATGCCTTACTTCTAGTGGAGTATCCAAGGAATATGCTTTCATCACTTTTTGCATCAAACTTGCCATTTCTAGTATCTTTAAGAATATAACATTTACAACCAAATACTTTGAAATGTTTCACATTAGGTGAGTGACCATACCATAATTCAAAAGGTGTTGCATTTGTACCTTTCTTGACTTGAACTCTATTCAGTGTATAGACTGCAGTACTTATAGCTTCTCTCTAGTATTTTAGTGCAACATTTTTCTCTATCATCAAGGTTATAGCATAGTCAATCACTGACCTATTCCTTCTTTCAGCAATATCATTCTGTGGTAGAGTTCTTAGTGCTGATGTTTGTCTTTTGATGCCTTTGCCATTGTAGAATATTTCAAACTCTTTTGATGTGAACTCACCTCCTCTATCTGACCTTAGGAATTTCAGGTTCTTACCTATTTCCTTCTCAACTCTAGCCAAATACCACTTGAATATTTGAAATGCATCAAATTTTTTCTTTAAAAATATAGCAGTCATCATCTTGGAATAATCATCTACAAATAGCATTATGTATCTGTCTCCTAGGTAGCTTTGCACCTCTATTGGACCCCATAAGTCTGTATGGACTAACTCTAGTACTTCTTTGGAAGTGTATGTTTTTTTTTTGAAACTAGACTTAGTCATCTTCCCTAGTTGGCATTGTTTGCACATTCTGTTCTCAAGTTTCTTCAACTTGGGTAACCCTCTGACTTTGTTCTTCTTGCTAATGTTGATCAGATTATCAAAGTTAACATGACACGACCTTTTATGCCACAACCATACATTGAGTCTAGCAACAAGACATGTTGCATCTTCCATATCTAGGTAAAATAGATTACTCCTAGTTTGTTTACCTTTTCCTATCAAATTTCCATCAATGTCATAGATCTTGGCAATTTTGTTTTCAAATTCAACTTTGCAACCTATATTGCCTAACTGTGATACACTCAAAAAGTTGTAGTTCAATCCTTCAACATAGTATGCATGTCACATGAAATTTTCTCTATAAGTTTAATAGAGCCTTTTCTTTTGATTTGACATGGAGCATCATTACCAAATCTAACATTATGTCCATCATATTGAGTAAAGGTAATGAACTTACTTTTATCTCCTGTCATGTGACGTGAGCATCCACTGTCTATGATCCACTTGTCATTCTTGTTCACACAGGTAACTAATGCTATTGCTTCATCTTCATCTTTATCTGATTCATCCTTCATGGCCATATAGACTACTTCATCATTATTCTCATTAGAATCTTCTTCAACAATGTAGCATATTTTATCTTTCTCCTTGTAGTCTTTTCTATCATCTTCTCTTTTGTTTCTGTACTTATTTCCTTCTTTGTAGTTCTTCTTCTATGTACATCTTGTAGCAATATGACCTACTTCATTGCAATTGAACATATGATAGGGAGCTTACCTTTGAATTTACCTTTGCCTTTACGAAATCTCCTAGCCAGTAGTGCTTCTAATTGTTTCACATCTTCCTCATCTGCGCTACTATCACTAGATGCATGTTTTCCTTTTCTTCTCTTCTTGCTTGATGTCTCCTCCTTAGTGTCTTTTATTGTCATCTTGGACTTGAACGCAGATTCAAGGTTCTCAAGTCTGTAGTCATCAAAATTGGATAGCTCAAATGCAGTAAGTCTTCCCACTATTCCTTCAAAAGTTAGTGTGTTTCCTTGTACACACCTTAACTCTTGGATGGTTGAAACTCTAATAGCATAGACAAGGAGCAAAGTTCTTAGGCATTTGTTGATGACAATTTCTTCTTCCAATTGACCATCTAAACTTCTTATTGCACTTACCACCTCTTTCATTCTAGCAGCATATTTAGCAACATTTTCACCTTCCTTCATTTTCATGTCATCAAACTTTCCTCAGTATGCTTTCTCTTTTTGCTCTCTAAACATTTTGATCTCCTCCATAGATATCTAATAAGGCTTTCCACATCTTGAATGTAGTGTCACAATCTTTGATGTCATCATATTCTACATAATTAAGTGCAGAGGCAATCTCCAACATTGCTTGATTGTGCTCCTTCTTTTTGTTCAAATCATCTATAGTAAGAGGTCCTATTGGATTTGCATGTTATGTTCCAATTAAGGTTTGTGCATAGTCACCTATTGATCCAAGGTGTAGTTTCATCAGACTCTGCCATGCAACAAAGTTGTCTTTGTTGAGCTTGGGAACTTCTCTCTTGGACATCTTGATCTTCCTACTACTAGTACCTTGAAACTAAATCGGTAGATGGCTCTAATACCAATTGTTAGAAATTTTTTTAGAATAATTGAGAGGGGGGGTGAATCAGTTATTCAAGGTCCAAATGTCCTATTCAAATTTTTCACTAAGTGTAGTGAGCCCATTCAATCATTTATTCATCCAAGCTTTAACTTTTCTAACCAGCAAGTTACTATAAATCAACATGCAAGCATAACACATAAGAAATCAACACATAACACAGTGATTTACTTGAAAACCCAATTTGGGAAAAACCATCGGTAACATGCTACTCCATTCTCACTCTTCTTAAGTGATGCCCTATGAAAGGCCTACCCTGTAAAGGCTTACAACACACTGTCAAATGTGACCTTGTTAGAGGATTTAACCACCCTATTAGAAGTGGGCCTAGTTAGAGGACTTTAGAACATTCACTTAGAATGCCACCCTGTTAAAAGATTTACAAATGGCTATCAAACCAACCTAAGTCCATAGAATTTTCAGATCTAATACAATTGCTAGAGAGTATTAGAAAATCTTTGACCTGACTACAACATACAATTTATCTTGCAAATCTCAGATCACTTCTCAGCTCATACCATTTATTGGCTTTCAATCTTTGCAACTTTGATAGATTGCCCTCCTTTCAAGCTTAATTTTCTTGAGTCTTCATGCTCAATGTACTAGTGCAATCATCTCTTCATGACCACTTATAGAAGTAGAGGCTCTGTGCTCTTCCTTCTCATAGATGTCCTCTCCTTGACACCTCTCAAACCACTTTGCCAATTTGGCTCTTCAATAGCAACAATATCAGCAACATTTGCTTCTTGGTCTATGACTCCTTAAATAGAAGTCTTGGAGTCATTTTTCCACTCGATTCTTCCATTTTTTAATTTCATTGTATCTAACCCATATTATGTTTCCTCTAGAAACTTCTTGAATAATCCTCTTGAATTCACCCAAAAATGGTTTACATAGAATTCTATACCACCAGCTCATCATCCTTATCTTCCAACTTGTTCACAAAATTCATGGTAACCACTTTGTTGGCTCAGATTTGGAAAATCTTCATTGTAGAAGGTAGGATTCATTATATCTAACCCATATTATGTTTCCTCTAGAAACTTCTTGAATGATCCTCTTGAATTCACCTAAAAAATGGTTTACATAGAATTCTGTACCACCAGCTCATCATCCTTATCTTCCAACTTGTTCACAAAATTCAAGGTAACCACTTTGTCCGCTCAGATTTGGAAAATCTTCATCGTTTGAAATAATGCAGTAGCTCAACACTATTGAAATACTAGTGCTCAACACATACTGTATTACTCATCATCAACTATGTTTTTCTTGATGGTCGGCACTTGAAGATCACTCAACACCTGCTAGGATTTTCTGATACTTGGCACTTGATCTTCACTCAGCACCTGAAGATCACTTGGCACACACTAGAATTTACTATTACTCAGCTCCAACTGAGAATTTTCTTGACTTCAACTAACTTGCTTGGCACTCACTAATGATCTTAGTTTACATTTTGTAGTCAACCTTGTTGCACCTTTTTCCTCCAATTTTTCTAAGTGTGACCAACCTCTATATCTTTGAGTATGCTATCAATACATCATTTAACCATTGTCTTAACTGATCCTTGCACTTCATTACAACATCATAACTCAACCTTTCCCTTAGGTGCTCTTGTTACATCTTGTTGATCAAATCCTCTTCATCAATCAACTAAGTGATAGTACTTGGATCTTATAAGCAGATGTCATTCCTACAAATAGCAGGTTTGACATCAATGACAAAACAATGAATTAAAACATTCTTTTAACAAAAAACTTCCTTCTTTACAACAATCTCCCTCTTTGATATTCAACAATGAGCTTTTCAATTAGATTTCCAACATAAGATATCTATTTTTTATTGTCTTCTTATTCAAAGCATTATATTACACACACATGTGCAATGCCCCATCCTCTTTTTACCAATATCACTAATGATGCAAAAGGACTAGAGTTGGGATAGATCCATCCCTTCTTGAGTAGCTCCTAAATCATCTTCTCAGTCTCATCTTTGAATTTTTTTGGACGACAATAAGGCATGGTGATAACTAGTTTGTTTCTAGCTTGCAACTCAATGGTATGCTCAAAACCATGATGGGGAGTTATGCCAAGAGGAATGTCTATAAATTTTTTATCATGGGTACTCAAGATATCATGTAGATCATCATCTTTGTGGGGTGTCAATTGTCCTTTTATTCATTTTACAACAACAAAGTAATGGCCAGCCTATGCAATGTCATCATTCCAAAAATGGCCTCCATCTTTTGTGTTGAAACTTCCTTCAGTCCCTCATTGATCATCCCATAGAGAACAACCTTCTTCTCATCAAGAAAAAAAGTGAAGTCCGTCTACTTGAAATTCTGTGTGTATTAATCTCATGAATCCATCCAATATATGCCTATAATAACCTCCATATTATCTAGGTATAGTATAAAGAATTCCATCATCACCGTTGACTAGCCATGGTGATACTCAGTTGGGGAACAAGGTGCGTGCAGGGTAAGAGTGTTCCTCCTATGACCTTGATCTATAATATTGTGAATATCTGTATAGGTAGACCTCTTCTTTTCACCAAAGATGAGTTTATGAAGTTTAGACTAGTTCCACTATTGAGCATCACAATGGTCCTTTTTCGCTAAAGGGTTCCCCATACTTTGAATACCATACACCTTGGTCTCCCAGCTAGGGTGATGGTTCCTCTATGTCATACTAGTGTGGTGATCTTCTTCATATCATTCAAATTAACCATTTTAGAGTCCTCCTGTGGGTGATTGTCCTCTATGGGTAGATTCTCCTGATTGTCCTCATCATCATACATGACCTAGATGTAGTGTATTTTTCCTTTGCCAAGGGATTTGTACCCAAGTTCCCACAACTCCTTACAATTGAAACATAATTTCTTCTTGCAGAGCTTCTATCTGGTAGCTTCGTCCAATGAAGGCTTCTTTGATGGAGGTTTGTTATCTTTATCCCTTGGAAATATTGGTGGTTTGGAATGAGAGTAATCTTGAGAGGATGATTTCACACTTCACACCTTTTTATAGCCTCTGAAAGGGTGGTAGAGTTGAAAGCTTTTACCCAACCCCTCAATGGTTCTATCAATCCATCCATGAAGAGCATTGTCTGTATCTTTTCAAAAATGTCCTTAACCAAAACAAAGAGTTTTTAAAATTTTGGGATATACTGGTTGACCAATCATGTTTGCCTCAATTGTGCCAACTCTTTAAAATGAATTTAAGGATCTTTATGATCAAATCGATCTATCAATCTTTCAGTGAATTTTGCATAAGTATTTACTTGTTCATGTCCTAACGTAATGGTGCCATGATTCCACCATTCATGTGCCACTCCCTCAAAGTGGAGTGCTACAAATTTGATTGCTTCTTCTTCTGACATTGAATTAAGTTGGAATTAAGTATCGATCTTCATTACCCATGTCTAGGTAGATATGGATTTGGATCCGTTAGATAGTAATAGATTTACTTTACTCAACTTTCTTCTAAAATCATTGTTGAAATATCCCATTTTTTTGCCTCCAGAATATTGCATTCTCAATTCTATATAATTGTTGTAGGATATATCATCTTCCAAGTTTGTATTCTTCTAGTCTTCTTTCAATTGTTCTTGAACTTTCTCAAAGGTTGGTTGTATTCTTCCATGTGGTACCTCTGTTCATGGAGGGAGAGTTGGTATAGAAGATCAGGAGTGAGCTATATGAGGATTTTTCTTTCCTAAGATTGATTTGACATTATGACCATTTTGTTCCCCAGATATCTTATTGTCTACTAGTTTTAGGAGAGTTTCTTCCATAAGTCATCAAGTGTCATTGATTTGCACCTAATTCCTCGAGAGCCTCAATAGTGTCGTGACTTCAACAAGAGTGGGTTCTTGATCTACCATTCTATCAACTGAGTGGGATCTCCTTCTTTTCTGTCTATAAACTTTCATTCACTATCTACATGCTAGCATGATCTATGGCTCTAATACCACAATAATGCTTCAAACCACTACTGGAGGTTGGACTTGGTGTAATACCTTTTTCCCATATCTATTGTGCCCAAATTTGTGTTATATGATGTCAAGAGGAAAGTGTCATACTATTTGTTAAATTGGTAGGTCGTACAAAGATGGTGGTCATATGGTGGGTATTCTGGGGACTGTATGAAATGTCAATAATGTACGAATGAAGTGCTTGAAAGAAGTACAAATGTTGAACATATGGTGGGAGTGTTGGGGGATGGATGAGGTATCAAGGCCATGTAGATGGAGTATTTGGTGGTCATACGAGATGTTTATAGGTGTGAGGTGGAGGTGTCAACTTCCTTCTATGCTAGAGCAAATAATGTTATTAATTTGGAAGGATTAAAATGTAATCTTGCTAATTACACAAAATGAATTGATAGATATAATTACAATTCCAATCACAAATATATTCCAACAAGATGATTCCCTAGATGTGTCAGATCCAAATAAAAGTATAACACAATGGAATAGGGTGAGGGTTGAATCCCATCAAAATCGACAAGGCAAGTAGGGAAGATCTTTCACTTCCAAAATGACAAACAATACTGAACTCTAGCAGGAATTCACAATAGAAAAGAAATAATCCAGAATCACATAACAACTAATACCTACATGTCGTACTTAAATATCCTTCAGAGGAACTCTCAAGGATTTACAAAGATAGCCGATGGTAACACCTATAGAAATAAAATCCAAAATAAAATTAGGTTCGAGATATACTAAATCAATCGACCCATAAATAAAGCTTTGATTATTTATTTATTTTATGACGAGCACATTACAAGTCTAAATCCTAAACTTGAGCCTATTTTGTTTTATGGTGAAGGACAAGTATATATTTTCTCTCCCCTTCCAAATTCATCAAGTTGACGTGAATTCAAGAACTTAAGCCTTGAGTTTGATTTTTATGCTTTGCCTTTTTGTCGAGTATTCTTTTAGGTATGTGGTGTATTTTGTGACTTCAAGTGTAAATAGAAAACAAAGGGAATTGATTAATTAAATAGAAATTTAAGGGGATAAAATACTATTATATTATATTTAATTTATTGGAAAATTTAATTAAATAAAAGAGTTAAAAGTAAAAGACTTAATTAAAAGTCTAATCTTGGAATTATAGCAATTAAAATTTCTAAATTTAAAGTTGGGGTAATTATAATTATTTAATTTGATATTGCTATAAATTTAGAAGTTGTTTTTAAATAATAAGATTTTAATATTATTTGGAGTTAAAATAATAATAGTATTCTCTAAAACATTTTGCTATAATAAAGTTTTATTTGAAAAGGCACTAAATATGTATGAAAGTTTTAATTAAATAAAATAATTAGAAATTAATAAAGTGAGAGACTATTTGGAGAACAAAAACCCTAATTAAGGTTAGAGGCTTTTAATAGAGGATTTTAGTTCATTTCTTCGCACACGGGTTTGGAGGAGGAACTTGGGAATTGAAAGAAAAGGATTTTTCCATAGGCTTTTGGAGACAGGAATTTCATAAGCACCAAGAATCATCATATTGAAGTAGGGTTTGTAGAAAACCTCTCAAAAAAATTTGTCTTCTTTGTGCCTACAAGAATGAAAATCTTATTGTGGTAGATCTATGAAAGTTACAATAATATCACTATTATGAATCTGGTTGAAATTGTGAACTCTTGATTTGAAAATGATGGATCTAATAAAAAACATCCTAGATTGAAACCCTTATTATAAAAGCTAGAACTTGGAATGAAATTCATAGCTAGGGTTTGGAAACAAAAAATAGATTAGATTTATTAAAAATTCAATTGCTTGGATTTTAACCTTCCTATCAAATTATTGAATAAACATCTATTAATATAAATGTGTGTATTTATACATGTATATATGTATGTCACTACAGTAACACATTTTTTGCAGTGGTAAATATTTTATTCACTAGTAAAATCATGTTTTTCTATATCAATGAATGGGGTTTTTAATTATAAAGAAAACAAAAAATAATAATAAAGGGCAAGAGCACCACCCCTGCCCTCATGTCATTTTTGTTGCTTTGAGGTAGGCGACATGACTACCAAAGTAACATGCGGTACCCAAGGCACGCACGACTCCTAAGGTGGTCACGTTCACTAAGGCATGCTCTATCACCTTTAAAATAATGTCATCCTTGTTTAAAAGGGATTAGTCTCCACTTTTTAATATTATATTTAATTTTTAAAATTATTTAAAGTTGATTTAAATTTAGTTTTATTTAATCTAAATTTAATTATAATTAAATTTAGGTATAATTAAATTTAGTTTTATTTGATTAGATTGTATTTATTTAAATTTAATTATTGTATAAATATTATTATCTTAGAAAGTTATATATTACTAAATTTAGATTTTTAATAAAGATTTAAACCATTTTTTAAGCATAAAATAATTATAGGTATGGCTTTTTTTTTTTTTTTTTTAAAATTTTGTTTAGACTGTAGGAATCGGTGAAACACGACCCCCCTATAAACTGCAGTGCGCCTGGTAAACTTTCTAACATGATCGGTAGCGTTGGCGCGACACGCCCACCGGTACCACGAGGACGGAGGAGACTAGAACCCGTGACCAACCCCCTGCAACAGGGAAGATTTAGCCAACCGAGCTAGGGCCCCCGCCCATTTTTATTTTTTAATTAGTAAAATGCATTGTTCACTATATATTATATTATATTAAAAAATATTTACAATTTTTTCCCCATTCAAAGTGCACACACTAGGAAAAAAGAATGGGGAAGAAAACCCCAGTGTAGCCCAAGACATTAATGTGTTGTAAATGAGATATTACATTGTTTCTTCCCTTTTTGTTGAGGAGATTTTGGATGTCATACCTTACTTTATGAATTTCTACTTGTACATTACAATACTTCAAATTTGAGTTTATGAATCATGTATATTTATTTCTGCATTAACCTTCATTGTTGTTACTTCAAAGCTTCTCATTGATCTAAAGTTGTCTTTGTATTCAATTCCTTGTTACTGTATTTAATTTATTCTATCCATATTATTTGATGGCTTAGATGACTTGTAATGAATGGATTGTGATTCCTCCTTTGCCTATTTTGAGGGCTCTGCAAAATGACTTATCTTGGCCAAGATCATTGTTAGCAAACATTTATATCATTTGCAACTAATTATAATTATGGTTGTGTTTGGATATGAAAACATAGTCTAATAAGAAAATATGATTTCTCGTAAACTATGAATTTAGAATTATTTTTATGATCAAACTAAATTAGGCAAACTACCAACTGGGAAGACTATGAAAATGAAAAATCCAACTTTTGCTCAAATCAAACTACATGGAATTTGTATTGAAACTACATAGCTGAAAACTACAGTTGTTTAAATGTCTTTTATGGTGCTATATTTTATCTTGTGATGGTCTTGGGAAATCCTGTAGTTAGCCAAATGAGGAATGTTTACTAGAGGCGGAGAGTTGTGAGTTTGTTTTTTAGTGACTTATGTCAAGTTTGTTTCTATATGTTTTTCTTCTTGAATAATTAGTATTTCTACATAAGCTCATGTGTTGTGATTTTTTGAAGTAACCTTTGAGGTTTTCATCTATGATCTACTTTAGTTTCTAGTTTCTCATATAAGACTGATGTATTTACTATGATTTTTGTGAGATGTACTTTTATGATCTTAGGGTAGGTTATCTATGTGTATGTTGGGAAGTGACTTGCAATGGGGACCAAATCCCTAAAGAGGCTACCAGGGAAATTCATTGTAAATTATCTTATTAGTGATAAAATTTCTATTAATGGGTTAAAGTAAATTAACAAGATTCAGTGTGTTACCTTGCCCATGCCTTTAGTACAAGTACAGGCTAGGATGGGAGTAGAGAGGATTCTCAGTTGTGATCTTGCCTCATTAGTATGTTGTGTTTGTACAAGAGGACACTAATGCCACATAAAGTCACTAGGGACTGAGGTCATGAGATACTACAAGGGTAACCTTACAGTTGACTCATGTGATGACACCTACCCATATGCATATTAGCTTTCCTATGTGTCTTGTTTTACCTCTAGGATTTGGAAGTTACCTTGTGTACTTGGTACCCTTGAGATGGAATGCTTTCGCGATTCCTTGACTTGGATTTTTGTTGTGAATTTTGGATTATTATTTGTTTGGGACTTGAGATTATCTCCTCAATGTTATGGGAGTGGGCCACTTAGGTTCTACAAGGTCAGGTGGTAGTGATCCTTTTGCCATTGAGATCTGAGAATTGGACACTAATGTTGGATGTACCTTGTTGCATATGTTTCATTCTTCTTATCTTATGATTATGTTGTATGATCTTATTCTAGTATTTTGTACTTCAATTATTTGAGATCCTACAGAATGATATATCTTATCATGATGCATATTCTTTTAGCATTTCATACCCTACAACATGTGGAATGGATGAGTATGCATCTTATGTACTTTTATATTATTTCATATGATTTTGCAAATGTGGTTATTCTATGACATGAACTTTTTTTAATTATTGAACTTAAACTTAAAAAATCTTATGTGCATGATTCAATGTTATGGAACCCTCGAGAGATTAATTGTTATTGCTTTGCTTATGCATGTATGTGATGTGTATTTAAGTTATTGCTTCTGCTTATCTTTGTATTGTTGTAATGTCTAAAAAAAATGTTTAGCAAACTTAGAACCATTATAGGTTAATTTCTCTTGGGTTCCCTACCACGCTATTACATATGGTGTTAGAGCCTAAGTTTCTATAATGTGAACTCTGGACATATTACACACCTACTAGATCACAAGTCGACAAGTTATAACCAAACTTAAACAAACAATATTTATTTACTATGAACTTGAAATAATTGGAAAACACTTGAACAATAAACTTATAAAAAAAAAATAGGAAACAAAAAAATTAGGATAACTCATAACTTTTGTTTTCAAAACAATTATTCATGTGTTTTTACTTATGATGCCATGTCTCTGTTTGATTTTAGTTCACCATTTTTTCTTGACTAGTTATTATAGGAGGATAGTGACTCAAACTACATCCATCATTAGAGGTAGTAGCTTAGGTCATGGTAGGATTGGTGGGAGAGGTAGACGTCCAAGTCCTCATGATACCATTAGAGAGAGTCTTATTTAGAAAGAGAACATGGAGGAGAACAATGGAGAGAGACATGCTGACTTAGAGGAGCCTGACATTAGGCAATTGTTGTAGACTATCTTAGAGTACTCACCTCTTCAGTAGAGAATTGGTCATGAGGGATCACATTATACTAGGAATGGTGAGAGGCATAGATCTAAGAGCCCTAGGAGGGATCATTTAGAGGACAGACAAGAGTCTATCAAGGCCACACAGATGAATGATTTTTTGTACGCTAAGATTAAACCTTTCCTAGGAGAAGGTACTAGAACTTATGATGCAAAAAACTAGTTGACAACATTGGACAAATAATTTGTGATGTAGGACTTTGACACTAATCTTAAAGCAAGGTATGCCATTATGCACTTGGAGACCTTTGTAGCCAATTGGTGGAAAATAGAGGAAAATAAAATTGGAGTTGACATGAAGAATATCACATGGGAGTTGTTCCTTAATTCACGAGTGTTTCTTACCTAAGAAGTAGAGTCAGCACATGAATTTAATAATATGAGGTAGTTCACCTTGATTGTACTAGATTATGACCATAATTCTTTGAGCTCATGCCTTACACATGGATTAATGATAGTTCACCACTTATAATGCATTGTTTTATACGTGCACTAAATAACTACATCATTGGGGGTGTGAAGGTGTTTCAGCCTAAGATCCTTAAGGATCTAGTTTGTCAAACCATACCTGTTGAGTAGAATACCACCTCAAGCATGGTGGTTTTGTGGGTGTTCTTGTAAGTGGACAAGAACCATTAGGGTCAAGGAGCATACAAAGATGGGGAGAAGATGGTAATAGGAATCCTCCTTCACCTAGAGGCACTCAAGAGAAATAGTAGCAAGGAGGATCCTATCCTCTAGCACAAAATGGTGGTGATGGTTCAAACAATAAGAATTATTGTATCTTCTAGCATAATAAGAAAGATCCATACAACAAACCTACACAAAGCACTCATTTTTTTGCTAGTGGGGGTAGCTTTTAACAGTCCAACACATCTAGAGTGTTGGGAAGTTTTGGTGTAGATTATTTTTTATGCAAAAAATATGGACATGAATCGATTAACTATCCCCTAACATGAACCATAATTCTTAAATCACAAACCTATAGTTTTAGAGCCTAGAGTTGGAGATATGGGTAGATCTCAAAGGATGTTTGCAATGGAGTCTTATCCTCCTTTGGTAAGAAAGAGTCCAACATGACCTACACATTAAGTTCTTGAGCTTTTATTCTTTCTTTTAGGCTTATAGGAGTAAGCTTAATTATATGGGGGAGGATGTAGTGCCCACCCCTAGTTGCTTTATGTTATATCATTGAATTCTTTTAGGCCAATTTTCATGCTTATGTGATTTTATTAGTGGTACTTGGTTACCTTATTAGTTGACACTATTTACATGTTTAGATACTATATTTGATGGGCTACTTTGTACTTGATATATTTTTTGTATTCTTATGATTCATAGTTATTCCTATGATGATATTTAAATACTTTTATATAATGATTACAATTACGTTCATAATGATGTTTCATATAGATTATGGATACTTACCCTATACTACTGCATGTGTATGGTGTGCATCTTTTTTTAAATTTTTGTTTAGCATGTTTGATGTGGTTGAGGGAAGGAGTTGTATTCACTTTTTAGTCAAGATCTACATGATGTACACACACACATGTATGTATGTGCATGCTCGACTTTTACATAGGCTCGTACCATACATCAACTTCCCTAAAATTTCATGATTAGCATGCCCTGTTGCAATATGTCAATGGTGAAAGAGGGGAGAGAATTTTCAAGACCAAATCCTAAACCCGAGTCTATTATGTCTTGTGGTGAAGGTCAAGTATCTATTTTCTCCACCCTTCCAAATTTGTCAAGGTGACATGAATTCGAGAACTTAAGCCTTGAGTTTGGTTTTTATGCTTTGCCTTTTTGTCGAGTTTTCTTTTGGGTTTGTGGTGTATTTTGTGACTTCAAGTATAACTAGACAACTAAGGGAATTAGTTAATTAAATTAACTAAATGGAAATTTAAGGAGAAAAAATATTATTATATTATTTTTAATTAATTGGAAAACTAATTAAATAAAAGAGTAAAAAGTAAAAGTCTTAATTAAAAGTCTAATCTTGGAATTATAGAAATTAAAATTGTTGAAGTTAAAGGTGGTATTATTATAATTATTTAATTTTACATTATTATAAATTTTGAAGTTGTTTCTAAGCAACAAGATTAATAATATTATTCTCTAAAAATATCTTGCTAAATTAAAACAAGTGGGAATAATAAAATAAAGTATTAATTTAAAAGACACTAAGTGTGCATGAAAGTTTTAATAAAATAAAATAATTAGAAAATTAATAAAGTGAGTGACTATTTTAAAAACATAAACCCTAACTAGAGTTAGAGGCCATTAGTAGAGGATATTAGCTAATTTTTCCACACACAAGTTTGGAGGAGCAACTTGGGAATTGGAAGGTGAGAAATTTATGTGGGCTTTTGGAGATAGGAATTTTGTGAGCATCAAGAATCATCAGATTGTTAGCATTAGATTGAGGTAGGGTATGTAGAAATCTATTGTACAAAACCTCTCAAATACTTATGACTTCATCGTGCCTACAAGAATGGAAAAATTGTTGTGGCAGATCTATGAAAGTTACAATAATATTCTTGTTATGAATTTGGTTGAAATTAGGAACTCTTGCTTTGAAAATGATGGATCTAGTAGAAAAACATCTAAGATTGAAACCCTTATTATAAAAGCTAGAATTTGGAAACAAAATCTATAGCTAGGTTTTGGAAATGAAAATCAAATTATATTTATAAAAACCTAGATTGCTTGGATTTAAACTTTCTATCAAATTATTAAATAAAATTATGTTTAAAAAGTAAACACACACACACACACACACACACACACACACACACGTATGTCACCATAATAATGAAACTGTTACTATGTTAAATATTTTATTCACCAATAAAATCATGCTTTTCTATATCATTAAATGGGGTATTTAATAAAATGAATGGTGTGGGCCACCACCCTCCATGTCCTTGTCATGACTTTGAGGCAAACAACGTCCCCCCATGTCATTGTTGTGACATTAAGAAAGACAACGTGACTGTTGAAACCTTACATACTCCCGAAGGTACACGCGCTTGCCAAGGTTGCCACGTCTGCCAAGGCAGATTGTGCTCCCTTTAAGACAATGTTGTCCCTTTTTAAAAGGGCATGACCTCCTCTTTTTTTACATTATATTAAATTTTATTTAATAGTAAAAACTTAAAATTTAATTTTATTCATTTTTTTATTAGTAAGAGAGTGAAGACAAGATTAATTATTATGTGTTATAATTAAATATTATTATTTGTTACGCATGATCACGAGTAGATTCGAACCCAAGACCTCTTCGATAAGAGGCTCACAATTTACCATTGTGTTGTAGGCTCTTGCCTAATTTAGTTTTATTAAATAAAGTTGTACTATTAAATTTTAACTAAAATTTAGGTTTTATTAAATTTAGTTATATTTAATTAGATTTAATTTATTTAAATGTAATTAATATTAAAATATTATTATTTTAGAAAGTTAAATTATTAAATTTAGGATTTTAATAAAGATTTAACTCAATTTTCTTTAAGCCTACGATAATTATAAGTATGTTTGTGTTTGGTTATAAAACATAGTTTATTAGGAAAATATGAATTCTTGTAAACTATGAATTGGGAATTATTTTTATGATCAAACTAAAATTGAGAAAACTACCAACTAGGAAAATTATGAAAACAAAAACTCTAACTTTTACTCAAATCGAACTACATGGAATTCATACTGAAACTACATGGCTAAAAACTACAATTGTTTAATTATCTTTTACGATGCTATATTTTATCTAGTGATGGGTTCGTGAAAGCTTGTAGTCAACCAAATTAGGAAAGTTTACTATAGGTGGGGAGTTGTGAGTATATTTTTCAGTAACTTATGTCAGGTGTGATTTTATATGTTTTTCTGTATAAACAACCAATATTTCAATGAAGCTCATCTGTTGTGATTTTTCAATGTAACATTTGAGGTTTTGATCGATGGCCTATTTATGGTTTCCAATTGCTCGTATATGACTGTTGTGTTTATTATGATTTTTATGAGATGTACTTTTATGAGCTTAGGGTAGGTTATCTATGTTAATGTTGGGCAGTGGCTTGCAATGAAGGTTGAAACCATAAAGAGGCTGCTAGGGTAACTCATTATAAGTTGTCTTAATAAGTGATAGCATTTTCATTAATGGGGTTAAAATTAATTAACAGGAGTTAATGTGTTGCCTCACTAATGCCTTGAGTGCTAGAATAGGCTAGGATGGGAGCATAGAGGATGCTCAGTTTCAACCTCACCTCATTAGTATTCCTTGTATGTATGAGCGGATATTGATACTACATAGAGTCACTAAGGGGTTGGGGGTCCTGAGAGACTACTAGGGTAACCTTAGAGTTAAATCATTTGATGATACTTGCCCATATGCATATTAGGTTTCCTACATGTCATGTTTTGCCTCTGGCATTTAGAAGTTACCTTGTATACTTGGTACCTTGAGATATAATGCTTCCAAGATTCCTTAACTTAGATTCTTTTTGTGACTTTTGGATTGTTGTTTGTTTGGGACTTAAGATTATCTCCTCAACATAGTGGTAGTGGGCCACTTTGGTTCCACGAGGTCGAGTGGTAGTGATCCTTTTGTCATTGAGATTTGGTAGTTAGACACCAATGCTGGATGCACCTTGTTTCAAACATGTTTCATTCTTCTTATATTATGATTATGTTGTATGGTCATATTCTAGTTTTTGTACTTTGGTTATTTGAGATCTTATGAGATGATGTATCTTATCATGATGTATATTCTTTTAGCATTTCATACTCTAAAACATGTGCAATGGATGAATATGCAACTTATGTACTTGTATATACTTTCATGTGATTTTGCACATGTGGTTATTTTATGGCATGAACTTTGCTTAATTACTAAACTTAAATTTATAAATCTTGTGTGTAATTCAACATTATGGAACCCTCAAAAAATGTAATTGTTATTGCTTTTCTTATGTATTTATGTGACATGTATTTGATTTATTTATTCCACTTAGTTATCTTTTTGTTGTTTTAATTAAATAAATAAATAAATAGTTTAGCAAAACTAGCAACATTATAGGTTAATTTCTCTTGGATTCCCTACCGGGGTGTTACAAATAGGGACATAATTAAGCTTAGTGTTAATACTTAAACCTTAGTCCTAATTTGAATAGATGATGTATGTGTTAGAGTAAGTAAAGTTTTATAAAAATTAGTTGTTTCATTTGGAAACTTTAGATTTTGTCCTTTTGGGTTCCCTAGCGGGGTGTTACATAGGGCATCAAATATCTTCTCAATTTTATTGCTTCGTCTGGTGCCCATGTATCTTCTTCTATCATGGATTTTTCTAAGGCCTCTAAGACCTCTTGTTGATTTGATGTAGGTGAAAGGGCATAAGAGTGTTTCCCAGGTCTGGTTGGCTAAAAAAGACAAACTATTGAAGGTCATGATGCACTTTGTGGGCACCTAAGTTGAACATTGTTTAACCAATGCCCTATTGGAAATATAAGAGCAGTAACTGAGAGGGGAGGGGTGATTAGTTACTTCAAAATATTTCTTAGATCCCTTAGATGTCAGTACAAAATAATACTTAATTCTATTGATGCTCGACAAACAAAGAAATGTTGTAACTCGGTAAACATGCAGAATGTTCGACAATCACTTAACATGCAAATCTTAAGATGTTATTTGTGATTATCATTTCTTTAACTTAGTTGCAAACATAGAAAATAAATAGCATGAACACATTTGACACAAGATTTAACATGGAAACCCAATTTGGGAAAAACCACCAACTGTAACTAGTTATTGTTTTCACTCTTCTGAAGTGAACCTTGTTAGGAGCCAACCCTATTAAAGGTTACAAAACACACTGTTACGTGTGACTCTGTTAAAGGATTTAATCACCCTATTAGGAGTGGCCTTGTTAGAGGTTTGTAGACAATTCTATAGAACTACCACCTTGTTAGAGGATTTATAAATAACTATTAAGCCAACTCTATTAAGAGATTTAGTTCACTGCTACAATGGCTAGAGAGTAACAATGACATGACCTGTTACTTATATCTTTCATATTGTTCAGTTGGCTAGAATACATCTTAGAATAACTAATTTTCATCTTCTTAGTTGGCTAGAACCAATAGATAAATTAATTAAACTTAATATGTCAAAATAAGAAAATCCTTTGTTAGCCAACCCTGCTCGGTAGATACTAACTCATAAATGATTTTCTTGTGTTAACCAAGTGAACTTGGTCAACACTGCATACTAGCAAAGATCCTTTGGTAACCGAGTGAGATCAGTTAGCATTGGTTCCATCCAACATTTTCTTCATTAACCCAGTGAGCTCGGTTAACACTCATCATCAATAGACTTTCCTTTAGCACCTGAGTGAACTCGATAGACATTATCTTTTGAACTAGGAAAACTTTGGATTACTCGGTAGTCACAGAAAGTTGTCTTCAACGCCCAAGTGAGCTTGACACACACTGACTGATAATGATATGACATTTGTGTAACATCAAAGACAATACACAATTGATCAATTGTATCCAACAATCTCCCTCTTTGGCATTGATGGCAACACAACATGTCATAACATAATGAAATTTTTGGAACAAGAATAAAGTAAGGAACATATCCTTAGTTTCATTCTGATTCACATCCATGAGAACTATCTTTGTCAGTGCGAACTCTTTCTGCCTTCAGTTTCTCCCTCTGTCAGAAAACTTCTATCTGCAACAACTTCTTTTGATAGCAAACTGTACCTTTGATATCAGACCAAGCTCAATCTTCTACTTTGACGTCCCTTCATAAATTTTCTATGACAACAAACTTCTCCCTTTTTCAAAAAAAAAATTCTATGAGATATGATAGTATACTTCACCCTCTTTGACAACACATGCCAAAGACAATGTTCAGTGAATGTCAATGTACCATAAGTATTGATTCATTTGCAATATGCCCTTATCAATATTGCACCAATTGATTGATCTTCAACATGCTCTAGTTGATGCATCACTAATCTTCATTTAGTGAGATTTAGATTGGGGAACAACCACTGGCTTATCTCTTAGATACAGAAATGCATCCTTAGGTAATGGCTTGGTGAATATATCTACAATTTGTTCTTTTGTATTCACATATTCCAATCTGACTTCTTTATCTTGCACCAATTCTCTTAAGAAGTGATATTTTATAGCAATGTCTTTTGTTTTGGTATGAATTACTAGATTCTTTGATATATTGATTGCACTGATGTTATCATAGTATATGACCACTGGATCTTTGATCTCTATCTTCATACCTATCATCAATTACTTGAACCTAACAATGTTAGGACAATTAACTATTGCTGCCACATATTCTGCCTTTGATATGGGCTAAGAGATACAATTTTGTTTCTTGCTTGTCCAAGACACTAGTCTTTTGCCAAGAAAGAATGTGCCACCATTAGTGTTTTTTTTGTCATTAATACCTCTTGCCCAATCAACATCTATAAATACTTTTAAGTCCAAATTGCCTCCTATTTTGTACCATAAACCATATTCTTTAGTACCTTTCAGATATCTCATGATTCCTTTGACTACCATCAAATGATTTTCTTTGGGATTTTCTGAAAATATTGCCACCATATCAATTGCTAATGCAATATTAGGCCTTGTATGCACATACTACAATTTTCCAATCATTGATCTGTATGTGGTCTAATCTACTTCTTTGGAATCATCATTCTTGGAAAGCTTATGTCCAGTCTACATAGGGGTTCCAATTGGTCTTGAATCTTCCATTCCAAATTTCTTTAGTATCTCCTTGATATATTTATATTGAGTAATATAGATACCATCTTTCTTTTGCTGAATTTGCAATCCAACAAAGAATTTTATCTCTCTAAACATAGACATCTCAAATTCCTTACTCATTTCTTCTGAAAATGCCTTGTACAAGTCATTAGTTCCTATAAATAAAGTGTCATCGACAAATATTTCTACCAATACAATTTTCTTGTTTGGTCCTTCTTTGATATATAGACTATTGTTATCATTTGTTCTTTGAAAACCAATCTGTATCAAGTAATTATGAAGTCTTTCATACCAAGCTCTAGGAGCTTGCTTGAGACTATATAATGCCTTGTGTAATTTGTACACCATGTCCCTTTTGTTAGGATCTACAAAACCTTTTGGTTGTTCAATGTAGACTTCCTCATCAAGAATTCTATTCAAGAATGCAAATTTAACATCCATTTGATACACTTTAAATCCTCTGTGAGCTGCATATGCAAGTAGAGTTCTAACACCTTCTAATATTGCAACAGGAGAAAAAGTTTCATCACAATCAATACCTTCTTCTTGAGAGCAACCTTTACACACCAATCTTGCTTTGTTTTTGGAAAAATTTCCATTTTCATTTAGCTTGTTTCTATACACCCATTTTGTGCCAATTATATTTTTATCCTTGGGTTAGGAACAAGAGTCTGAGTTTTGTTCTTCTTTATTTATTATATTTCTTCATTCATTGCTTCAATCCAACTTTCATTATCCAATGCATCTTTAACATTTCTAGGCTGAAATTCACCAAGTAAACATGTACCTTTTAATTTGTTTCTTGTTATTATTCCATTAGATTTGTCTCCAATGATCTAATCAGGTGCATAATTCCTTTTGACATATCTTGCTAACATAGGTTCTTTGGATTTGGTCCCACTATCTATGACTCAGGTCCTTCAAACTTGGTTTTCTCTTAAAGTCGCTCGGTAGCCTCTAATGCAGGTCCTTCAGACTGTGACTCGAGTTGCACTATTTGCAACTTGGTAACTATTGGGGATTTTAGAGAATCATGAGGTGAATCCTCCTTTCTTTCAGATAGATTTGGTAGGGTATCAGGTTTATAGTAAACAAATCTTCTCTAATCCTCTAGCTCTTTGTTGATTTCTTCTTCACTCTTTTATGCAAACTCATCAATTCTCACATGTGCACTTTCTATGATTTTATGAGTAGACAAATTCAAACACTTGTATGCTTTACTTCTGTAGGAGTATATTAGAAATATGCCTTCATCACCTTTGACATCAAATTTGCCTTTTCTAGATTCTTTCAAGATATAACATTTGCTACCAAATACTTTCAAGTAACTTACATTAGGTTTGTAGCCATACCATATTTCATAAGGAGTTTGATTTGAGTCTTTCTTCAGTTGTACTTTATTCAAGGTATGAACTACAGTGCTAATAGCTTCCTTCCAGTATTTGATTGTAACGTTCTTTTCTATCATCAATGTTATTGCACAATTCATGATGGATCTGTTTCTTCTTTCAACTATACTATTTTGTTGAGGTGTACTAGGGGCTAATACTTATCTTTTAATTCCTCTTTCAATGTAGAATTCATTGGAGATGAATTCACCACCTCTATCTAATCTTAAGCATTTTAAACTTTTTTCCAATTTCTTTCTCTACTCTTGCCAAGTACCACTTGAACTTTTGAAATGCTTTAGATTTTTCTTTTAGATACATTACAATCATCATTCTAGAATAATCATAAAAAAAAGAATGAAAAACTTGTCTCCACTGTAACTCTCTATTCCAATAGGTCCACATAAGTCTATATGCACAAGTTCTAAGACTTCTTTTGAATGATAGTTCTTGCTTTTAAAACTAGTCTTTCCCATTTTACTAATTTGGCAATTTTTGCATAAACTGATATCATGTTTCTTCAAACTAGGAATACCTCTTACTTTTTTATGTTTTCTTATCTTAACCAAATTATCAAAGTTTACATGACATAGTCTTTTGTACCATAACCAACTTTCTTCTACTTGAGCAATAAAACATGAACTTTTACTGAGATCAAGATAAAATAGATTAACTTTTGTTTGCTTGCTAGATCTGACCAGATTTTCTTTTCCATCCATCAGTTTGGCCTTTCCATTCATGAATTCTACCTTGAATCCAATGTTATTCAACTACATACCACCCTCATTAGATTATGTTTTAGTCCTTCAACCCAATAAGCATTATCACATACAAGTTTATAGGTCAAAGAGATACAACATTTTCCTTTTATGTTACAAGGTTCATTGTTTCTAAATCTTACACTACCTCCATCATAATGTTCCATGTGTTCAAACTTTGTCTTATCTCCAGTCATATGATGTGAATATCCACTGTCAATAATCCATGTATCATTCTTGCTAACATGAGAGATAAGTGCCATTTTATCTCCTTCATCATCAGATTCATCTTTTACATCAATATATACCATTTCATCTTTACTGTCATCAAAATCTTTAGCCATAAAACAAGATTTTTTTATCTTTGTCCTTGTAGTTCTTGTAGTTTTTGAATTCCTTCTTGCTTTTGTACTTATTACTTTTCTTCTCATCCTTGTTTTCTCTGTTTGGACAATTAGCAGTAATATGACTAACTTCTTCACAAGAAAAACAAATAAGAGGAACCTTAACTTTGCATTTTCCTTTGCCTTTGAAATACTTTCTTGCAAGTAGTGCTTCAACAACTTCATGATCACTATTTGAACTTTCTTCTGTTTCTTCTTCTTCACTTCCTGATTGACTGGTCTTTGATTTCTTACTCTTCTTCTTGAATGAGATTTTAGCTTCAAATGCAAACTCAATACCTTTGGAACTACGAACATAGTTATCATAGTTATCCAACTCAAAAGCTGTCAATCTTCGAACCAAAGCATCCTAGGTTATTTTATTATTTGGATCACATCTCATCTCTTGAATAACAAACACTCTAATTGCATAAATAGGAAGAAGGGTTTTGAGTTCCTTGCTTACAACTATTTTGTCATCAATGTCTCCTCCAGATGCTTTGATTGCACTCACACTTGCTTTGATTCTTTTCACATATTTTGCAATATTTTCATCTTCTCTCATTTTCATCTGATCAAAATGACCTCTAAGACTTTTTGCTTTAACTCATCTTACATTGTCATATCTTTCAAAAATGTCTTTCAATTTGGTTCACATTTCATGAGCAGTTTCACAGTCTTTTACCTCATCAAATTCAGTATAACTGAGAGTAGATGCAATATCAATCATCATGATGTTAAGATTCTTCTTTTTAGCAATATCTTCAATTGATAATGTTCCAATGGGAGTTTTGTATTCAACATCAAGATATTTAAAACCTAAATCATTGATGGTAGCCAAATGTTATCTCATAAGTCCTTGCCATGCTGCAAAATTGTCTCGGTTCAACTTGGGAATCTCTCTTGTGTAAGACATCCTAATCTTTAGCTTAGGTCCTTGAAACCTTTTCTGCAAGCACCAAAAGCTCTAATACCAATTATTGGAAATATAAGAGGAGTAACTGAGAGGGGAGGGGTGAACTAGTTACTTCAAAATATTTCTTAGATCCCTTAGATGTTAGTACAAAATAAAACTTAATTCTGCTGATGCTCGACAAACAAAGAAATGTTGTAACTAGGTAAACACAAAGAATGCTCAACAATTACTTAGCATGCAAATCTTAAGATGTTATTTGTGATTATCATTTCTTTAACTTAGTTGAAAACATAGAAAAGAAATAACATAAACACATTTGACACCAAGATTTAACGTGGAAACCCAATTTGAAAAAAAATCACCAATTGTAACTAGTTACTATTTTCACTCTTTTGAAGTAAGCCCTATTAAGAGCCAACCCTATTAAAGGTTACTAAACACACTGTTAGGTGTGACCTTGTTAGAGGATTTGATCACCCTATTAGGAGTGGCCTTCTTAGAGGTCTTTAGACAATTCAATAAAATTGCCATCTTGTTAGAGGATTTAAAAATAGCTGTTAAGCCAACTCTGTTAAGAGATTTAGATCATTGCTACAATGGCTAGAGAGTAACAATGACATGACTTGAGTTGGATGCAACTGAATTGCTGATTATAGATCTCAATTGTGGCTTGTACTTGATCCTTCTTGATCGAATATGTCTTTCTTGCTCCACAAGGATATTATGCTTATCCTTTGGATTCACTACCTCTTGGCATTATCGAAACTTTTTATTCACACACTACTTCACATGTTCTAACCCACAACTTGACCTTATACTTATATCTCTCATATTTTTTAGTTGGCTAGAATACAACTTAGAATAACTAATATTCATCTTCTCATTCGGCTAGAACCAATAAATAAATAAATTAACCTTAATATGCCAAAACAAGAAAATCCTTCGTTAGCCGACCCTACTTGGTAGATACTAACTCAGAAACGATTTTCTTGCATTAACCAAGTGAACTTGGTCAACACTGCATACTAGCAAAGATCCTATGGTAATCAAGTGAGCTCGGTTAGCATTGGTTCCATCTAACATTTCGTTCATTAACCGAGTGAGCTCGGTTAACACTCATCATCTGCAAACTTTCCTTTGGTGCTCGAGTGAACTCGGTAGACACTGCCTTCTGAACTAGGCAAACTCTGGATTGCTCAATAGCCACAGAAAGCTATCTTCAATGCCTGAGTGAGCTCGACATACATTGACTGATAATGATATGACATTTGTGTAACATCAAAGACAATACACAATTGATCAATTGCCCAAGATCATCTTAGTTGCAAAGCTAATCGTAAGAATGCACTTTGGGTAGAAGAAGCTATTTTGTTTCAATTGCTCTACATAAATTTGTCTACAACTTCTTTCTTTGAATTACATGACACATTTAAAAACATGCTAGATGTAGAATCACAAGAGAGTCATGTGGATAGTTTAACATATGCCACTATAAATATGCATTTCAAACTAGAGCATATTTTTTTGACAAACTTTGTTAATTGAAAAGAAAAAGACTATTGACTGAATACAATAGACAAACCAAGAAATATAAAAATTTAACCAAAAAATAATTTAAACAACAACAATTTCATTTTAAATCATAATTTAAGTTTTATGAGGAACAAGAAACTATGGTAAAAATATTAGTCTCTAAACAAAATTACTTCTAATATTTTTTTTCTAATTAACCAAAATCACTAAAACCACTTCCTATAAACAAATTAAAAACTAAAAATAATTTATTTATTTTACTTTTTCTAAATAAAATTACTTCTATTCTTTTCTTTCTCATTAACCAAAATCACTAAAACCACTTCTTATAAACACATTAACGACTAAAATCAATTTTATTAAAGCTCATAAAATGATATATAAATTGAATTAGTTGTCAAATTCCATACTATGTCAACGGGCCCTTGTTCTACTGGTGAAGTTGAATGGCTCACAAAGAGCCCACTAGGGATCAAGTCTTGCGGAGTGCAAGGCCCATAGACATCATAAGGGATGAGGCCAAGATCATGCCCCGGGCGAATTAGGCAGCGTGGATGCTCCTCAATCCTTGGCTCTTAGCCGAAGAGGTGTTCAGTATTCAAGCACATGTGGACTCGTATCAGATACCTAAAACTGTTAATGGTGACCTTTGTTGGTTGGTAGCTCGCAAGCTTCATGCCTTGCTGGGCTGCCTCCGAAGAGGTGTTCGCTTGCAGACTTCGTGCCTCGTTGGGCTGCCTCACAGGTCTGAACTCTCCATCAAAAAAAACAAAAATTCCATGCTATAAAATGTCACTTGGGGTCTTTTTAATAGATACTAACTTCATTAAAAAATGCCCTGCTAAACTGCATAGAATGGCATAGGAGCAACAAATGCTTCGAGTGGGCTACATTAAATTCATTTCCAAACAAGAGCTCTGGTGGAGCTTGAGTCCCTGCCTTTTGTCAAAAACAAAAGAGTAGATATGTATGATGGTTAAATCTAGTTATTAAATAGTTAAAAGCATAGTAACACAACACATTCCACTATAGATTATTGAACTTTGTAAGATTATATGATTATTGGTATCAATAAATTCTCTTGATTTATATCATGAAACTATATTGAAAAATATGAAATTTAAAAAATAGAAATTATAAATATAATGAAAAAAATTAGTATAATATTAAAAATAATGTTTTAGAAATAAAAGATTTTAAAAATTACACCATAAATATTTTACAAAGTAACTAAAATGACATTATAAATAAATTCTATAGTAAATTAAATTAGAAGCAATTATTAAAGGGCAATACATAATTCTAAACAAACTAAAAATATTATTGAAATTAAATTTACATGACTTAATTTTTTGAAACTATTGCATTAAGTTTTTATTTATATATAGTACATGTACTTTTGTTTTAAACATCTAATAACAAAAATTAAATTTACAAATTTCATAAACATATCAAATTAAAAAGTTTTCTAATTTTTATTGAAAATTGAAATATGAATAATAATATGTGAATTAAAATCGAATATATAATAATAGTTACATTAATAATATTTTTACAATTTCTTCTAACTTGAATTCAATATTTAAAATTAGTTATCCAATATTATTTGAAAATGATAATGTAAAAGTATTTAAATGTATTTGATTAAGAAATAATTGCATAGTTCCTTTAAATTACGAATTATTATTATTACATACATATAAAAATCAACATTATTAAAACTAAGTAAGTTATTTATTTATATTTTAAAATCTAATCAATTTTGAATTCACTTATTTTAAATTCTTCAAAATATATTTTAATCTTAAAATATACTAAATAATAAATAATATTCTTATCTATTTTAACATTTTTGTATATTATACTAAATACAAGAAAAAATATATTACAAAACTTATCATAAAATAAAACTATATTATTAAATAAAAGGGAAAAGACATTAACATATATCAAAATAATAATTTCTTATGATTCTTTGGGGCTTGATCACGTGGCTATCAATCAATCTTCTATTCCAATATATCAATCAATCTTCTATTCCAATATTTAACTAATAATAATAATATCTTGCACATGGAGCTAGTTGAAAATCAAGAGAACAAGATAAAATTAAATAAAAGTATGGACTTTCTTAACAAAACACTAAATAATATTTAAAATATTTAAAAAGAGTGTTCCGTAGATGATATGATATGATATGATAGATTTTAATGACGTTCACGAGACTAAAGCAGTCTATGGGACCCATGCAATCGCCCTCCCGAGTCAGGAGCCAAACTAGTCAGTGGCAAAGTTTTGGTTAACTTGTCTCTTCTTCTCTGAATTTTGATAATCAACTCCACTGTTCTCTTCACTTGATCTTCCTCAAATAAATAGTTGAAGTCCTTGTTCTGCAGAATCTTTGTATAATTAGATTTGATGTCGTTGTAAGCCAAGCATTCCATGACAAAGTGTTGCTCTGTCTCCACTGTTCCCATATTGCAAAATAAACATGTTCTGTCTGCCCACTCTTCCTTTGGAACTTGCCATCTACCAGTTTCACATCGCAGCTGATGTGAACTAGTTCTAATTTGTGCCATCAACATTTTTGCTTTCCAGTTAATAGGTGCCCTTATATAGGCCTTTTCATCATGACTAGAAGTGGGATTAAATTCTTTAATGTAATAAGATTTTTTCCTCCCTATGTGTCTTGTCCACAGAATATTGCGAAATTTTTCATTGACAAACTTTTTTATTTTTTTAATGTTATCCGGGCAAGCTTGGATGTTGATATCCCATTTTTGCATCCATTTGTCATTTTGTTTCATCCATGTGCTTTTCCGCCTCACAAGTTTTTCCTCTATTACCAACTTGGGCCAACGATGTGTTTCTAGACCTTGGGTTTTCTTTAAATAGCTTAGCATTCGGATCAATGCAACGGCTTCTAATGGAAAGGAACCCATCTCCGCCAAAAGGATTTCATACGGAACTGTGGTCTTGACTTTAAGATTGCATGTGATAAAGTATTTTTGAATTCTTTCTACTTGCCGCCATTTCTGTTTGGACATACTACCGCCCCACACTTCACATCCGTATAGAATAACCGGAGTGACCAGCAAACCAAACAGAGTTTTCATGGTCGTCCAATCCCATAATTCTGCGTTCCTGCACTTGTTTTGTAAAGAGTATAACGTCTTCCAGCCCCCTTGGATTCTTTTCGATCTACAAGTATCCCAGTTGAGTTTGTTATGAAAATCGATGCCCAAGTATTTGTACTCTTCCATAATCTCAAAGGGGCTATTTTCAAACAGAAACTTGTCTTGTATGCCCCTATTCTTCTTTAGTGAGAAGATCATAATTTTGGTTTTGCTAGTGTTAACTTGCATTCCTACATCATGGCAAAAAAATTCTAGTGCTTTCAAGTGCTCTTTCAAACCTTTAGCTGTTCTAGCAAGAATTATGAGATCATCTGCATATAAGAGCAATCTTATCACGAAGTGGGCCAGCTGCACCCCCTCACCATTGGTCTTGTTTATCCACTCTTCTAACTTGTCAATATAAAGCCCGAATAGTGTGGGAGAAAGCGGACACCCTTGCTTAACCCCGATGTTGCTATCAAAATCTTCTGATATCCCTTCTGTCATTCTGATTTTAGCTTTGACCTGCTCATATAATCTGTAAACCGCTGACCTAAGTTCTTTAGGGACATCCAGCTCTACCATTCTATCCCATAGTTTATTACGTGGCACTGTGTCGAAAGCTTTTTTAAAGTCCACGAAACAACAAAAAGCCTCGTTCCCCGGAGTGTCCCAAACTTTCTCTATCAAATGCCTGAGAGTGATGCTAGAAGAAACAAATATGGCGCCAGCGAGACATAACAAGGCAGGAGTCCAATATCGGCAGATGTACAGCAGCTAATACTTTCCGTCGTTCCGTCGTTAAATTCTCTGCTCATTTGCATTAATTGCTGCTTTAGCTCAGCTGTCGTTTCATACAATTTCTTTGTTTTTAATTTTCAAAAATAGCACTTAAAACCTAGAAAATTAGGATTCAACCAATCAAAAATTAAGAATTAATATCCAATAATTACTTTTTTAAATACAACCTATGTAACTTTACACTGCAACATTGGATTAGACAAAAAAAATTAATTGAACAGGTCCACCCGAAAACATTACTTCCCTGCCTTATAAAGGCAGGGACTAATAATGCTCGAAGGCAGCCGGATTTCTGCAGATGAAAACAATTATCAGCTTTCCATGAAGGGAAACCATAATATGGTTGATACGGGATTATTCGAGACAATGGACAACAAAGGAGCAAGAGGCGTCTGTTTATTAACCGAGCTGGAGCTGCTCCTTCACCAAGATCCCCTCATGTATGTCATCTGCCATTGTTTAAACTTACTTCCATTGGCTTCTCAGTCAAATGGATTCCGCAATGTTTCCCATCTTTGACAATCAAAACAAATCATCATCTTTGAATTTTATTAAATGCTTATAATGCGTTTCGATTTGTTCTGCTTGTTGTGTGCGGTAATCATTCACTATCCTGATATCGCAAATTTGATATATTATTGAGACTCTATTTTTGCAGCAACATTCAACTAATTTATGTGTTATAGAAAATTTTCTTTACCAGCTCTCCTATTGAACTCTTCATCCGTTGATAAATTCTCTACAATTGACTATCAGAATTATTTAGCGAAACTTGTTGTAGCTAGTTGGAGTGTCTGTAATTACTGTTTATCACTATCAAAAGGCTTTAGCGTCTTACCCAATGACATGACTCGTTTGGTCTGCTTTCACTGCATTTAGACTCTTATTATTATGTGGTTCTATCATGGCTCTACCGTGGATATTATATTTGAGTCCTTTGCATCAGAGTCTAATTGAGAGGTTGTGAAAATCTTTCAGTCATTCATTCACACTCATATATTGTCGGTTGCATGCAGGCATTTGAAAGATTTCATTAGGTGTTTACATCTGGGTCAACGAATGTTTCGCTCACGTTTGTTGTTAAAACCTAAGATAATACCACACAATAAAAAAACACAAATATATATGGTTCTCCAAGTTGACTACGTCCACGGAAAAGCAGGCACGGGTCTCTTTTTCTAATTGCAGCGAACAAATAATGTTTTTCATAAATACAAGTTCTGCACTCCCCAATTTTATATCTAATCAAAGCAGACGACTTCTTTGAATTGTCAGCTGGAATTTGGAAGGATCAGGCTTCAACCGAACAGTTGTGCCCACGGGGCTGATTGAGCGACGGCAGAGGTTACTACGATGGCAACAGATAGCAAATTACAGCTTGTAGACGCTAATAGTGTGCATCTCTTTATGCCTTTAATGCTAAATGTTTTCCCTTTAATTATTTGCTTTCAATGTTACAAGTACAACAACGTTATCTTCAACAATGAATGTGACATGGCATATTTGTTTTTGAATGCTTCCCGGTAGTCTTGGGGTAGCATAATATGGATATCTACTCTGTACTTGTATTCTTGGGGAAAACGAATTTAGTGCAGGATGTCATAGTTGGCATACTTGCCGTTTACTCTGCGAGTTTCTAAACTCGTGAGTTTTAAAAGAAAACTCGTCCACACGCAGGTCAGTGATATAGGCCAAAAAAGTTGAGTTTTTCAACACCAGTTTTCTATCGTGCGATCAGCATTCCTCATGAGAATGCAATTTTATACCCACTATGCATTTATGTATATCTAAACTCTGCTTGTTTCTCTTGTGTATTCTTTAATGAACTCATTAGATGCATCTTCTCATTGAAATTTGGAAAAAAATGTATTTTGAATTAAATTTTAGTGGTGTTTTAGGCTCCTGAGTTCTCCCGAGTTTAAAAAAAAAAATGGTCGAGTTTTTCCCGAATAAACTTTTAGGGAGTTTGGCGAGTTGTTGCCGAGTCTGAGTTTTCCAACTATGCAGGATGTAATGATGACAATGGATGGAAAATTTAGAGCGTAGAAATGTAATGTACACTCCAAGCTTCACAATGT
The DNA here is from genome assembly GCA_028749045.1 of Cupressus sempervirens. Lineage (NCBI taxonomy): Eukaryota > Viridiplantae > Streptophyta > Pinopsida > Cupressales > Cupressaceae > Cupressus > Cupressus sempervirens. The sequence goes on from CM053785.1 coordinate 621,656,581, forward strand.
ACTCCAATGCCTTTAAGAGTGAAATTTTTAACTCTCAGAATTTGAATTTCAGAGTTGCTAATCAAAACAGCACGGAGAATGAGAGTGACACAGCATTAAGATATTCCCATATCCTTATCAGTATGGTTGAGGTAACATGACATGGGTAGCTACTAAGTAGTTGTATCCTTCAGAGTGAATGAGTTAGGGCAGGTAAGTTAATTTTTGCCACAAATTTCAGAAGACTATTGGATATGTCATTAACTATGTTATGAGGTTTCACATGATGTCTTTAATATTTTGCTCATATTCGAAGTCTGCATGTAAGTTTGAATTTTAGTGAACCTAAAAACACCATGGAAAATGGGACTTGCATCGCATGAGCATATTCATATCTTCTTTCCAGCATGTTTGAGTTGTCATGATGCCAATACTCAGTAGTGGTGCTCATAGAGGTGAATGAGTGTGTAATGTCCTCTTTCCCTCCATAACCTTCCCAGGAGATCGGTCTGCCTACTCTTCCATTCTGGTAGGCTAATTAGTCAATTTAGTAGGGATGTCTGGCAGCCATGTTTTTTGGTTATGGAGTTTGGCGTGAAAGTTAACATTTCATGTGGTCCCCTTGTGCTAAGTTGCTCATATTATAAAGTCATTATATCAGTCCGTGACTACACCATAAAAGTTATAAGGTTTGTAACTTATTTGAGTATCTCACACCATGTTAATGCTTGGAGTGCCCCCCCTTCATAACGACAATCAAGTTCTTACTTGCATGCTTCTTAATGCTCCAAGCCTTCATGCCGCTAAGAATGCATGATTGGTTTCGCTACTAGGGTAGGGATATGTGGAGAAGAACTTGAAGACAACCCTTTTTTGGTCACTTGTGGCTGTTTGTCTAAAGACGAGACCCCTTTAGACATTGCATATTGGATGCCAACTGATTCACATTTCTGTGGGAAGTTCAGGACAGAACTTCCATTTGCACTTACAAGCATTCAGCTAGAAGATGGAAAGGATTAAATGATTTCTGGTATTCTAAGAAAAGACAAGTCTCATGTTTTGGTTTTATGAGAGTTAGATCAGTATTTGCACTTACAAGCATCCAGCGAGAAGATTGAAACAATTAAATTTTTTCTGGTATTCTAAGAAAAGACGAGTGTCATGTTTTGGTTTTATGAGAGTTAGATCAGTATAGATGTTGTGAACAATCAACCGGAAGCTATTGGGTTGAAGCCCATTCACTGTTTGGGGCTCGAAGAGGGAAGTTAGTGGGTTGTATTTTAATGAACATCAAGTCCCTATAGAGAGTACGCGGAAAATATAATGGTTACCATGAGTCGAATGTTTTGGGCGTCAGAATATCTCTGTAGCGAATAGGCCCGTTTCTGAGCTTGACTTATTGCCACTATACAGTCTTGTGATTATTGCTTATGAAGGATTATTAGGGGGATTCTTAAAGGTGACAGTTATCTAATGCATTATAAGTCACACTTCAGATTGCAGCATTGACAGTCCAAGTGCCATTATCCCATGCCATATTATCTTTTAAATGTTATATGTGTGTCTGGTAATATCTCCATTGAAGAAATCTTGTTGAGTTGAATCAGATTATATTTGATTGCATGCATTTCATTTTGTCTACACACATGTTGGAATATTTGTTTCAATAAACAACTTCTACCGTGGTGTATGAAGTCTCAGACTTGTGCTTAGTAGTGTTCATTTTGCTATGCCTATAATCATTAAACTGCAGGTTTAACTTTAAATACAAAACTGATTCCTTCAACACCATCTTTGAAAAATTCTGATTTATAATCCACTAGGCCATAAATTTAGACAACAGATATCAAATTTTCAGCTCTAAACTGAAGTCGGATATTGCAGTAGCATCAGACCATCGAACTTGACAGCCTGTGAGTTATTTGAAATTCAATTTGACATTACTGCAAAGAGCCACGTAAAGTTTGGAAACCACCACCAGTGCTGGAAGGTAAAACAATTTCAGAACTTATTGGAACTTCTAGATCAGAACAGGTTGGAGAAATGGCAGATGATGGAGATAGAGAAGTAAGAGAAACTCTTAGGGGAATTCAAACAGGGCAAGAATAGGTAGCTAATGTATTGCAGCAGCTTACCGCAGCCATTCAGCAGTTGAATGCAGGCCCAAGGAGACCCTTAAAGCCATCATAGTGAGGGTGGTAGTACAGTTGGATCCCCTTAGGGTGTGAGGGCACCTATATGTACATTTGATAGACCTCGTTTGCTAAATCTTTTGTAAGCCACTAAGCTACAACTTACAAAATGGTGACTTTAGCCAATGGTGTAGTGAGATAAATCTCTTCTCTCAGCAATATGGGAGGGTTCCTTCTTACCGTAGGTGGCTACAACAGAATCAATTCCTCTTTTTTAAGGAATGATTTTATGGTAACAACTACTTGCAAATCAACAAAAGGTACCTTCTGCCACGGTAATACTGGTGGCTTAGTAGTTGACATAAAGCTATTGTTAAGACAATAATTATAACTAAATTTGTTCGATTGATAATAAGAAGCCAAAGTCTCTTAAGATCAAATCCTTTTTGAAGGATAAGTGAGTAAGTAAAAAGGCTCAAAGTCTCTTGCCAACTATCCAAGTTCAAATACTATACTAGAAATTAAAGCACAATGTCTTTAGTCTCTAATACTTGTAGCCACTCTTGAAATATAACAATTCCATTTTTAGAAGCTCAAAGTCTTTACAGAGATGAAACGAAGATAAATCGATCAATGCAACTTAAGGAAACAATGACCAACTTCAAGCCTTAGAACACAAAGTTTGAGAAAACCTACTTCTTTATTCAATTCAAAAAGTTTTGTATCAAAAAGCACAAAGTTTTCAAGTTACAAGCACTTCAGCATAGCCACTTGTATGAAAAAAATATGATTATTTACAATGAGCTCTTTCCTTTATATAGGAAAGAAGAGAGAGAAAGGTGGAGAGAAAACTGGAAACCCTTAACCACCTTGATTTATTCTATTAACAAACTCCTAACTAACTTTGACTAATTCTAAGATGCATGTCTAATGTTGTTGCAACTTGATTACATGAAGCATGTATACAAGTGCATGTTTCTTGTGTTTACAAAGTACATTGCTTCTACATGTAATCTTTCAAAACTATTTCTATCTCTACAAAGCATAAGAAAGAAGTGTTGAACGCACTCAGATTGATCATCACAACATATCCATTAACTTGTCGAATTTGTGCAACAATTCTTGTGAACCGTTGCATCCGATTCTCTTGTGCTTAGTGCTACAACTGATAACTTGCATATGACATTTGCGTTCACTGTAGTAACATTGCTATACTCTTTTATCTTGATTTGGAGATCATGAAGTGAGAATTTGTAACTTGTGAGAGTATCAATCTCTCCAAAATCAAAGTCTTTTGCCCTAAGTTGTAGGCAAATAACTTTCTCAATATTTGTTATGAGAACTCCCTCATCAATGAGTTGTCCATCTTTAGTGATAATTGCACATGTCAGCTGCTGAAAACGATTGCTGATCACGTGATCTTGGTCATGTAAACATTCCACTTCTGCTTCGTGCTCAACCACTAGGCTTTGCAACACCTTCTCCTTGTTGTCCATTAGATGCAAGGTATTATAGTACATCTCTAATAAAGAGAAAATACCATAATCACACAAAACATCTAAATCAACTCCGCTCATAGTCCTCCACACATTCAGGTCCACATCAAGAGATTTAAGTTGTTGATGTTGATCTTGGTCATGTAAACGTTCCACTTCTGCTTCGTGCTCAACCACTAGGCTTTGCAACACCTTCTCTTTGTTGTCCATTAGATACAAGGTATTATAGTACATCTCTATTGAAGAGAAAATACCATAATCACACAAAACATCTAAATCAACTTTGCTCATAGTCCTCCACACATTCAAGTCCACATCAAGAGATTTAAGTTGTTGATGAAACTGTTGATGTTTGGTATCTTCAGTCGGATAAAACTATGGCTATATATAATTATATTTGAGATATAATTACATATAAGATATATGTTTATTACACGAGAGAAACTAATATAATAATGATTATTTTTGTTATTATATTAATTATCAAATTAATGAATAGACATGTCCCATGAATGGACATGTCTCTTCTTATTCTTTGTTTATTATAAATAAGAGGTTGCTTCCATTTGGAACACACATACCAAATATAATGACAGTGCTATTACATTTGCAACAGATCCGAGAAAACAACATGGTATTAGAGCCAAGTTGGAAATGTAATCAAGTGTTTGAAGGCAATATAAGAGTAGAGAATTTACAACAGTCAAATTCATTGGATCGACAATTACAAAAATGAAATTAAGATAACTCAGAGTTAATTGTCTCAGAATGCATCATTCCATTCAAATGCTTCACATGCGTACCTAGTATGTGTGTTGCGTAGCTCAAAATATAGTAGCATCTCGAATTGAAGCAATTTAGTTTAAAGGACATATAGACCACTTTTGAGATGTGTAGAATCCAAAAGCATATTTTTGGCAGGGAATGGAAATGATGGCAGTGAACAACTCCCATCTACTTTCTTTGCTAAATGTTGTTGAAAATCATGCAGAAGCAGGTCCAAGGATCAAAACCGTAAAAAAAAAGTTAAGGACATTTTACTACTTCAAAAGGAGAGAGACCTCGCGCTGCTACAAGGGTTTGTGGCACATTTGCCCGTTTTGCAGACTACCCCATTTTTTGGTTCCGTGTAGAAATATTTGGCCGAATAGTATATCATAATCTTATGCAAAAACAAATTGACGTTTTTTTTATCTGGAAGAGTTTTGGGTTTAGACGTTGAATATATTGTGAATTTATTGAGTGGCTACGTTGCTTACACTCTATTGGCTTTGCTGGGAACAAACTTTGTACTGAAACCCTTAGAAGTTAAATTCAACACTTTTTGAAAGCATTTTATTTAAATCTCTAATTTTGACTTGTACGCTTCCGTGGAATATTTAATTTGACAACATCAATGTTGACCTTGAATTTAGGTTTAGTGAAACTTTGCATTGTGTTGGATTGGTCGAATTGTGCGTATTGCATTCACATTTCAAAAGCAATGGAATGACAAAAGAGCTTGACAATTTAGAAGGTCATGCACTCGATTTGTATTGTTGTATTGGCTATTGAAGAATAATCATTTATGTATATTGAATTTGCATTGAAAAGTGAGAAGGAATGATAAAAGAAGATTTTTGTTACCTTAGTAACCAAAAGCACCTTTAATGTGACATTGGAGGATCAAAATGCATATTGTGGGTGATCAAATGTGACAAATCACCCGATTAGAGAAGTCCACACATGATAAAGGAAAATTGGAGGTAAGTATCAGAAGTATATTATCTTTTGAAATCTTCTTTCACATCATTTTTTTATAGATATGCATATAAATGAGAATTTATAAGGAGAATATCTTAATTTAAGAATGATATTTAATAACTTAAGTATTGCGTTTTGTTTTTGATTATGGAAAACAAGTTTTGATGGGGCCTTGAAACCCTACATAACTAAAAGATTAACATAGATAAAGCGCTTAAAGTATCAACAACATAATAGCCACAGGCTAAACAACAACCCCCCACAAGATAGCAAGATAAAACCAGAAAAAGAAAACAGGGAAGCAGAACAAAAAACAAGGAAAGTCCCAAAGCCAGGAGAACAACTCAGGAAATTTCTCTGAGAATTTCCACAGCACGAATCTCTAGCTCAGACATTCTTTGAGCCGCCTCCTTAAGGTTAGGAAGATCTTTATCAGGTTCTTGGGTGTCCTTTTTCTTTGTGCTGGATCTGGTCCTCTTCCTCAATCCATCCTCAGGAGACTTATCTTTACCACTGTTGGGAGATTGGTCTTCCTCCTTACTAACCCTGTGTTCCTCAATTTTGTTTATCAACACCTTTATGTTGTTATTAGAAGCTTTAAGAATGTTATAGCTTTGCTCAGTGATTTTCTGTAGGGTGCCCTCTGTGCTTTGAACTCTCCTCTTCACTTCCTCCACTCTGTTTTCCATATCCTTTTCCTTCTCGATTTTCCTGTTCTAATTGCTGCAATTGTCCCTCTCCAATCTGCCCACTCTGTATTTAAGCTCCTAGATTTCATGGTAAGTCCATTTTGTGGTTCTATAGCTATTAGTTGCTCTGTTCTTTGCATTATTAAGCACATCCATTTGAGGGTTCTCCTTTGTGATGTCGCTCAAAATAACAAGGGCAGGATCAATAAGCTCCTCCATTTGAATTTTAGCCTCCTTATTCTCCTTAACTAGAGTTTTCATCATCTCTCTCTTGAGCCCCATCCTCAATAGAAATTTTATCAAAATTCCTCCAAACCACATTCTTGTCTTTGCCCAAGATCTTGCAAATGTAATGGCTAGACCCATATTCCTCATACCTCTGCTCATTCTCATTCCCACTCCCCTGATTCTTGTCTTCCTCATCACTATCCTTCCCCTCCTCTTGCCTTTCCTCCTTGGATTCTTTTTCAATACCTTTTCCTGTTTTCAGCCTCCTGAAAGGCTTGCCAATAGAATCCTCCTCTTTGTTGACATGCATCTTAATAGTATTGCATTTTGTTACATATAAATATGTTAAACAATATAAGTCATTGGTATCAATGTGAGTTACTAATATTGTTATTGAAATATAATGAAATTTAAATATAATAATAAAATATTGAACTTATAGGAGAATATGTCATCTAAGGTAAGTCATATATATAGAAATTAAGTACTGTGTTATCTTAATTTTATTATTGAAAATAAAGAGAGATGTTATAATCATTTATGTTGTTAATAATGGGCATGAGTTAAATTACTAATATTTATGTTGACATTCTTATTATAGAACCAAGAGCTATGTGTCTTAATCTTTTCCTCCGAGAATGTTATTGCAAGAAAAATGGAGACTTAGAGGGAGTTTGACACTTCTTTAAAGATAAAGGAACTCAAAAGATTGATGTTAGAGAGACTCTGACACTTCTTCAAAGATAAAGGATCTCAAAAGATTGATGTTTAGAGGGAGTTTGATACATTCGTTTGAAAGAGTGAATAGAAGATATGTTTCAGATGATCTTTGCAGATCTCAATTATATCAAATTTAGAGGGAGTGTGACACTTCATAAAAGACAACTTTGGTTGAGGATCTCTGATTTAAAGGGAGTTTTGAATGTCCTTATGTGTGACTATATGACTTTAATGGGCCTACCCCCTATGTACATCATGAGGAAGTGATGACTTCCAAATGATGTTCACTTGTATTTGTAGAAGTTATTGAAAGGTGATGATATTACAATAACTTGACTTTCTATTATGATGGATATCTTATGATGTCTATGTAGATCATGATAGATTATACCTTGCATGGTAGATGTTTATATGGTAAGCATTATGAGAATGTGTGTGCACATACCTTATAAACATTTTTTTTGAGTATATGGTGAATGTTATGCAAATTGATGTTCTAGAGGCCATTACACAAAGTACGCGGTGAATATCATACATCTTGATGTTCTGGAGGCCATTACTCACAGTATTTGGGGAATATCTTGCATCTTATTCTAGAGGCCACTAGTCAAAGATTATCTGGTGAATATCATATGTTGATATTTTGGAGACCAATACTCAACTGTGATACCAAAATGGTGAATATCATATGTTGATGTTCTATATACCATTACCTTATTGAGTACGTGGTGAATATCAAGTGTTGATACTTTGGAGACCATTACTCAGAGTATTTGGTGAATATCATATGTTGATCTTCTGAAGGCCAATACTCATGATATCAAATGTCATGTCAAAATAGTGGAAATCTTCTAATCAAAGATTTCCTTAACGTGCTATTTTTGAAGATTGCCAGTGGTGTAATATCTGTCTTGTATTTATCCTTCCTAGCTAGGAGGGAGTGTTGATGTTTGGTAGCTTTAGTCGGATAAAACTATGACTATATATAATTATATATGAGATATAATTACATACGAGATATATGTTTATTACATGAGAGAATTATATATATAACTTTGATTTTTTTTTGTTATTAAATTAATTTATCAAATTAACGAATAGACATGTCCCATGAAGGGACATGTCTCTTCTTATTCTTTTCTCGTTATAAATAAGAGGTTGCTTCCATTTGGAACTCACATACCAAATATAATGGTAGTGCTATCACATTTGCAATAGACCTAGGAAAACAACAGAAATAAACCAAGAAGTTCCTTCAACATTGTTGAAATGTCTCTTCCATTTTTGAGTATCTAGAAGGTGCCCCTGATCACATCTAGCCCTTGGGTCACTAGACGATCACACTAGTTGTTGATGGCATTGGCTTTGTTTGCAATTTGCATCACATGTTCTGAAGATTCAACTGTCAAAGTAGAAGTTTTCATCTTCTTGATAATGTCCTATAGTCTGGCATTCTCCGTCTTAAGCCTGCTCTTCCTTTCCCACATGTTATCGTTCTTTTGTGTGAGAACACTAAGAACATCATGTGTATCTTGCTAACAAGCCAGGTGTGATTGTTTATCGAGTTCAATGGTGATGAGCTTGTAATTGCTGGTTCGTAGTAGCTCTGGTGGCTTTTCAACAAGAGGCTCAACTGCTTCTGCGTATTTGGTTTTATCAACACTCACCACGATCCTTGATACTACCTTGGCCTTCTTAGTCTTGGGAACCTTGGCTTTTGCTACCACATTGGAATTCTTAGGTTTACAAATTTAAGAGGATACGATAGAAAGAAGGACAGTTGTGTTATTTGTTGAAGGGTTGAATGTAAAGTTTAAGGAAATTGTGAAAGTCCTAAAACTAAACACTCTAGAGGAGGCAATCAAGATGGCTCATGTTTTGGATACTTCATCCTCTATATGTAGTCCCCTAGGAAACCTTTCAAGAGGTCAAAATAAATTTTGAAATTTGCAAATCAAAACAAAACTACACCTCCTAGGATGGATTTAGAAACCAAAAATAAGTTAAGAGGGGAAAACAAGGTTTCTGTTGGCTAAATTTTTTGTAACTCACTAAGACTACAAATTACAAAATGGAAACTTTAGGCAATGGTGTTGCGAGATAAATCTCTCTTCTTAGCAATAGGGGAAGCTTCCTCTTTACTTTAGGTGGATACAACATAAATCTGATTGAAATTGACGAATGGGCAGTTCTGTGAATCAATTCCTCTTCTTTGAGGAATGATTTTATGTTAAAAACTATTGCTTGCAAATCAACAAAAGGATTCTATTGCTATGTTAATATCAGTGGCTTAGTAGTCAATGCAAGAACAACTTTTATGATAACAATTACAACTTAATTTGTTTGATTGATAATAAGAACCCAAAGTTTCTTACAATTAATCCTTTTTGAATAATAAAACAAATAGCTAACAAGGCTCAAAGTCTTGCCAATTATCCAAATTGAAATAATATACCAGAAATTAAACACAAACTCTTTAATCCTTAGTACTTGAAGCCACTAATAAACTATAAAAATCCTGTTTTAAGAACTTTAAAGTCTTCAAGAAACAAAACCGAACACTCAAATGCTTCACAAACATAGATTATAAAATGGAAAAAATAAATTGATCAATGGAACTTAAGAAAATAATGATCAATTCCAAGCCTCACAACACAAATTTTGAGAAAACCTATTTATTTATTCAATTCAGAAATTTGTATCTAGAAGCATAAACTTTTCAAGTTATAAGCATAACCTTCTTGTATAAAGAAAAAAGATAGATTATTTACAATGATCTCTCTCCTTTATGTAGGAAAAGAAGAGAGAGAAAGGTGGAGAGTAAAGGGGAAACCCTTAACCATCTTGAATTATTCTTTTAACAAATTCCTAACTAACTTTGACTTATTCGAAGTTGCGTGCCTAATGCTGTTGTAACTTTATTATATAAAACATGTACACAAGTGTATGTTTCTAGTATTTACAAAGTTCAACTTCTTTTATGTGCAATCTATCAATACTATTTGTATTTTCAGAAAAGCACGAGAAAGAAGAAAAGAAGTGTCCTTCAACACTTAGAAATATCATCACAACATGTCCATGAATTCACTGAATTTTCACAACAATTCTTGTAGAATTGTCGCATCTGGTTCTCTTGTACTTCGTGCAACAACATATAACTTGTAGATGACATTTGCGTTCTTTGTAGTAACATTTCTACACTCCTTTATCTTATTTTGGAGATCATGAAGTGAGAATCTGTAGCTTGTGAGAGTATCAACTCTCAATCTCCCCAAATCAAAGTCTTCCGCCCCAAGTTATAGGTGAATAACTTCCTCAAACTTTGTTGTGAGAACTCCCTCATATATGAATTCTCCATCTTCAGTGGTGATTGCATATGCCAACTGCTGCAAACCATTGCCGATCACATGCTCTTTGTCTCGTAAACATTTCATTGCCACTCCGCCTTCAACCACTAGGTTGCAACACTTTCTCCTTGATGTCCATTAGATGCAAGGTGTTGTCCATCTCTATTGAAGAGAAAATACCGTTACCACAAAAAAAATCTAAGTCAACTTCACTCATAGTCCTTCACATGTTCAGGTCTACATCAAGAGACTTAAGTTGTTGATGAAATGGACTAAGAAATTCTTTAAACCTTGCTGAAATGTCTCTTCTATGTCTAAGTATCTGGAAGCTATCTTTGATCACATCTATTCCCTAGTTCACTAGATGATCACACCAGTTGTGCACAACCTTGGCTTCTTCGTAATTTGTACCACATGCTCTAAAGATTCAACTATCAAAGAAGAAGCTTTGATCTTTTCGAAGACTTCTTGCAATTTGGTATTCTCTTGAGCTTGTTCTTCCTTTCCCACAACTTATCATTCTTCTGTGTGAGCATATTGAGAACATTATAAGCATCTTGCTAACAGCTAAGCGAGATTGTTTACCAAGCTCAACGGTAGTGAACTTTTAATTACTGGTTTGCATCAATTTTGCTGACTTTTTAACAAGGGGCTCAGTTACTGTTGCATATTTGGTGTTATCAACAGTTACCAAGATCCTTGATACCATCTTAGCCTTCTTTGTCTTGGGAACCTTGGCCTTTGCAACCTAATTGGAATGATGGTCTTGAGGTGCGAGTTCCTCCATCTTCCTCTTTTGAGTAATTATAGTGAGCCTAGGAGAAAGAGTGAAGAGGATCCCATGATAGTAGTAGGAACTGGAGTGGACATGAGATCAACCCGTGCAACTGTAGCTACAATAGGTGGGGCCTCAGGCATAACCACCATTGGAGTTGGACTGCTATGTGTGACCTCTGCCATAAATTGTTCAAATTGTGCTGATGAAGTATCCATCAATACCAAGGAGGGAACTGCAACATTTGGGATAAACTCGGTATATGCATCAAACACGCTTTCAAAGCTATGATATTGCTCCACTGTTAGGACTGTAGGAGCAACCAATTAGATAGGTTTAGCCAGTGTGATTGGAGTTGGATCCTCATGAAATGATGCCTTTTTAGAAGGAAAAGTGTCCATGAATGAATGCAAGGGTGAATCCATTGACTCATCTGAGGCTGGTATAGAATCAAGGACATTTGCAACCAAGACTTCTAAAGGAGATTTCTTTGGAAAACACTTTCTCAGTGAAGGAGGAAGCTCATTATCATTGAGAATAATGTGAACCTTTTGAGGTTCAGTGGACTTCATCTGAAGTACACATCCCTTGCCTTTGTTGCCTTTGATGACGAGCTTTGGAATAACTGCCATTGAAGAATCTTTGCCATCCTTCTGTTTACCCTCATTTCAACCCTTAGACCAATTGGATCAGTAGGAACAAAATCTTTTCCCTACTTCATCTTGATGGCTTTCAACCCTCTTTTCTTCAACCAAATGTTTGTGTTGGCAAGAATTGGTTGAAAATGGTCCAAGATATAGATGCTTTCTTTGGATGAATAAGATGGAGGTGGGATGGGCAGCTTATGAAGGTGTTGCTCAGTATATTCTAGATCCAAAATTTGATTGTCATCTTCAACCCCTGTAGGGAATATTGTGAGGTTAAAATTCACAACATGCGTTAGGGTCAACTGACAATAATCCATCTTGTGTATGTCAAGATCTGTGCACAAATCAATTCAAATATCTTCAAGGCGATGAGCATGAATGTATGATTTTTTGATTTTATCATTCACTGCTTTCTAATCAAAGCAAGCACGTGCTATGAACTTCTTCAAGGTGATCCTTTGAAGTTTAAATTCCATGTTCTTGGCCTTTGGTACTGTGTCTAGTGATTTGATGAAATATTAACACCTGGCCTATGCAATGAAGATTGGTATGATTGCACTACCATCATTTGCCTTACCAACTCCATGAGAATGATCTTGTCAGTGAGATACCTTGGAAGAGTATATGGTTCATCTCTGGAATATCCAACTCTCATCTGGGTAGAGTTGGGAAACTAGAGAAAGAGACAACCATATTCATTTACCTTAGCCCATGCTTTATTTGATATCTCTTGCTTCGACTATTCCTTGTCAAATAAGTACATATAATGCCCAAAGAAGGCATCTTGTACTCTCCTATAGTGCATGTGATTGGATCTCAATGTTAGCTTGTCAAAGTATTCCTATACGGGCACTATCATGTGATCGCCCTTGGTAGAAAGACTTGAGGACCCCAAGGTAGCAACGATGTATACCAGCTATGAGTTCATATAGAAGGTACCAGTAGAAGAAAGTTGAGATAGCTGCTCCAATATCATATCATTTATCATTTCTCCCCAAAAGATCTTTTGTTTTGAATGGACAATGAGAGAGATGTACTTGTACATTCATGGATCAAAAACATTACTCCTTAAGTTTGACAATGCAATTGAGAAAAGTGATGAGATCATTGATCCTTCCTTGAAGTCGGAATGATGCACACCCTTTGGCCATCTAACAAGATTGGGCGTCTTGTTAATCAACCAGTTGGTTGGGTAGATATTTTGCAACTAACAGTTTTGGGAAAATCTAGTCGTAAAATAGGTAGACCAGCCACAGTATGAGACCAAGTCTATCTTACATTAAAGGGAAGGCTCCCCCTTCTCACCGTTCCTTAGATCAACTCAAGGTAAGCAAGATGTAGAGAGATTTTGTAAGGCGTGTTACCAATCTTTAACTTTCAGGAAAGAACTCACTTACCTGTGGAGTGAGTAATAGGCAAGATGAAATATCTAACTACACTTCTATATAGTAGTTGGAAACGGTGATATCGATAAACAAACACCAACTCAAAAGCTGATTGAAAGCATATCGGTTTGGCTCTAAGTCCTATTTGTTTAATTTATAAGAAAAATGACTAAGATTGGGGCACAAAGACTTCCAAAAGTAGATGATTTGTATTCTATTCTATAAGAAAAACCTCTACCATTGGGGTGCAAAGATTTTCATAAGTAGGGAAATTCTAACTATCTTTCGTGAATTTGAGACAACAATACAAGCTACAGTCAAAGCTTCTAGTCTATTTAACACCACAATTGCTCCTAGTCAAAGCTTGTACTCTAATTGCTTCGTAACTCACTACGCTCTATTATTGAACACATAATAATAACATGAGTCAAAGACAATAGGCACAAATTACAGTCAAAGCTTCTAATTTGCTCTTATCACAATTGATTCCAGTCAAAGTTTCGAATCCAATTGCTTTTTTTATTAACTTTTCTTTCAAATTGGTACTACACAATCAAAGTTATGGTTGCATAAGTTTGGTAGAGCTTTCCTGCATACAACAAAAGATGACTTTTACAATGAGGGGGCACTCATTTATATAGGCAAAGGAGTTGAGAAAAAGATGGAGAAAAAGGTCGGAGCAACTCAACCAACTTTGACCTAGTCAAACTAACAAGAGAAATTATTAGATTACACATCATAAGGACATGTAAATCGTATTACATGTAGTTATACATATTGACGTAATACATTCTCTTTAACTACAAACATGAAAACTAAAGAAAGAAGAAGATGGAAGAGAATTAAAACAATCCTAGGGATTGTTCTGAAGGGCCTTGTACTTGGTGATGCTATCCCGGATGATCACAGGATCGGTAGTTCCTATATTTCGTGCCACTGCATTCACCTTGATAATCATTGTGTTGTGTCTTTTAATAGCCTCTAACTCTCTTTGATGGATTGTCTGTTTTCATTTAAAAAATTGATGTGATCAAGCTTTTTCTCATTTGAGTTGTCATGAATTCTCCTTTGTAGATCAACGCAAACTAGAGTCTCTGACCCTTAAGAAACCTTCTTGATGATGTTCGGATGTAGAATTAGAACAAATTTTCCCATCAGCATCTGCAGCTACTTTTTTTTTCCAAAGCAAAGTGCTTGGTGCTTTTTCACACGAACTCAGGTTCTAAAGCTACCATTGAGAAAATGGAGACCAAATGAAATACTGCTTCTTTGATTCGAAGCATGCCTTCTCTACTGGATGTCTTCATTCTTTATAGAAATTCTGGCATTTATTGACTTGCTGCAACATGAAAGTTTCAATGGGATTGAATCCATCATTGGAAGATATGGATTCTGACTCCATGAGAATATTGGCAAAATGGATCTTTGAGGAACAATATATTTGTTGTATTGATTAGATAGTCATCGAACATATGCAATGAATTGGATGTGATATGGAAAGTACATGCAAAGGGCTAAAATGGGACTTAGGAAGATGGATGGCATGTAAATGTGTATGGGAAAAGGATGAGTTCCTATAAAGATGCCTTGAGGAATGAAGGCTAGGTGCATGGGAATGCGTGCGAATGATAACTTTTGACTTGAAAAGTGTGACCTCTAGTCAAAAATGGGTTCTACGGATGTTGTTACACGTAAAGTGAATTACACGTAAAATGAACATGCATTTAGGTTCGGAAGATGGAAATGTGTGTAAATGGGAATGAAGGACGAGATTGCATGTAAGTGCGGATAGAGGGTGAGGTTACTTGTAATCGCATGTGGAGATTGAGATGCAATGTGCTATGACATGGAGAGTGGAAAATTGGAAATACATGTAATTGCTCTTGGAATGTAATTGTGTATGAAAGTAATGGATGCAATGTGCTTTGGCATGTAATGGTGGATATGAAATGAAATGATGCACTTGCACGAAGAGGTGGAAGGTGGAGTGAAGTGAAATGTGCTCAAGTTCTTGGGAAAGAACTTGCAATTTCTTCCAAATGAAGAAAAATGAGAAAGCAAGCAAACAAACAACGAAAACAAGTACAAAAGAAACACATACTTTTGGTTTTAGACTCAAACATGTCAAGAGGCATGGTATAAGAGGACAGCCATACTCACTCAAATGGAGGGGGGGGGGGGGGGGTGTAGAACTATCCAATTTGAAATCTCCTCTAAGAAAATAATTTCCTCATCTGACATCATTTGATTATAAAATCATAAAATCTATTAGAGACATCGTCATTTCTACAATCACATATTGCTGATAGCTGATACGTCATTAGTGTTATTGCTGCAGACATAGATAAACTTTGTGTTGGAGGTAGCAGATTATTATTGAAGGACAATATTATATATCAATAATTGCAAGTTCAAACTTGAGATATCTATAAGAGATCTTTCTAGCCAATTGCTGCATCCATTTGAATATTAGTTTGGAAACAATAATCCAATTTCTATGTAATCATAGCTAATTGAACATCTACTATTATCAAGTAGGAGAAGACTAATATTCTTTAAATACAAAACAACTTGTTTAAAGAGATGTGGTAGTTCTTTAAAGAATATCATTTTCATATATCTTATCCATTTCAGCATTTGAACATTCACAAGTCTTAACCTAATTTGAGGATTTACAAGAAATAAGTTCTTGTAGCTAGTTTATAGAGGAAGTGTCCCCACTACCCTAACCATAATCAAGGGGGACATGATAGTGGTATCAGAGCATGATCTTGCTATCCTATAGGGTGAATTTTAAATAATGATCAGTATGTAAGAACAAAAAATATCACTGGAGAAGAGAATGGAAAAATTATATACACTCAACATTTGATATAATTATAAACAGATCACATACATCAGATCTTCAAGAAAGGAATTTGTAATGAATACAAAGAAGTTTCCAACTTATATAATCATCCACAACAACCACGACATCTTCCGCCAATAGCCTAAGAATATCCTTAGCGAGTACAACAGCACTTGCATTGGTATAAATATTTTAGTTCCCCACACCCGACAACATTAACATAATTGGAAGTCTGATCGATCCAATACAAATAGGGTAGATCATATTCATTTGAGGAACTCGTTGCATTGACATATGCCGGTAGAACATAAGGTGATGTAGAGAAACCTTCTATTCAAAGTAATGGTTCAATAATAAAAAAGGAATTTACATAGAGACATTAAAAACAGGGAAGAGAACATCTTATATCAGATAATCATTCAGAAATCATTTACTATCAGTGGTGTCTATAATCAATCAACACATCAACTGGAGTTATATATAACTCTCCCATCATAAGGGGATTAAGTCAAATATATCTTTCTTCTAGATCCAAGAACTCATTACAATTGGAGTTACAAGAACACTTCCTTGAAATAGAAGATGTGGGAGAAGAGGTAAAATAAAGAGCACAACTCATTCAGCATCAATCAGCATCTAACACATAGTATTCATCTTAGATCAAAGAAGACATAACATGTACTTGTCGGCATATACAAGAGAAAGAACATCAATAGCAATGAGTAGTCAGGGGAAGGATTCAAGTAAGAGGAATTAACAATTCAACAATGTTTAGATGGAAATTGAAAAGGACACAACAAGAATACTAGTCAAAAATATATAATACCAATCACTAATTTTGTGATTTCTTACAATTAATGATAAATTCTTTCAGAATATTGAATCTGTTGAGATCTAGAGAAAGAAGAAATAGACTACTCCAAGTAGCCACTAATAAGAGGAAAATAATGCGTAAGGAATTAAGGTAGAGAGTTAACCTCTTTGAGGGACTTTGAAATATATTCTATAAATGAATATTCTTAAGGAAGTAAGGCAAGGAATCAAGTATTCTCTGAAGGAACTAGTATATACTATCAAGAAAAAATATATGCATATGCAAGGATTGGTACACCCAAAGCAGGTATCCATAAGGCCTAGGATGAGAAAGAACTCTTTCCTAAGAAGGATGGCTACATCAAGATTGATTATCCTTAAGGTCTTACAGAGAGAAATATTGTGAGAAGACGGTGCTTAGTGGAGAGTTGTTCTATTAATTAGAGCCTTAAGAAGCACTCCCCCAGGAGCTAAGCTTCTGATCACAACCTCTCCTTTAGAAAGGGGTTTAAATTGGGAATTAGGATCTTATATTTTAAATGACTTACAAGATTGAATAATATTTTTATCATGGTTTTGGGGTACTGACATATGATGTAGGCCTCTCTATCAAGGAGGTAGTCACCACCAACTTCGGCAACATGAAAATTGTAATTAAAGGAAGGAATCTACCACAATTTTTAACATGTGTATGCTTTGTGTCTACATCGTGTCTTCATGCATCAATGTGTATACTTTGTGTTTGCATCGTGTCTTCATACACTAATTTATGTATATCCTAGTATATGCTTTATGTTTTCATATATCTTAGTATATGCTTCTTAGTGAGTGCCAACAATCTAGGACATTCTCAATGAGTGTCAAAAGTAAGGACATTCTTAAGAAGTATTGGGCATCATGAACATTCTTAGCAAGTGTTAAGATTAAGGACATTCTATCAAGATTGGATCAAGGGCATTCTTCAGTGAGTGCTGAAGTTAAGACCCGTTTTTAGCAAAAACGTGCCCTAAAAATGCATGTATTTGAGTCATTTTTGGCTTCGAGATGCAAAATCATGGTCTCCAAATGCATATGCATGTGTTTAAATGTAATAACCCCAACAGGTTATAACTTCTTCAAACACCAAGAATCTTTATACTTCAGTTCTTTGAAATTTCGTCAAACACTTTGCAAGTAAGGGTCATCTGACTGATATAACTTTTCATATTGCTGCAGTAATTTTTGTTTGGATTTGCCTCAAAGAGAACACTTACAAAATACTCCAAATTGTTTAAACAATGACCTAACATAAATATGCAACTAATTTTGGCAATAGTGAATGCATATATGAGTTCTAATCATGAAAATGATCACCTACAGCCAACTAGTATTTTAACAAACAGTTGGTATGCAAGCTAACTGACTGATAAGAAATGATAGATTAACGCTCAAAGACAACTATTAATGACCAACAATTGTATCTCCTTGATTGAGAATGAGTATCCAATACAATATTCATACTAAGTTAGCCAAGACTCTTGGCATTTACAAAGATATCAAAATATGATGATTGCTGGTAAAGTAATATGCACCTACAGCTGTCAATGAAAACTAATGCAACACTAAATATCTAACTTCAATACTCCCCTACAGCAGTATGCTAATCACATGCATGATTAAATACAACTAAAGCTATGGATTGCTGATACCATTGTGAGGAATGTAAAAATGAATGATATATCTATTAATGAATGATAGGTCTGATACAAAATGACAATTACAACAGCACTCTATAGTGAAAGGCAACTATGAAAATACACATCAGACCTGGCATATGAAATTGCCTTAGAGAATAGATGTATTGCAATACCACTGAACAGAAAATAACCTCCTCAAGTGCCCAAGTCGTGCCTCTCTAGCTGCCGCCCCTGATTGTAGATGGCTGTAATAATTTTTTTTGCTTTTTCGAATTTGCTTTTTTGGATTGCTTTTTTTTTCGGTTTTGCTTTTTTTTGGAGCTGCTTTTTCGGCCTGCTTTTTCAGTTCTGCTTTTTCGGCTTGCTTTTTTCGGACTACTTTTTCGGCCTACTTTTTTCGAACTGATTTTTCGGCTTGCTTTTTCGGCCTGCTTTTTCGAACTGCTTTTTCGGTCTGCTTTTTGTACTCAAATATTTTTTCTCAATGTAGCACAAATAGAAGACTGAAGTATCTTCCTCCCAGCTGCAATAATTCAAGTGATATTTCACACTCTCAAAATTGCGTACCAATTGAGAGTTTTCGTTCTCAATGGCCACAAATATTTTTTTTCAATGTGGCACAAATAGAAGACTGAAGTATCTTCCTCCCAGCTGCAATAATTCAAGTGATATTTCACACCCTCAAAATTGCGTACCAATTGAGAGTTTTCGTTCTCAATGGCCAGTTGTGACTATTGCAGAAACCCTAGGCTCCACAATGCACATCAACAAACATCAACATCAACAACAACAAATTTGGATGATTAGAATGAAGCCCGGGGTGCCTATTTATTCTTTTTCCTCCACTTTTTCCAGAAGCTTCTAGAACATTATTTTATTTTATCTATTAAGTGACTTTATAAAATATTTTATAATTCAAGTCACTTTATTAAATTAATTAAATATAAAGCTACCCTTTAATATTTATTTATTTGATAACTTTATAAATAATTAACTTAATACCACTTATTTATTTAATTAAAATAATTAATTAGTCATCCTCATAAAATATTCATTATTTTGGATAACCTAATTAATTAAATTAATTAAATCAAATTGCCTCCAAAATGGGGACATGACATTAAATGCCAAATTGGGGTCTATGGATGCATTTACATGTTTAAAATGTATTGATATGATGGCAGGAAGTGCAAATCTCACTCTCAAGACGTCATACATGCCATGTGTTCGGACGTTTTTGGCTTTGGAGTGCAAAAATAGGGTCTTAGAGGGTGATTACATGAGTTTTAAATGCGAAATTGAATTCTCCAAGACACTTTACTTATAAAATCCATTAGTTGGAAGTGCAAATCACACTCTTGGAGTGCATTTGCATGTCTTAAAATTGCAAAACAATGCAAGTAGTGCAAAAACGCACTCTCCAAACATATTTTAAAAACATTCAAATATGCAAGTCTTACTCTAGAAAGCACATTGCATATTTTAAAATGCAATGCCTTTAGTGCAAAATCGCACTCTCTAGGGGTTATTGCATGTTTTAAAAATGCTTGAATATGCAAGTCTCACTTTTGGAGAGTCTTTGCACATTTTAAAACACATGTATTTACATGTTTTATGTGTTTTAAAAATTGCCTTTTAGCTCAAAATCGTGGTCTCTAGAGACAATTGCATATTTTCATGTAAATGAGTTGAAAGACATGCAATGCACAACTAAGTGATGAATTAAGCACATGTTAATTTAATTTTTGAAGAAATATTACTTAAATGGGTCATAAATAATATTTACACTATATATATTAATATATAATGTGCAAATACCACAGAAAAAGTAATATATACTAAGATTATTTAAATTAAACAAAAAATTAAATCAAACTATATAGTTAATATAGTCATTTAAGTGAAAAATTAAAAAGCAACTCAACCTAAAAATATAACATAAAGTGCTCTATAGTTACTTTAAGTGAAAAATTAAAATGATAAAGTAACTAAAAAACATAACATAAAGTGATTTTTTGTTATATTTTTCAAAAAGTGAATGTCAACTTTAAAATATAACATGATATTTTAATTCGTGCAGTTGCACCTGGAGAGTCCACTTTTTGGGCACTAAAATGGTCATATCTTTTGATTGCCAACTCTGATTAAGCCCTAAGATAGACCGAGTCTAAGGGAAAACCGAAAGCAATGACTTGAGCAAAACCAAAAGACCAAAAGCCAACAAACACACACTCAAAAATGAAAAAAAAGACATTGAAGGTTAAAAATCAAGCATAGACTCAACAAATAGAAAACTAAAAAGACTTGACAAAAACCTTCAGTCAGAGGATTCATTATATCAATTGGAATCGATTGGTTGATCGATACTAACGAATGAAATAATGAACTAAAATTCAAAGAAATGAGAAACCAAGTTGAAAAGTTTCGTTTTGTTAGCTATATTTTGTGTTGACAAAATGCATGACAACATAATTGACATTTACGTACCTACTACATTCAACCATATTATTGTTCAATCTTTCTAGGGCCTTTTGTTTGGTGATGTTAGTCACCATTGGAGCAGGTTGAACTTGGAAGATCCGATCGATGGTTTTTGGATCATAAGTAATAATGGTCTTCCTATCTTGATCTTTGATTGTTGTTGATGGAACATCTGGATTCTTGGCACATGCAAATATGTACTCGAGTTCGTGAGCCACTAAAGGGAAAGTTGATACTAGCTAGATGGATGCCACTTTGTTTGATGTACAATATGTCCCCTATGGATGCATCATCTACTCTTTTCAGGAAATCTTCGATATTCAAGTGTGAGATATCAGTGTCCTTGATGCCTTCACAATAAGAGGAAACTTGTGAGGGAGGCATGGAGTTATGACATTCATCACACTGGTACTTCATTTTTTGTCTTTCTTTAACTTTAACTAGAACAATGTCCGTTGTCATAACAAGTGTGTATGCACAAGCAACTATGACATGGAAGTTCCAAAATGTAAGAATATCTTCAAGAGGAGGATACATAGTAAATTTTTGAGCGTTCAAGCGAGGAACGAGACTTCTACGTGAAAGGTATGGCTGGAAGTTATTGCGATAGTGAATGCAAATGATAATTTTAGCTCAAAAACATGCGTTTATATGTTAAATTACCCAAAAATAGGTTTTTGAAACACAAAACCATGTGCGGACAAAAAGGATATTCTTATGGAAGAAATCTGAAAAATGAATGGAAGAATGTTTATGACGAGACTTTTTATTTCTGTCATAAACAATTTGTATGCGCAGACAAGGATTCACCAGTATAGATTTTTTAAACATATGGTAGCGGTAGGCAAGATGTGAAAGGAGCATACACTAGCATGGAAATGGGGCCTTTTGCAAGCAAAAGCATGTGATGAACAAACTTGATGAGATTTACTATTAAGAATGGGGTTTTGAATCTTGATTGCACATACAAGCAAGATGAAGTACTTGCAGATGGAACTTGAAGAATGTATATGGAAAAAAGGAGCACATCATATATACATGCAAATCTGAAAATTGAATGAAGAGACTTGCTTAAACAAGACAACAAATATATACAACAAAAACCCAATGAAAAATGACAAAGGAATCATACCCTCAAGAAGCAAGAGAATAAGTCTTTTAAACACTTGCAACAAATCTGAAAATACCATCAAAGAGATTTCTTAGTTTTAGATGTAGTGTTAAATAGAGTTCGAATCTTGACTCAATTCTTGTAAGAAAAGAGTCAAAATTCATAGCTTGCCAAGTGAAGGAAGTTAGAGATTAAAATTGTACCATTTTAGCAACCGTTTTGACCAAGCAATGTGCAACATGCAATTTTTTTTGGAAACTTGTGTCTGAAGCATAATAAGTGATTTAAAAGAGTTGAATGCAAGCTAGGAAGGATAGGAAATATTTTGGCACTTACCTTGAACCAAATACTTTTTGATTTGATGATGCAAAATGCTCAAATCTAAGGCGTTTTTGGGCAAAACCGTTCCTTAGATGGGTTGAGAAATGAGCAAAAACCTCAACATATTCCTTTCTTGATCAGCCCTATGTGATCCTTGTGTGATTTTAGGCAAAATCGACCTATAGATCCTAAAAAGCTCTAAAGTAGTGCTCAAGATATAAGTGATTGAAAACCCCGTTTTTGAAGAAAAACACCCAAGAAAGTGGAGTTTTCAAAGCCAAAAAAACATGCGTTTTTGGGCTAAAATCTGCCACTTATGGGTATTATACTAAAATGCATTGTATTTGATAGTAAAGATGCACTTTTAGGCTACAAAAGCATATGCGTTCTGACCAAAATTTGCCACCCTTACCAAATGCATGTATTTGTGAGTAAAGACGTGGTTTTGAGTTACAAAAGCATGTGCTTTCAGGCCAAAAATTGCCAGTAATATGCTTTGTAGTTATAAAATCACTAATGATGCACTTTTTAATGATGAAAGTACGTGCTTTTAGCTACAAAGTTGCCACTTTTAGTGATTTTGGTAAAAAATACATGCAATAAAAGTAATGACATGTTTTTAGGTTGCAAAAGCATGTGCTTTTGTCACAAAAAATTGCCACCATTATACATTTTAACAATAGAATAAGTAATGACGTGTTTTTGGGGTTGAAAAGCACATGTTTTGGAGTCCAAAAAGCCCACTATATGCATAAACACATTCAAAAAGTGCTTATAAAGAAGTATTGACATGTTTTTGAGGAAGAAAAACACATGTTTTTGCAATTGAATGTTCTTTTGGGTTGAAACTCCCCACCTATATGAATTTTATAACTAACTCAAGTTAATAAACACATTAATAAAATTTAAAAATACAATAACACATGCTTTTGGGTTCAAAATCCCTACTTAAAATCACTTAAATGATTAAGTAAGATGTTATTTTATTTAAAAAGTCCACATATACATTTAGGAGTAAAATTATAATTGGCAGTGGGTTTTAATAGGTGTTTAGCATGTTGACGTATGCTTTGAGTGATAAAAACCCCACCTTTATGCATTGTTTAATGTCTCATATAATAAAATTTAATAAAAAACTATAGTTTTCAATATAGTAACACGAAAATAGACCTAAAAAGGCTAATTTTCATAAAACTTTAAAAACTATTTACAGATCAACTCAAAATGAGTTAAAATTTAATAGGGATGCCGAGATCTACTATAAATATTAAATATAATTTTATTTTGTGCTTTTGCCAATAAAAAGGCCACTTTTGGAGGTTTTTTATTCATGACATGCTTTTGGCTTGGAAAACCCCACCTTTTCCTTCACAACTTGAGCCAGGTGACTCAGTTTGAGGCCTAAGTTAGCTCAAAACGAGCAAGATTGCAAGGGCTATTAACATAACGTAAAAACAAGACTCAAAACTATTGATAGCCAAAAGAAAAACATACAAAAGACGTGAAAGTTAACGAAAAATCAAACTTCTGCAATCAGAGAAGAAAAACTCGTTTTTGCAAACATTGAGGTTAAACTTGATGGTAACTTCCAATAGAAATAGACTAACAAAGTTACATAGAGTACAATTTGGTGATAAAAAATTGTCTTAATGATGCTTTATCAATACATTAAAAACGAAGAAGCTATACCTATGAATTGATGAGAAATTTGCACAGGGTTACCTCAATTTTGTGAGTCAAAATTGAGGACAACAATTTCACATGCAAGGAACCTTGGACCCTTGATCATAGGTATCTTGGAAATGGAAAGATTCATTATATTGAGGTTGTTTTTGATGGGGAAGGTGAGAAAAATGATGACGATAGATCTGAGGGCAACAATGAAGAGGAAAACAATAAGTAGCCTAAGGTAGAGAAAAGTGAAACACATGTTGTTGATCAACCCCCTACTATTTCTTCTCTTTTAGAAGTACCTACAAGCCATCCTTTCCACTTGAAAGGAGTTGTTAGAGAGCAGCGGATTTTTTGTCTTTTGGATATAGAGCCACACATAACTTCGTTACTATGCGCATAATTTCAAAGAGGAGGTGTTACTATACGCATAGTTTCAAAGAGGAGGTTACCGATAAAAGGGGGTTTCTAGATTTGATGTTGAGGTTGTAGGTGGGTATTTTTTGAATTGTTCTAGGAAGATTCCACAACCTAAAATCTAGTTTGATGATTATACATTAGTGACCAACTTTTATGTCGTTGAGTTGGATGGATTGGATGCTATTTTGGGTTTATAGTGGCTTTAATTTGTTGGCAAGTACATGGTTGATCATAATTAGAAACAGTTGAAGTTCATGAAAGATGATCAGGTTATAATCCTTAATGGTATGACAGAGTGGTTTTAGGATAGTATCGACTCATCAGATGGAGGCATGATGATATTGAGTGGCAGTACAATGTTTTTTATCTATTAAGTCGACTTCTAATATTGGGCAGCGACATCACATAGACATACAGTCTGTGCTTGATAAGAACAAGGGGTTTTTTTTCCGACATTCCTCCAGGTACACCACTTGATTGTGAATTTGAGCATGTGTTAGAGCTTGAGGAGGACGCTAAGCCTGTTATTACCACTCCTTATCTCCATTTGAGACATTTCAAGGAGATTGAGAAAATAATTAAGGAGTTATTTGTCGTCTTCCTCGATCCATCAATGTAAGTTGTAAGATTGCCCACTTTTATTTTGAACTCAGAATGGTTATCTTGGTTTCCTCTTGTTGGCAGATGCCTCATTCTTAAATCCATATATTCCTTTAGTGACATTTCTAGTTGGAAACCTCCATCTATCCAATCCTGATTGAATTGGTGCTGGAGATCCATTAATGTGGGTTCCACCTCCTTTGGTTTCTCATTTTTTGAATTGAAGGTTGGTGTCATGGGCCTTGAGCTTGTAGTAGCTGTTCTTTCTCTAGGGCTCCCCTTAGTAGGTTGCCTTTTATCCCCTCCCTTGTTTTGTTATTTGTTATTTGTGAAGTTGATTGCTGTTTTGATGAGCATCTAATAGTTGAATCATCTTACATTGAGAATCCCTTTACTCTGCCAAAATCTGATCCATCCTCCTATTGAAGTCTCCTTCCTCACCCAAATTTGTACCTTCTTGCTTGTCTTTAGAGTTCTGGCCGGATATCTTACGGAAGTATGTCTTTAGTTATCACTTGTTAATTTTCACAGGTTGGCAGGAATGCTACTTTGTA
Source organism: Cupressus sempervirens (assembly GCA_028749045.1). NCBI lineage: Eukaryota > Viridiplantae > Streptophyta > Pinopsida > Cupressales > Cupressaceae > Cupressus > Cupressus sempervirens. The sequence continues at coordinate 621,682,217 of CM053785.1, forward strand.
CCACTTGTAATGTCACCTTTTGTTATATGTTATAAAATTGGGACAATAACTTGCAAAATCAATTGCAATTCCTCAAAGTCTCAAATAACACAAAGGATAATAATCTATGATATCACTTCTAGATGTTTTTGCTAAACAATTGATAGGACATATGAGATGTTATCTCTAAGTCACTACTAGGTATATGCGAATGATTAGGTCTATATATCAGCATTTAGTGCAATAATGATAAGATTATCTTGCTATCTCAGATATAAATAATTGACAAATATGCATAGATGATCTTAATATCAATATGTCTCACTGCTAAATGATATTAACCTTCTCTGATATGAGATTTGGAAATTATGCTATGTTGATTCTTAGCTGTGTCTGTTATAGCAATATGAAGTACGCTACAAATTATGTCTTCCTATTGCTTATATTGATGGACGATCTGCTGCTCCTTGTATGAGATGTTGCTGTTTCTTATATGGATATGCAGAGGTGCATGATGGTATTTCTTATAGCAATACTTTGCTGTGCATATGGATATGCAAATATAAGGGTATCACTTATAGCAATTGGTTGCTCTTTCTAATCTAACTTTATATGCTTGCAAGATTGTTAGATGATGCTATTGCTAATCTGACTTGATGTGCTTGCAGCAGTGGTAGTGCTCTCTCTGATATTGATCTTGAAATATATGCAACCGGTTCTTGACACTAGGCCAATCGTCAAATTGAGCAATCCAAATAGGATACACAATAAAAGATAAAAGATTTTAATGATGATAGATGGAATGCATTTGATCTCCATCTTATACCTTGCAACATCAAAGAGATTGGTTGCATCCCCATGATTGCATCTATCCATGCTTCTTCATAACAAATTGGTGTTATTAAACAAATGATATCAATTGTATAATTGCTGCCTTTCATGACCAATCTTTGTTTGTTAACACTTGTCTAATCCCAGTAATTAGCAATGCTTATCACTAATCCTAATTCCTGTCAGCATTGTAATCTCAGATCAGTATATTATCTTTACACTAATCATTATACATAATCTTTCTGATTGCAAATCGATAATATCATGACATAGCATTTTATCATTTATTTGTATCTTCATGTCTGATCAATCTGTGGTACATAATGATGACCGACCCAAAGCAATTGGTTATCATGTTTCTCTTCATCGGATGTATGTGATTGATTGGCTTATCAATATGTGTTACTAACTGTTGGTGTAGCTAATTAATAGATTGTGGATTGTGCACGTAACAATCAGATGCTTGTACTTCCTTTATTGTATATCAGTGAGGACTGGTTGATCTGTCTTTCAACTAGAAAGGATCATTGATATGGCTCTGCTAACTATCAATAGCAAGTCTAGTGTAAGTAAATATTTATCACTTGTATGTTCTTCACATAGATTGATCATTGTTTGTTGTTTGATAACTTGCTGATCTAATTCTGTTTTCATAATGATGCTCTTCTTGGATTTGATATCACTTTGGCATGCTTAATCATATATAATGGATCTTATGCTTGCTTGCTGTTTAATCGATGATTACTATCGATATGTTATGATTCAGCGATACTCTTTATTCTTGGGAGGGCATAGATATAAGAGTTCCATGACTTGGGCTCGCCTATGACTCGGCAAGGTCGACTTGACCCGTGACTTGCTGATGACATGACAATGACTTAGTAAAATGAAAAAATAGAGATTTTCACGATTTAAAAACTTATTTCATGCACCCATTATTGAATAAAGCTTAAAGATGTTAAGGTCATGGATCTTCTGCAAATATTTACATTTGTATAGATGATTCTAGTTGGGCAGATTGCTAGAAGAGCAGACTTATAGATTTCGGTGTGTCTTCTAATCTGCAATCTAGCCCTCCCTTATACCTAACTCAAGGGGCATGTTCATTGAATGGACACGTCCCTCTCTAGGTTGGCCTATTTAACAACATAATTGTTTCCTCAAGATTGGTGCCCATTCCAAGAATTACTAATGGTTAGTAACTAACTAATCACATTAGTAAATAAGAAGGCTTATAAAAGCCACAAGGAAAATGCCAATCTGTCTGGAGGGGACAATATGTTCTATGACCAATACTTAGGGGAAGTCATGCATCCAGATCAGACTGCACTGAAAATCAGAACACTTGTCTTGTCAAAGTTACAAGGAATTAACACTCCTTCTTAACTTGATAAGTGATAGAGACATATCTAGCAACATCAATAGAGATGACTAAGCATAGATATACACTCTATACCTTTCTGAATTTCAAGCATGATGTATCATTATACAAATGATACCTGAAAACACATCATATTACAAATCTTGTAAAATAAGTTATCACCGGAGCTTGTGATCAAATCACTAAGCATCGTTCGTAATACAAACTATCAAATCACCTAGGCTTGTAACACAGGGTGTTTGACAAGGCTTGTGATATGAAGTATTACCTAAACTTGTGATAACAGTATTGCATACAATGCAATACTCAGAATAAAGACTAGAGAATAATTAAATTCTCCCTTTACCCAAGTTGTGACCTCTGGAGTTTTAGAAATGTCACTGTCACAACATGATCTTGATTTCGTCCAAGATCTAGATTCTACCAGCAATCCATTACTAGAATGCCTTACACAGGATAATATTCGGAAAATAATTAAACTCTTCCTTTATCCAAGTTGTGACTCATAGGCACTAACAAGCTCATATCACAACATGATCCTGAATTAAAATCTGTTAGTACAATGGATAAAATCCGGAGAATAATTAAATTCTTCCTTTATCCAAGTTGTGATTCATAGACATAAAAATGCCTCCATCACAACATGATCTTAATTTCATCCAAATCTGCCAGTAGTTCTCTACTGGTCAGAACATTTTCTCATAGATCGTCATCTCTTACAATGTCTTTCTACAAGTGTTCATTATTTCAGAGATCGTCACCTCTTAAATAACAAACACAAATGGTGAAGCCCCATAACAGTCAATATCCTGACAATAATATAAATTATTATAAGAATACAAAACAATTCAATCATACCTAGATCTTTCCTGAGATGATCCCTCTCAGAGAGGTTTGATAAGAATACTTGCTCTCTAATTTCTAGTACTTAAGGATAAAGTTTAGAGAATAATCAAATTCTCTCTTTATCCAAGTTGTGATTCATAGACATCGAAATGTCTCTTTCACAACACAATCTGGAATCTATTCAAGATTTGCGAGTAGTCCTCTATTGATTGAAACACCATAAGCTCATTTGCTATCACTGCAAATTTGTGCTGGAGGATTGTTTTCTATTATTGCAAACTGATGCTGCAAGACTATTTGCTGAGAAATGCTTCCACAACATGATGTTTATAAAGGTAGGCCCATCAGATGGTTGCTCACTTTAGATTTTTCAGACTCGTACTTGATATCAAATCTTCCAAGATCCTTATTCAAGATTGCCTTGATGAGATATTAGACTCCCTCTGAATCCAAAAATTCTTTCCTACAAGAACATTCTTCAGAAAAAAATCAAGGCACATACTCTTCTTTTAAAAAAAATACAAATGAAAGATATTATAGACATAAGGTAAAAAAAGAGCTCAAGTACAACAGATACTTATCTTTCCATCATAACCTTGATGAAAGCTTTTGTACTTTATGAGTATACACCATCTTGACATGGTACACTCAGTCTGAGTTTGTATAACCTAGATCCAAGGGAGTCAACTTGATCTTCTAGGTACTCTCTCTGACATATAACCTTCTTATAAGATGATACTTATGATTTCTCTGCTACAAATTCTTTATTATTCGGGAATTAATAAAGCATGGTCTACTCCCTCTGAGTCAAGATTCACCATTGAAGATCATTTAGCTTCACCTTTTGTCAAGAAGGCATACTGTGCTAATATCCATGATCTTAGTGTTACAGCATGATGTCACTTTATTCCCTTCTTAATAATCTGAATAGTTATAAGGTTATATAGAATGCATCTTTTCTAAGTCCACAATCATTAACACTCCCTCTTGGACTTGAGGGAAGATTAGAAATGACTTGAGTAAAATGATTTGTAGTCTCATGATTTAATCTTTATCCATGTGCATCTCATCAGTGATTCTATCCACGAGTTATCTTCATTGATGAACTCCTTCTCAAACAAAATAATCGAGTTTGTCTAAGATGATAGAATCATTTGTTCTTATTCCAAGGTTCCCTTTTCAATATGTTGGAAAGGAAGTTACATATTGTAATAACTTCATTTATAGATTTAGTGGCTTCTTAATAACCCTTGCTTTCAGCCATCCAACTATTCTGTGAACTATGTGCAGCAATAAGTGCAGTCCCAATGGCCACATTTTGTTGTAGACTTGTCTCATTTGTTTTCATATCCTTTGTTCTATGTAGAAGGTAGTCCCATCATCACACAATGACTCATATAATGAACATTCTACAACAACGTTGTCACTATTCTCATAATAACGAACAATCCAAAAGTCTGCGACTTATCTTGAATGTCCAAGGTTCAGATAAGCGACATTCACAATATTCCATAATGACTCTCAATGAACTTCACATAACATACCTCACTTGTTTGACCTCCTATAATTTCGGGTTTCATTTTGGTGATCCTTTATGACTTTATATCCCTCACCTTGTCTTATCGTGAGTGGTATATCAAATACTTATAAATTACAATATACCCAATGTTACTCTTACCTTCTTATATTTCTACATCCCTCAATGGACTTCTTATATATTACTATCTATTCATTCAATCTATACTTCGTTGCCAGCTGGTCCCTTGAATCCTCGTGGCATTTGAGATTGTTGATGAGGGGTCTTCCCTTGATCACTTATATTTAAGATGTGGGTTCGACCCCTTACATACTCCAAAGTGTTGCTCACTTAATTTCATACATCCACCCGATTTCTTTCCAAGGTGGTCAAGTTTCGTTCTACCCTTTTTTTCGTTCTATGATGACCTGTCATAATCTCCATAAAATGTTATGAAACAAACTTTAGATTAATTTTCGTAAAAGACTTCCACATGCTCTTCCTTTTGATTAATTTTCGACCAATTCTGCATTAATGAGGAAGTCTTAGATATGCTTTCCAACTTAATAAAATGATTTCCCAAGAGTGGAATTCAATTCGCTGCTTGTGATCCTCGATTTCTCTATTTGTTCACCCACCTAATTAATCAAACGATCTGCTCGACATTTGTCATTTGCAAAGCAAAGTAGCTTCTCCCTCTGTGACACCCGCAATGACAAAATGCCACTTTGCCTCCTAACTTGCAAATCATTCTTGTTGACAGCCATGGAAAACTCCATTCCATCAGCAAGAATTCGAGGTTATACGAAACGTATTGACTTGTAATATGGTCATCTTGTAATATAGATAATGAGGTTCTCATCTTTCTGGCCACATATTTCTTATGCCATTTATCTTTGCAGCCACTGCCTATAATCAATAGTTATCAACATTATCACCCCTCTATCATTTGATGATTTTTTTTTTTGTTCTCAATATTTCTGCAATGTCTGTGATATTATCCTTTTCATACATTCTTCTTCTTATTTGATTCCATTATTCTATTATTAGTGAGTCCAAATCAAACATATTGCCCATTGATGATGAAGTTTGCGATTACAATCATACTCCACTAAAGATTTGCATGTTGTTGACTGTAAAGGGAATATGAGTATGACAGTTTGTATTCCTTCTCTAAATTATTTAATATATTAATATTCTTCCAAGGTTTTGTTCTAAGGTACCTTCTACCATTTCTGTACACCTCAAAAATGTCTTTCATGTCTGTCACATAACTTTCTTCCTTTGCATTCATTCGCAACATTTATATTCAAGTCTGTAGGATCTTCCTTAAGTGGTAAAGCTTTCTTCAAAGGAACCTTGCTCTGATACCATGTTAAGGTCATGGATCTTCTGCAAATATTTACATTTGTATAGATGATTCTAATTGGGCAGATTGCTAGAAGAGCAAACTTATAGATTTCGGTGTGTCTTCTAATCTGCAATCTAGCCCTCCCTTATACCTAACTCAAGGGGCATGTTCATTGAATGGACATGTCCCTCTCTAGGTTGGCCTATTTAACAACATAATTGTTTCCTCAAGATTGGTGCCCATTCCAAGAATTACAAATGGTTAGTAACTAACTAACTACATTAGTAAATAAGAAGGCTTATAAAAGCCAGAAGGAAAATGCCAATTTGTCTAGAGGGGACAATATGTTCTAGTGACCAATACTTAGGGGAAGTCATGCATCCAGATCAGACTGATCTGTAAATCAGAACACTTGTCTTGTCAAAGTTACAAGGAATTAACAAAAGACACTATAACATTATCAAATAGAAGCTAATTTGATCACATACATAAACATCCATCCATCACATAGGTACAAACGGAAATTACTATTGAAGGAAATATGAAACATGAATATGGAGAATTATAATATTGTCAAATGTATATAAAATCCATGGAATCCATGACATCAAATTTTCCCAAACATACGTGTAACAAAAACAAGTCTATGACTCAGGGTTTAGCTCAATCTCAGCCTCAAAGTAGTCTGTCTATCTCCTACAAATGCATCCGAGTTAGGTCTTGGATGACTGACAAGCCATCATCTCTCCATGTGAGGTGCCACTCAGATCAACATCACCTGCACGAGCAATGGATCGTGCTCTATCCTCCTCTTCCATAGCCACAACCTCAACCTCTTTGTCTACTTGGTCAAACCACTCTTGGTTCTCCTTTAGTAAAGATAGGATCAGTAGACTTAGTGACTCTGTATCGATCTCTGCTAGAGTGATCAAAGAGGAGGAAGTGTTCAAAATATGTTTGGCCCTAAGATGGAGGTTGTAATAAATGAAGACATGATCATTCAACCTCTCTACAAACAATCTATTACGCCTCTTCAAGTGGATGTGCTCAAACATGGACAATTGGGCTCACATCCAGAGGCACTGCATGGCTGACTCAAAATACAAATGACAAGTTTTTAAAGGTTTGGGGTTGTAGGCCCAAATATTTGCTACCATTTATCTAAAATAAGGAAAAAAAAATCAATCTCATTTCCACTTTAAGGATAGATTATAAAATCAAAATGCGTAAGCCATAAACTTAAGAATCTTAAGTCAAACATATATCTCTACTTGGCTGCAATTTTGTTTAAGCATCTTTGTACATCTTGTTTGCGAAAATCACACTTCGTCCATGCATCTATCTCTTGCACTGTGCTAGTCATCTTTTGCATCATTGTACATAGGCCACTAAGAACCTTCTCATTTGCCTTGAAGTTATCAAGGAAATGAAACGATGGATTGGGGAAATAAGCTGCCGCGTGGATGGGTCTATGAAGCTGATTTTGCCTTCTCCTATCAATGATCTCATCTTCAACTCTTGCGTATCTAGTTCTAATGGCCTTGTTGGCCGTATCCATGCCCTCATATATATAGCCCGTAGAGGGCTTCTCCCCATCAACAACTTGTAGGAGAAGTACGAGGGGCTCAATGTGACTTGCATTTAATGTTATAAAAAACTAGTCAAGTCAGAAGTGTGCATTAAAAATTAAAAATAAGAAAAAATCCAAAGTTGCAAACAAAAAAAAATATTTACTTGCAAAAGGGTCCAAAAACTTGCTTGTCAAAAGTATAATCTATCACCTCCATCCCTGTTATGATCATAGCATAGGATGAGACAGTCCACTTCTCATAAACAAAAATGTGTCTGAAAGCTTCCATTGATTTAAACAAGGATTATAGTGTGAGCAAATCTTGTGATACCAAGAGGAGCAAACTCCTTTTGCCCCATGTATTGCCTCATTATGCCAATTTAGATGTGTTAAGAAAATCTTAAATAAGTTTATAGATGCCTTTCCATCAAAACATAAAAAAGTTAAAAGTTTACTTGTAGCAACATAACTTGCACATTATCTATCACTTCTTGCACCACATTTTCTTCCCCCACCTCATGTATAACTTCCTTAATAACCTCACATAAGTATGTGGCATTCTTCACATACGAGGAAGCATCAATAGACTTCGAAAACATGGTAGATTTTGAAAATAAAGCAAAATAATTATCAATCATCATGGATCAATCAACAAAATCAAAATCAGGGAAGTAGAATGACTAGTTACCTCCGTAGGAAACAAGAAAATTTAGGAGTGTCCTATTCCTCCTATCCGTCCAACCATCTATCATGATGGTGCAACCCTTTTGTCTCTAAGGTTGTATGTGGTCCTTTAGCTCAACTTTCATGTCATTAACCATTTCTAACCACTTAACTCAACATTATTAGGGGTTTTAAAGCCCACCATGCAAATGGTTACGACATCTATCATGTCTTGCCAATAAGGAGACCTATCACAGATAGATTATGATTAATCATTAGCCTATGCAAAGCTCAATTTCAAATTGTAAATTTAACACTTAATTATAGACGTAAAGCAATCAAATAACAAATAATTACCTGGTTGCAAGAAATGGAATGTTGTAAAAGTACCAAAACTTACAAATTTGTTTTCATGTGGTATCATGGAGCTCCTTGTTCCAATCCATGCTTTCAAATGAGGGTTGTGCACTAGTAGTGCATAATACAAAATAACTGTCCAACTTCAATTTTTAGACTCTAGGGCCAAGGGTAATACTGCCACGAGAAGGAGCAGGAGTAGAAGTATTGGCACTAGGATGTAAGGGAGGCATGGAAGAACCCTCTCCAACACAACTTGTAGATGTGGATGCAAATGCACTTACGTTTGTACATGAATGAGAGCTAGTAGCATTTATCTCTTCTCGTTGCCTCTTTTTAGTTTCCTTATCTTGTGCATGTTTTTCTAATAGATATAACAAAAACAAATTGGTTTGGGAGTTGCCAATAAAAAGGTGTCAACATCATTGCTAGGTATGCTGACAATATGGTATTTAAACCTATTGGTGCCAACATGATAAATTTCTTCACAAAACATGTATTTTGTTTGGTTTTTGTATCTGCCAGGAAACTCCTTAGTATATTTCCAAGATTCACACTTTGGAGGCATTGGGAAGAATTAATGGTTTCAAAAACTGGAAGTTGTTACAATAAGACAAAATTACAAATTTGTGTATGGTATTTTAGAAAAAATCAGCAAACTCTATATTTTTTAACAAAAGTTGTAAATACAAGTTTACTTTTTTTTCTAAAAAAAATCAAGGGTTTGTATTGTTTTACTTCTCTCATTGAAGTATGGAATTTATAGTTTAATAGAAAACATTTAATATTTGGAAAGTTGAAACAAAAAAATAAAAAAAATTGGAAAATTCATAAATATACCATAAAAGCCAACGAATTCTACAAAATTTAACACTTACCACTTTCAAATGAGTTGAGAAGTCTTGAAACAGCTTCTATGGACTCCTTGATGGTCTCAATGTAAACCTATGCTTCCTCAATGTGATTCTGTGGACTTGTCAATGCTCTTCTTCCCCGCTGGTTGCAAACTTATGGCTTCTTGTTTTTCTTCCACTATCACAGTTTTCCTCTCTTCTTCTTAACAAGCAAAAAGAATGCCTTTTAAAGTGAAATACAAAGCATATGTTAAGAAAATTAACGAAGAACGCCATGTTTTCTTTGTTTTTAAGTGGGCAGCCTGTGATTGCCTTGGTGTGGTTCATAGCCCACGGACCCTGTGGGTCATGCCGTAATGACCCACTACTCGTCAGGTCATGCAGCCGGGCCATGAAAACCAGCCCACCTCAACTTGGCCCATGGGTTGTTAAAACTCACATTGCTCGTGGCAAGTTATGAATCATTGATAGATACTAAAGAAAACTTGCTTATAAGATCAATGCTATGAGCTTCCATATAAATTCATCATGTTACTATTTTTATCATCTTATTATCTCATGATGATCTTTGTCATGATGGTGTCGATATGCACATTCTTCAAGTATGATTAATGCATGCTGATCTATATTAAACACCATACTTCTTCCTTGTTGCCTTGATCTTGTCATTCTAGAGTCTAGACCCTAACTATGGGATGTCCCCTCTTCCGATTTAAATTTGAATGTTGTATCCTGCAACCATTTGTCAGTACAATATCGAAAATTGTATGTAAAACATATTAGCTATATTTAAGTAAATACTAATCTAAATACTACCCAAGCTACCCTTCCTAATCCTTCAGGAGAGATCCTTTCTCTAGTCACCTAACTCTTTGGTTGGAATTTTATCTCGATTAGGTAATTGTCATAGAAAAAGCTTCTCCCTTAGGCCTCTTTGGGATCTCTAGTAACACTACTTGGTAGAGATCCCACCTCTACCAAGTCTCTCATCTCTGATATATGCATATGTTTGACCATTATAATATGTATTGCCTCTAAGAGATTCTCTACGAATCTCTCTTGGATTTCCAATTTTTAAACCCGACATTCTCATAAGAATGCCCTCTAGTTTGTGAGTCCCCTTGAAGAGGTGTTCAACATTCATATGAAAGTCCTCTAACGAGAGCCTATTTGGTCTCTATGAGAACTATGGAGTACTTTTGCATTTATGATTGATAAATTTTCTCAATAAGATATATATCAGCGTTTCGATATGGCATACTTTTAGTGACCTTTGCGCTTGATAATTATATATTCCTCTTCCATATTTGAATCATTGTGTTTAGATATTATTTATCTCTTGTCTCAGTTGCTCTCAGTTTTTATATATGTTGTATATGCTATTGCAATTCCTGATGACTCTATTTCCTAGTTGTGATTCAAATCTTACTATCACTTCTTTTGTGATCCTAATATTCAATAACTATATGGTTTTATTTTGTTGACTTCTATGTGGCAACTTGGCTATCACTGATCCTATGTCCCTTATCTTATTCTTTGTTGTTGTCATTCACATTTGTTATTTGGCATTCTTGTATGTCTTGGTTTGATCATTCCTGAACTGGCCTATTTCTCTTATCCACATTGTCTTACTGATTGTCTTTAATTATCTCAGGCAAATTGGTTGTTCCCTTGTTTGTGATTACCATTATGTGTATCATCGATTTCCTATTTAATTTATTTTGCATATTGCCACCGAATGTCCTTGTCTATGGTTTTACTTTCCTTTGAATTATTGAATTGCGGATAGAAGCCTTCCTTGGTCAATATCTTCCTCGGTCCTTTGAATTGTCCTCCCTCATTGTGGTATTTATGTCCAACCCCTTCCTTAGTTTCATATGTCAACATATTTGTAATTTAATTTAATAGTCCCTAGTCTCCTCCGTTATCACTAGTGAACATTTCAGACATTATTTTGGGGGCTTAATATCAGCGTTGGGTCTGTGTTCGATGATCCTGAATCTATGAATAATCTTGTCCATTAAGCACTAAAAAGTATTGGATGTATTTCTGCTGTAGACGACTCTATCTTTAGTTCAATGTTTGATGATCTCTACTTCCCCATATCTTGTATTTCATTTGCTTGGTATCCGTGATGTTTGCCGCTGATTGACTCCTTACTCGAGCCTATTGATCCTCACTGTAGGGACACTTGAAGAGTGATAATATTTGTTGGGATTTGATGACAGAGGTATCATCAGGGAAAGTTCTATGTTTGATGCTTTGTCTTAGTACGAGGTTACTCTGATGTGCCTGTTGGCTGCTAGGATTTTGACGACGCCTTGGGCAACATGACTGTCGTTAGGTATCTTCTTCTACTCTGCCTTTCAAGAGTATGTATTCGTCTGGACCTCCTTCTGCCGATTGTTGTGGTCATGATAGTTCTTGAGATAATATTGTTTTTTTACTCTCTTCCTTGACAATATATCCACGATGATTTGTTTGAAAGTATTTTGGCTATTGCTCTGCAATTTCCCCCATGATCCTCTTCTTCGATGCCTCTTCCTCCCTTTATATCAGATATGTATCTTGAATGGTCGTATCTCTTCATTTGATTAATAATAAGTTTTTATTTATTTATTTATATTAATTTGATATTTATTTATTTAAGATCTTTTATTTATTTATTATATTATAATATAATAATAATCATATTATTTATCTATTCATTTGTTATATATATATATAAATATCATAAGACACTATGGCATAATAATATATTACATTTATTTATTTATGATAGTTCATTTGTTAAAAATTTACATCTATATGTTCATTTTGGGGTTACTACAAACTCATCCTCTTATCACATGCTAACTAGGAAAATCTTCTTATTTATAAGACTTCACGATTCATCCTAATACACTTTGTTAAATCAAACTATCTACTTGCTATGTACAACTAAGTACTATCTTTTAACTACTTGGATGTGGTCAAGGTTTTCCATCCCTTGACCACATAAGTGTTTTATTGCTACTATGCTCCAGGTTAAAGATGGGGACATCATAGGAAACCACAATTTCTCTCATAATCTATTGGTGTTTGTCAAGAATATTATAACCTTCTCCAACCTGAAAGAAATCTCCTTTAACCATTAATTTCGTGTTCTCACCTCACTCTTAGAGGTAAAAACTTCCAAGCTCACTAAGCCACCTCCCTCTTAAATAAGCAGCTGAGAAATCAGAGCTCAAGCAAATGGGTTTGTCACCTTTCTTTTTGAAATACTTAGAATATTCTCCATGCTAGATACCTATGAGAGGGCAATCCTTTTATCTTCTAGTCCTTTAGGATCTAATACATAACATTAGAGAAATTGCTTCAAGGAACAAGTTTAAAAAAAATACTTGAACTTTTGAATAGAAAAAAGTTGCCTTAATATGGAATTTCTACCAATTGTGACCCCCCACAAGCCATAACAAAAGTAAGCAAAGATGAATCAAAGAGAAAACATACTAGAGAACAATCACGATAATCTACCAAAATGCAAAGAAAACCAAACCCTTGCATGAGAAAATAATGTTAACAGTGGACCACATGAGTAGAAAATTATCTCCAAAGCTTCAAATATCTTTCACACCCATATCAATAATAATGTTATTGATAGGGAGAAATGCAACAAATAAAACATTACTGTTAGGGATACAAAATGAATATGTGGCTAAAGGAGAAATCTAGTGCATCGGCCAAGGCAAAGGTGCCATGTAGGGGAAGCACCAAAAATGAAAATAAAATTTCCAAGTCTAAGATAGATAATCTTTGATAAAATAAAATGACCCTTACCATGTCACTGCTTGGTTTCTTAACAAGACCAAGAAAAGAGATTGATCAATACCCTGATTTGTTAAATAGCTATCCACTATATTGGCCTCACAATAAATGTGAAGGAAAAGTATGTCATTAAATGCAAACATAGCACTAATGCATCTTCTGCCAAGCTATTTAATTGCGAGTTCAAGCACATCCATTTTTGTAAACCCAAGATGACTCCCAAAATGTCCCCTCCAATAATCAGCTTTCTACAACCTGAATAAGCTGCCAAAAAAATGCCTATAACAGCCGCTCTGCAAATAACTATACTAATAGTTTGAGTCCAAGAGATCTGTGATCAAAGTTCTCAAGGTATCTCCAAGAGCAACATTTCTGCTAACTAAACCTGGATTGCCATGAGAAGTGCCATCAAAGTTCAATTTCAAAAATTCATCAAGGGGATGAAGCCATTAGCTCTTAGAATCTGATCTCTTAACCCATTAATGGGTTAAAGGTTCTGAAATGTTGAAAGGGTAATGTTAATTTCATTTTCATCACAACAATAAAGAAACCTGGCTCAAGTGATCTGGTAGTAAGGGCTAAGTTAGCACGGGGACATAATTATTAATGGGGAGTCCACATGGTCCTAAGGTTTGTTTACATTTTGGAGCACTTAGAGATTGATTTTGGGGTAGATCTTGATGGGCTAAACCCCTGTTTGCAGCATCAGTGGTTTACTGAATTCTTTTACGGATTAAGCTTTGATTGGGAAAGATTCTAGGGTGTTATTTGTATATTAACAGTGGCAACTTTTCATGTGAGCTCCTTCCCTCATTTTCTGTCTGTGTGCTACTTTTGGTTGGTGTTTCTCTGCTTGGAGCTATATCTTTGCAAGACTGTTTTTGGGTTTGCTTCTCGTCTAAAATTTCAGTTTGGGGGCTCACTGCTTTATATAAGCATATATTGTGTTTGAAAGGTTGAATTTGCTGAAGGAAGAATGAGAGTAGCTCTCATTTCTCCTTTGCTACCAAACTGAAATATCCATGCATGCTTAAAACCCTGGGTCAGGGATAATGGGATGAGTGCGATTCCTTGATTTTTGGTGGGATAGGGCTTGAAATAAGAGCATGTCTCATTGTTCTGATAATTTTCCCCATTAACATTGAGATTTGGAGATTTTAGTTGAATTATTGAATTCTGTGTTCTCATTCTTTATAGGTTGAGATGGAATATTTTCCTCTTGCGCCGGGTTGATAGAAACACAATTTGCTCAACACTTTCATCCATTTGTATTTTTATTTTTTTTCAATATCCTTTTCTGCCCCGAAGGCAAAGGTACTTAAAATCAATGTTTCAAAATTTGGACTCAGACTGAACTTGGCAGGCCAAAATTTTGACTCGGGCTTGGGACTCAACACAGACTTGACAGAGACTCATCATAATTACACAAAAGAAAGAAATCAATGCATTTAGCGAACACAAAAGAGTCTGATTTGACTATCAATTTGTCATAATTTAAAGTTCAACCATCACACCTACTATAATAACCTTGAAGATCTCAGAATTTGAAATTTCAGTCTCCTTGTCTGTTATATTCAGGCCCTAAAAGAATCCAGGTTTAGGACACAGAAGTCTTAGCCTAAGCCTCAGGGATCTTTCAGGATTCAGCCAAACTTGGCACAGCCCTGGGGACTCACAAGTTGGGAGAGTCCTGCTGAGTACTTGGTGAATCCTCAGACTCTGCTTAGCATGATTGCAATAGGGGAAGTAGAGTATTCTTGAGTTTGGCTGCATGTCAAAGTACACATGGCAGAAATCCAGTCAAGCATACCTCTTTTAGTTTAGTTTTACTTTTTCGTTATCCATGAGATGTGGACAATGTAAATGGGACTGATATGTTCAAAATATTTTCCTTTTGTTTTAAGTGGCTGAAATGTTGATACAAGATAATGATTATCAATGCAAACTGTAATCTATAGGGCTTATTTTGATTTTTTTCCCAGTCTACAGTACAATATAGTGACTTTCTTTTTGTAAATGTTTTAGGATTCCTGATAGAGTTAACGAGAAGGCTCAAATACTTTCTGATTGTATACTAATGCTCTGAATAACTTAACTATATTTAAATCTGACAGAACATATTTTAGAACTTCCTTGAATGACTTTGTGACTGTTAATAGCATAGTTGGAAAACTTGGACTCGGCAACAACTTGCCAAGGCCCCCAAAAGTTTAATCGGGAAAAACTCGGTCATTTAAAAAAAAAAAACTTGGAAAAACTCGAGAACTTAAAAAAATGGCTGAAATTTGATTAAAAATACATTTTTTTGCAAAATTTAATGAGAAGATGGATCTAATAAGTTAATTAAAGAGAACACAAAAGAAACAAGCAAAGTTTATATATATATATATGCATAGTGGGTACAAAATCACATTCTCATGCAGAATGCTGATGGCAGGAAGCAAAATGGTAAATAGTTTGAATCGGTCAAACTAGAAATAAATACCAAATACATCAATACAATCACATCTTCCTCTTTCCAGCTGTACTAGTAGGAAAGCGAGGGGGTCTAGTCCTCGAAGAAGTGCCTCGCACTGGGATTGGGCGTGAGCTGTGTGACTATGAAGTCTGTGGTTGTGCCTCCTTGCTCGACATCCCTATTGACTAGCTCGACATCCTGGAAGAGTGTAATGTCCCCGTCATAAAAATAAATGTACTCATTTGATTTTTGTAACGGGCCGATTGATTTATTTTATCTCGGACCCATTTTTTATTTAGTTTTCATAGTTTGTGTCGCCGTTGGCTAACTTTGTACACCCTCAAAAAGCTTTTCCTGACGGGTATTTAAGCGCGGCTTGTAGAGGTTTGTAGGTATGCTTGGAATATATCTCTCTGTACTATGGATTCTTGTTGGGGTTCGGCATTGTTCGCCATTTTGGAAGTGGAAGACCTTCCCTATTTGGCTTGTATGGTTTCGGTGGGATTCACCCCTCACCCTATTCCGTCGGTATTTGATATGTATCTGGCCAATTGGAGTGCTCTCATTATTTGCAAACGCTAAGTCCTTGGTGAATATCTTTCTGTGCTTGTGTGGGTACTAATTGATGTTTAGATCTTTCGTGTTTGCCATTAAAAATCATAATATTCAGTATTTGTACGAACGTGCAATATTGTGATCTGAGTACGGCTTTGATTTTTCCATCTGCTGTTACCGTACGGCTATCTTGCTGCTCCCAAAAGTCCCGTACGAACCCTTCTTGAAAGGTGACATCAGCCTCAATTAGCTCACGTACGGCTACCTCTATTTACAACTTCCGTATGACTATCTAATACAACCGTATGACTTCATATGGTCACTGTACGACCATATTTCCTCACCGTACGGCTCACTAAGTTGTAGTATGGCATTCACCCATTGGACAATATGCATAATCTCTGACGTGCATACGGACATTAACAAGGTAGAACGCCATAGGGAATCTAGCTGTATGACTTTCCTGTTCTTGTTCATTCCCACCCCATACATCCTGCATATTACTGTCACCACCGTATGACCACTCCAGTACCATAAATCCCCACCGCACGGACTCCATCCAAGGGAAAAGTTGTAGTCTTTAGTTTGTAAATTGAATCATTGCATAGCAGGTTCATTACAGTGGTATCAGAGCCATCGATCCTGCCAGCCTGTGGACAGTGAATGTGAGTTTATAGCCGGAAGAGAAGGACACATTCCGTTGATCGAATGGCTGAAGAACGGGAATGGGAACCGACAGGTGCCAAACTCGTTGCACTTGTAAGGGATCTTGCCCAGAACCAGGCACAGATCACTGATACGCAACGGCTCATGGAAGAAACTCTCAAGAAGTTGGCGGAAAACAAAATATCTAGAGAACAGAATGGGCACAACGCGGACTTGGTGGTGGGTAGATCACACCCTCACCCAGCACGCTCTCAACCTTCCATGCCGACTTTCCCACCATGGACAGAGACACCTCACGGAGATAGACTTCTAACCTTTGAAGAGATAAGGGAGGACTAGAGGAATGCAAATCTTGAAGAGGACATTTCCTACAAGGATTACGCAGATCTAAGAATGAGATACGCAGAGGCGGTAACAGAGGAGGATACTTTAACGATGATCTGAGGAGAAAATTGAGTAAAGTGAACCTATCTCCATTTGATGGCTCGGGCTCCATTTCAGCACAGGCATGGGTGATGAAGGCCGACACATACTTCTAGCTAAATTCTATGCCTGAAGAAGCGATCAAATTCGTCGCGTTGCACTTGTAGGGCGTTGCACACGAGTGGTGGCATCACGCCACTATCACACTCGGGCATGATCAAATAAAGACCTATGCAGAGTTTGCGGAGAGATTAATAGAATGATTTGATGGAAAGGATCCTGAGCTCAATTTCAAGGATCTGGCGCAACTGAGGCAAACGGGATCGGTGGATCAGTTCATCGCCGAATTTTAGAGACTTTTCGTGTTGGTCACGGACATCTTGGAATGAAGGTGGGTCGTGCTCTTTATGGACGGGCTGGCAGAACCTCTGAAGGGTTGGGTGAAGGGATTCAATCCGTCAACATTGTTAGACGCAATCAGTAAGGCATGAAGCATAACTTCATCGTTAGCATCATCCTCATCCTCTTGGAATCACTCACATCCAAATCCGCCGACGTTCCCAAGAGACAAACCTCCGCCCAAGAAGCAGTCATTGGATGAAGCATCTCGACAAGAACTCCGAAGGAAGCTGTGTTTCAATTGTATGGGGCCTTGGGAACTTGGCCATCGATGCCTCAAGAAAGGGAAAATTCATTACATTGAGGTACTACCCGATGAAGAAGACGAACAGGAACAGGAGGAAATGCCAATGGAAGATATCCAACCTAGCGGTGACACCAACTCGGCTAACTTAAATTGTACGGAGAGGATTGCCGCCTTGATATAGTGCGGTGGATCCATTGCTTTGGCTGGCAGTCCGAGGTGCACAATTTTCCGTGTGCGGGGTACCATTCAGGGACAGAGGGTCACGGTGATGTTGGATAGTGGAGCTACATTGAATTTCATAAACTCCTCCTTGGTAAAGCGAAGAAATCTTCCGACAAAGGCACATGCCGGCTTCTAGGTCAAGGTTGCCAGATGGACGTGCCTACCCTGCACACATCTTGTTCCTCAGCTGAGCATCACGATGGCGAATCATATAGTGACGGAGGACTTTTTCATAGTGGACCTCGTTGACATGGAAGTCATTCTTGGCATACAGTGGATGGAGATGCTTGATGAGTACACTCAGAGTTTCAAGCGAATGGACTTCACTTTCGTGGTTGACGGGAAGAAGGTGGTCCTTCGAGGGATGGCAAATGAAGGACCGAAGGAAGTGTCTGCGCATCGGATGGAGGCAATCCTGCGGCATGATGATGTTGCGTGGATTGCGCAATGCTTCATCTCAGCGGGACCTATAAAGGGGCACCGAACACCTCCACAGGATAAGGAGCTTCAGGATATTTTAAGTAGGCATGAAAAGGTTTTCATGGATATTCCTCTTGGCATACCACCGCATCGGGGATTTGAACACACAATAGAGTTGGAATGAAGGGCGAAACCTGTCAAAACCACACCGTACCGCCACCCCAAGAAGTTCAAAGATGAGATTGAGTGGACGATTCAAGAGTTGCTTGAGAAGGGATGGATCTGTCCCAGTTCTAGCCTATTCGCGTCATCCATGGTGTTGGTCAAGAAGAAGGACGAAACGTTGCGCATGTGTGTGGACTATCGCGCTCTGAACAGAAGGACAATAAAGAACGGGTACCCCATCCTGAGGATAGATGAGCTGTTGGATGAACTACATGGTGCGGTCTATTTTTCAAAAATAGATCTCCGTTCCAGATACCATCAAATCCGAATGAGGGAAGAGGATGTGGAGAAAATGGCCTTCCGTTGCCATTACGAACACTATGAGTTCCTAGTCATGCCGTTTGGTTTGATCAATGCACCTGCTACATTCCATTCGTGCATGAACCGCATCTTTAACAAATAGTTGCGTAAGTATTTGTTGGTATTCTTTGATGATCTCATTTATAGCAAGATGTGGGAGGAGCACTTGAAACATTTGAACGAGGTTCTGAGTATCATGGAAGAACAGTCCCTATTCGCCAAACAGTCCAAATGTGAGTTCGGAATGACAAAGATATTATACTTGGGTCATGTCGTCAATCAATACGGGGTTCAAGTGCACCAAGAGAAGATTCAGGCTATCCTCGACTGGCCTCCCCCAAAATCTCTCACGGATCTACGAGGATTCTTCGGGTTGTGCAGTTACTACAGAAGATTCGTCAAAGGTTTTTCTCAGCTCAGCGCGCCTTTAATGGATCTGACGAAGAAAGGGGCTTTCCAGTGGAACGAAGAAGCATAACTCACATTTGATAAGCTAAAAGAGGCCATGAGCACTTGCCCGATTTTGGCACTGCCTGACTTCACCTGACCGTTCATTTTGGAATGCGACGCATCGGGGGAAGGCATTGGAGCGGTTTTGATGCAGGACAGACACCCCATTGCCTATGAGAGTAGGAAGCTTACACCAGCGGAACGCTTGTACTCTATTTATGACAAAGAAATGTTGGCCATTGTACACGCACTGACCAAGTTCCTGCAGTATTTGGTTGGTGCCAAGTTTGTTGTCCATACGGATCACAACAGTTTGAGATATTTCTTGGAGCAGTGAGACTTGAATGAATGGCAACAAAAATGGGTAAGCAAAGTTCAATCTTTTGATTTCGACATTGAATTTGTAAAAGGGAAAAACAATGTCGTTGCAGATGCCTTGTCCAGAAAACCCACCATCTGCTCACTGGACCGGATCTCAGCTGACTGGAAAGTGCAACTATTGGTGGAATATTCCAAAAATACATTTGCCTATGAGATAATGGATGGTTACATCCACGATGATCGTTAGAGGGTGGTGAATGATATCATCTATTATAAGGATCGGATCTACCTAGTGCCAGAATCCAAGTTGAAGTAGAAGATCCTGAAGGAAGTGCACGACTCCCCTCTAGCTAGACATCTCGGCTTCCTTAAAACCTATAGAAGTATTTGGGAGAGATTTTCATGGAAGGGATTGAAAGGGGACGTGTTGCAGCATGTCAGAGAATGTACTGTTTGTCAATAGAACAAATCTGAACACACTCTTCCTGTTGGACTGTTATAGCCTTTGCCGATTCCTGAACATAAGTGGGAGAGTATATCAATGGACTTCATAACAGGTCTTCCCAGGGTGAATGGAAAGGACTGCAACTTCGTGGTAGTTGACAGATTGACAAAGTATGCTCACTTCTTCGCCGTCCCCTCGGACCTTCATGCTGCACAGGTCGCCAAACTATTTTTCAGAGAAGTCTTTCACCTGCACGAGTTACCTCGAATCATTGTCAGTGATCGAGATGGACGGTTCGTCAGTATCTTTTGGACTGAACTGTTTCAGATGATAGGGACTAAATTATCATCGAGCACGAGCTACCACCCACAAACGGATGGCCAAACTGAAATTGTGAACAAATGGCTCGAAAGCTACCTACGGAACTACATCTTGGCACAACAACGCGCATGGGTGAAATGGATCCATCTCGGGGAGTACTGCTACAATACCACGTATCACATGTCGATCGAGATGGCGCCGTTCAAAGCTTTGTACAGGCACGAACCACTCTCCTTCATTAATACAATTCTGGGTGACAGCCGGGCTCCTAGGGCGAAGGATTGGCTTTAGGAGGGACAAGACATTCTGAGGAGCCTGAAAGAAAATCTGCAGCAAGCACAAAACTGACAGAAGGTGTACGCCTATAGACATCGGATAGAGAGGAGTTTTGAAGTGGAGGATCTGGTCTATCTTCGGCTTTAGCCATACTGACAGTCCTCATTTAGGGGAACAAGGAAGGAGAAACTGAAGCCACAGTTTTATGGTCCCTACCGCGTGATCCGTCGCATTGGTGAAGTAGCGTACGAACTGGAGCTTCCGGAGGGCAGCCGCATTCACAATGTCTTTCATGTTTCCTGTCTGAAGAAGGCTATCAGGAAAAACATCACCACCACTATCGACCTTCCACCACTCAACGAGGAGGGGAAACTCATCTTGGAACCTGCTGAGATTCTCAAAGTGCGTGAAAAGGTCTAGCAGAACTGAACCATCAGGAAGTTCTTGGTATGTTGGCGACATCTACCGCTGGATGACGCGACATGAGAAGGCGAACACATCCTCTAGCACCCAGCATTGCACTTGCTTGAGGACAAGCAAATTTTGGGACGGGAGGACTGTAATGTCCCCGTCATAAAAATAAATGTACTCATTTGATCTTTGTAATGAGCCAATTGATTTATTTTATTTCGGACCCATTTTTTATTGTCTTCGTAGTTTCTGTCACTGTCGACTAACTTTGTACACCCTCGGAAAGCTTTTCTCGACGTGTATTTAAGCGTTGCTTGTAGAGGTTTGTAGGTATGCTTGGAATATATCTCTTTGTATTGTGGATTCTTGTTGGAGTTCTGCATTGTTCGCCATTTCGGAAGTGGAAGACCTTCCCTATTTGGCTTGTACGGTTTCGATGGGATTCACCCCTCACCCTATTCCGTCGGTATTTGATGTGTATCTGGCCAATTGGAGTGCTCTCAATATTTGCAAACGCTAAGTCCCTGGTGAATATCTTTCTGTGCTTGTGCGGGTACTAATTTATGTTTAGATCGTCCGTGTTTGCCATTAAAAATCATAATATTCAGTATTTGTACGAATGTGCAATATTGTGATTTGAGTACGGCTTTGATTTTTCCATCTACTGTTATCGTACGACTACATCAAGCAACCGTACGGCTATCTTGCTGCTCCCAAAACTCTTGTATGGACCCTTCCCGAAAGGTGACACCGGTCTCAATCAGTTCACGTACGGCTACCTCTATTTACAACTTCCGTACGACTATCTAATACAATCGTACGACTTCATATGGTCACCGTACGGCCATATTTCCTCACCGTACGGCTCACTAAGTCGTAGTATGACATTCACCCACCTTACAATATGCATAATCTTTGACGTGCGTAGGGACATTAACAAGGTAGAATGCCATAGGGAATCTAGCGATACGGCTTTCCTGTTCTTGTTCATTCCCACCTCGTATATCCTGCATACTATTGTCACCACCGTATGACCACTCCAGTGCCATAAATCCGCATCGTACGAAATCCATCCAAGGGCAAAGTTGCAGTCTTCAGTTTGTAAATTGAATCATTGCGTAGCAGGTTCATTACAAAGAGGATGTATCTCCTCGTATATGTGGCATTGGTAATGCCTCCTCTAAGCTCGAATCATCATCGTCCTTGTCCTCAATGTCATCCATTGTGAAATGAAAATTTGTTCTAGCACCCCCCTCCATGGCCTGCCTCTCCAAATCAATGATCTCATCAGCTGAAAACATTGGACCTGGCTCTTGTGCTGTCCAATCAAAATAAGAATCTATCTCTTCCAGATCAAGTGGACCCGGTAGTGTTGAATGCTGTGCCCTTTTTATGTGCAACTTAAGATTATAGTGCACATAAACAAGGTCATTAAGCCGTCTTTGAGTCATTTTGTTTCTTTTCTTTGTGTGGATGGACTCAAATAAGCTCCAGTTGCGCTCACAATGGGATGCACTAGAAGGTTGGCATAGGACTTTGAGAGAAAAATTCATTAAATTGGGGGTATTGCCACCCCAATTTGCCCACCGACCATCTGCAAAACAAAATATAAAAGGTTATAAAGCAATTAAAAAAGATAATTAGAAAACACAACTTATCAATTTGCAAAAGTTTTAAAGTTTGATGCTTTACCTGGTGCTTGAGTAGCTCTTGCTCTCTTTGCTAGCACAAAAGAGAACAAATTACCCCTCGATTCCACATAGACTTGTTGTTCGGTCACAACAAGGTCTCTCTCCACTTCATTGGATATATTTCTCTCAATACATTTAGAGAGACCTTCCATGACCTCTCAGTTAGGATCCGAGTAGGAATCATCAGCTCTAAAACAAATAGAAAATGATATCAATTCTTACTACCCAACCTTAAAAGGTAAAGTAAAATGAAGTCCTAGTAAAATCTCAAGGACAATCTTCGTACTTGAATTTGGGGTTGAGGAAGTAGCTTGCTGCATGAATGGGTTGGTGGAGCATATTGTTCCACCTCCTATCAATTATTTCCCAAATAGGGTCAAATATGAGTTTGCCTGCATGATAGTAATTTCTAATAGCCTCTTTGGCCTTTCCATGTTCTTGCAAAGACCTCCCATTGGGGATTGTTGCCCATCACATATGCGCAAGACTCTAACCAGGGGCATAGACATCTACATTTGAAATTTGAATAATACAAATTAGTTAATAACATATTAAGTAATGAATTAATAATGCAACTTGAATCAACTTAAAAAATAATGTTTTGATTCTTGAAGTTACCACCACAATCTCCATAGCCTTTGCAAAAAACTATCATTAAAAACTATCTGTGCCACAACCTCTCCTCTGGGCTTCTTTGAGTAAGGTGAAGCAACCCGATCAGCACAAGCAAACACTTGTTTCAGAGCCAATATGTGGTCGATAATACTTTGCAACATCAAGAACACCGTTGCAAACCTTGTCATAGCGGGTCTCACCAAATCTTTGCCTTTAGTGGTTTTTCTCATCAAACTGAGAAACCATGGGTGATTATAGATATATTTGGTGACTCGCCTAGCATCTTCCACAACTGGACTCACCCAATCAAGTGTTCCTATGTCCTCCAAAAGAAGGTCAAGGACATGTGCTGCGCAAGGTGACCAAAAAAGTGTGGGATGCCTCTCTTGGAGGATTCTACCTAAAAGATTAGTAAATAATTAATAGTTAGTTACAAACTTTCTATATTTACATCAAATCTAAATTGAATAATACCATAGCATGACATACATAAAAATTAAATTTACCTGCTGCCACATATGCTGCTGCATTATCTTTGATGATTTGTACTACATTCTCTACTCCCACCTCCATGACGACATTCTCTAACATTAAAGCCAATGTGTGTGCATTTTTCACTTTGTTGGAGGCATCAACAAATTTCCAAAACACCACATCGTCTTTGCAAGTAATCAAGAAATTAATAATGACTCTACTTCTTCCATTTGTCCACCTATTAGATAAAATGGTGCAGCCATATTTTTACCACTCTTTCTTTTGGTCTTCTATCAATACTTTTGCCCTATCAACTGCATTGTCAAGCAACCCACGAAATTTAGTTGTAATAAAGCGTTAGTAAAAAATAGGAAATGACAATTAAGATTTAAAATATAACAATGAACTGAAGTGAATCACAATTATTTACAATTACTAAATAGTAAAATATTAACCTTCCACTCAAATCCTTGCCAGAAGCCGACTTGTACCCTTTGGCCGATATTGAAATTGCATTCACCAAAGTCAACCAGTAGGGATTATCAGCCACACATTGAGAAATTGTTGAAAAACAAAAAATCAATTGCTGCAATATCAGTTTGCTCATGCACCTCCTTGTTCCATCCAGTGCCCTCTAATGATGGCTATGATCCAATTGTGTTCCTGGACACAAAATAACTCCCTATCCCTGATGCGGATGGTGATGAAGAACTAGGAAATGTAGAAGAAGTGAAACTGGCAAAAGAGGCACTTTGTTTGCGGATCCATGGGCCATGAAGAGATCCCGGTATGTTCTCAAGTGCTTCTTCTTCTTGCATATCAAAAGGAGCTCTTTGAGATTCAGCTATGGCTGCCCTCATAGCTAATTTCGCCCTCTCCGTATTCAATTTTTTCTCTTCAGCAGCTGCAAGTAGGGCATTGATGAATCTATTTTCTTCTTTAGTTACCTTGAGACAAGGATTTGAATCATGTTTCTTTATGCCTGCAAGGTGTTATTTGAAGCGGTTTATGCCTCTAGAAATAAGTTTTTCACATGGAATGCATAAAACCTTCCCAACATCATTTAGAGCTTCATAGGGATACCGCTATGCTTGAACTCTTGCATTTCTAGGTTGAGTGCCTATGTATCCAGATGGGCATGGAGTTTGTGGCGACTCTTCCTATGAACTTCTCATGCTTTTTAAATGCTTAGTCACTATCCTACACATAAATTTATAATAAAATGAACAAACAAAGTTAGAAGTTAGAACTTAGATCTATGAGTATGAACTAAAGTTACTAAACAACTAAATGAACAACTAGGGTTTGTATTTAAAAAATCTTACATATCCTTAAAAAAAAATGTCAAACATAGAGCTAAATGACTTTCAAATGATTCAAACATAGAGAGGAAATGCTTTCAAATGATTTGAATTTATTTACAAGCAATAAGAAAACAATAGAACTATTTTGAAAACTATAAAAAAAATCTCAGCACACCTACCTAGGAAATAGATTTGTCTTCTAAAACTGGTTGGAATCCTCTTCAAATCCACCCAAATTAGCTTTGAATCGCTTGCAATCACCTAAGGATACCTTGTAACCCTTCTTCTCTCCCCTCCTCAAGCCTTTGATCGCACAATAGAAAACTGGTGTTGAAAAAATGAGAATTTCTGGCCTATATCGCTTTGGCAAGCACGTGGCCAACTTTTAACCAAAATCTTGCCAATTAATTGGCGATTTTTTAAGAGGAGCCGATTTAAAAATGGTGATTTTTTTGCCATTACTCACTAGCCGAGAAAACTTGATGATTTCCTGCTACTTGCCGATTACTCTGCAAGTGTGCCAACTATGGTTAATAGTGCTGCAACTGCTATATATATTTCTGATTTTTCTGAATGCTGAAATTGGTGTTAGAAACAATAGTCCACCAGGAGAACTGAAAAGGGGGGGGGGGGTTGAATCAGTTATCCAACAATTAAAACATTTATCTTCTTTAAACAAACAACCATAATAAAATGCACATAGACAATTACACTAGATATGTTGACTAGGGAAACCCTTGATCAGAGGGAAAACCCTGGTGGGAATGATGCCCACAAGATGATGTACTAATATAAATATTCCTTGTTAGAGGATGGACCCTATTAGGAGTCTATTACAACATTTAGTACATAGAGTCCTTGTTAGGAGACTTTGAATCCCTGTTAGAAGATTCCAACTCTGTTAGGAGTTGTAGTACAATGTATGTGAGAAGAGCCCACTGCCCAAACATGCAATTTCAACTACAAGAATAGCTCACTGCCCAAACAAGTAATTTACGGTTATCTTCTCCTTCCTCTGTCCTGTCAACTGGACCAATCACTATCAGACCTTGTAGACCAAGTCACAAACCTCAGATCCAAATATCAAACCTCGGATCATTCAGCAAAACCTTGACAATGAAGTTTCCTTCACTTCCACACTGCTCTGCTCAACTTCGCATTCTGCTCTTTACTGCTGCTTTCCAACAATTCAAATCCACACTTATGATAAAGGAAAATGTCCTTCCTTTATATAGAGTCCATAAAACAATTCCTTGAGTCGGCTGTTAGACCTTCTCAATTAATTATTATAGGACCTTAGTAAGAACACGTTACACTTAGTGATAACACAAATCATTCGCCTTGCAACTTGAATAACTTTTCGTGCACGCAATATTATGACGAGCGAGCTTAGCCACGTCATCACCAACATGTCTTCTCTATGTCCTCAACCTCGATCTTCAAGATATCAACTCTGCTAAGAGATATAACAAGTTTACCAGAACATGCCTCTGTAAACTCTATCTCAGAACAGACATCACCAAAACTTACATAACTCCTTCTAGACTTATCCTTTCTTCTTCCGACGTTAACTGCATATACCAGATACTCAGAAGTATCTCCCATAATCTCGGGTGGTGTAAACACTCAACTAGCCATCCATACCAGCATGATCTTTTCGCTGTTCTTCTGTCAAATACCACAAAAAATTGTTATGTTGACATCAATGACAAACTTAGTCATGAATGTAACATATCATCATAGTAACATATCTACAGTACTCCCCTATAGGAATATCATTCGCATTCATGCTTGCAACAATCTTCTAATAGGAGGTACTTAGTACGTTGCTATATTGGTGCCTTTCCCTCTTCAGCGATCCAAAATATATATTGAGGAGTAGAGTCATGTTTACGTAGAGACATGACTATACGTGGCTTATAGCCACGTAGGGATATGTCCCTATTTGGACACAACTCTTATGGTGTCCCTTTAAAATACTAAACTCTGCCGATACATTAACCTACCATTAATCATATTATAATAGAGGTCCGATAACATTTGAGAGGTTTGGATTATTATCTGACTACGTTATATTATATTATATTATATGTATGTATATGTGTGTGTGTGTGTGTGTGTGTGTGTGTATAAGAGCTTTTCCAATATTAATTTCACTTCAACTAAAGCTACTTTCAACAGTCCCTCTTAGTGAGGGAGAAGTGAAACATCAAAGTTTCTCACATTCTCTTGATATGTGCATTGGTATCAACTTCATCGATTCCTATCAGGAGAATAGATTATCTGATTTCTGACACTCTGGGACTACAACTTAATGTAATATATCAGATAACAAAAATCACAATGTCATGAACTCTATCATGACAAGTATTATGATTTTCGGCACTCTAGGACAACAACTTAAGGAAGTCTGATCATAATACGTTCGTTATCATGACTTTTGGTTATCCAGAACAACAATATACTTTTGTCATTATAATAAGTCTACCATTTGTAAGATCATTACCTTACAATGGTTACCTTCTGTTTATATATGTCAATGAAAGATAGTCACCTTTCATTACATATCATATGCAACTATGAGATAGTAACATTTTAATCAAGAATTTATATGAACATACATATATATTTTAAAACAAGATTTGATTTTAGTAATTTCAATCATAGTCGATTCATTCCAAGTTTACCTCTGAAAGACTCCAATTTGGGCTTGGAAAGAGGTTTAGTGAGTACATCAGCTCTTTGTTCATTTGTACTTATGTATTCTAGCTTGAGAACATCTCGCCCTACCATATCTCTAACATAATGATAAGGGATCTCAATATGCTTAGAACGATTGTGGAAAACTAGATTCATAGATAACTTGATGCAGCTTTGATTGTCACAGTGGATGACTATTGGCTTAAAGGGTTTCCTGAATAGTCCAACTAGCAATTTTCTTAACGATACTGCTTCTCTGGCTCCCATGGAAGAAGCTATGTATTCTGCCTTAGTAGAACTTAAGGCGACTGATGATTGTTTTCTGCTAAACCAAGAGATCATTGCTGAACCAAGACTGAAACAACATTCTATAGTACTTTTACGATCATTAGAGCTGCTTGCCCAATCAGAATCAAAATATCCATGAAGATTAATCTCAACTTGATCATATTTGAGACCCAGACCAAATGTACCGTGTAAGTATCGTAAAATGTGTTTAGCTGCCATGAGATGGATCTTCGTTGGCTCACACATGAATTGACTTAAGGCATTGGTTGCATAACAGATGTCAGGACGAGTGTTCACCAAGTACATTAGTGATCCGATAATTTGTCGATAGTAAGTGAGATTGGTGAGTTTTAATTCAAATTCGTCATTCTTCAATTTGTGTAGATTTGCTTCCATAGGAGTAGTCAAGGATTTGTAGTCCATCATCCCAAACTTAGTCAGAATGTTAACAATGTATTTTCCTTGGTTTAGAAAGATGTAGTTCTTCTTTTGCCATACTTCTAGGTCTAGAAAGTAGTGAAGCAGTCCTAGATCTTTCATGTCAAATTCTTGCTTCTAGATCTTGTTTGCATTTTGCTATAAGATGTTCTTCACCTGTTATTAGTAAATCATCAACATACAATACAAGAATAATCATATCACCATCAACTATTTTGAAATATATATTAAGATCAACTTCATTTTTGGAGTATCCTAATTTTGAAAGATGCCTGTCTATCCTTTCGTAACATGCCCTGGGGGCTTGTTGAAGACCATACAATGCTTTCTTCAGTTTACATACATAGGAATTTTTGTCATGGGTGACAAATCATTCTGGTTGTTCAATGTATACTTCTTCAATTACATCGTTAGAAATGCAGTTCTAACATCTATTTGATTTATCTTCCACCCTTTGGATGCTGCAATTGTTATGATGGTTTTGACAAAAGTATAACGAGCAACTGGAGCAAAGGTTTCTTCATAATCTATTCCTTCCTTTTGTGAAAATCCACGAGCTACAAATCTGGCTTTTTATTTTTTCAGTAATACCATCTGGTGCATGCTTGATTTACAATAACCATTTAGAGGAGACACCTAATTTATCTTTAGGTCTGGGTTCAACATCTCATACATCATTTTTTAGCATGGATTGATATTCTTCAATCATCGCATCTTTCCAAGGTTGACATGATAATGCTTCCTCAACCTTTGTAGGTTTTGTTTTGATGAGTTTGGATATTTGTGCAACATAACACAAAAGGCTCCTTGTTCTCTTGTTTTCTCTTAATACTTCATTAGGTTCTACTTGATTTTCTTCTATCATTTTTCTTGCCCAAACTAGCCTCTTTTTAATGTTAGGGTTTTTAGTATCTTCTATATTAGAACTTGGAGGTGCAAGACTTCTAGAATCACTCTCCCTCTGATTCTCTAATGTGAGATTTTCATGTAATTTGGTAGTTGGTTCTGTGTATGATTCATCAATGTTCTCTGAGAGATTAAAGGCAATGTCTTCTTCAAATTTTACATCTCTGCTGATTTCAATGGTTCTTTGTCCAGGAACATAAATCCTACAATCTTTGGATGATTCGTTGTATCTTATAAACATGCCTTTCTTTCCTGATGGTTCTAGTTTAGTTCTCTTTTCCTTGGGAATATGAATGTATACAAGACATCCAAAGATTCTTAGATGACTTAAGTCTGGCTTATTTCCCGTGAATACTTATTTTGGAGTTATGTTTTCTAATATTAAATAGGGGCATCTATTTTGGATGTAAACTGCTGTGTTAGAAGCTTAAACCTAGATTGAGATGTGGAGGTTATGATCATGCATCATGGCTTTGGCAGATTCTATAATAGATCTATTTTTCCTTTCTACAACTCCATTTTGTTGAGGATTATATGGTAGAGAAAACCCCCTCTTAATCCCAATAGAGATGCAAAATTCTTTAAAGTTTTCCAAAATATATTTACCTCCACTGTCGGATATTAGAATTTTGATTTTCTTCCCAGTTTGGTTTTCAACTAGAAACTTTTTGAATTTGGATAACACTTCATTTGATTCCTTAAGTTTAAGGAAGTAAATCCAAGTTTTTCTAGAGAAGTCATCTATAAAAATTGCATAGTATAGACATCCATTTAGAGAAGGTACAGACACTGGACCACACAGGTCAGTGTGAATAAGTTCAAGTACATCTTTGGATTTGTGTTCACTTTTGGGAAAGAACCCTTTTGTGTTTTTTACCTAAAGCACATCCTTTGCAAGTTGCATAATGATTAGGTTTTAAACTAGGTAGCCCGGTTACTATTTTCTCTATGGATGGTAAGACATGAAAATGGAGATGTCCAGGTCTTCTATGCCAAATGTCAAGGTCTCTCTGATACCATGTAAATGTTTTAGGATTCCTGATAGAGTTAAGGAGAAGACTCAAATACTTTCAGATTGTATACTAATGCTTTGAATGCAATATGTTATGAATAACTTTAATATATTTAAATTTGACATAATATATTTCAGAACTTCCTTGAATGACTTTGCGACTGTTAATAGTGCCGCAACTGCTATATACATTTCTGATTTTTCTGAATGCTGAAGGAGGTACTTAGTATTTGAGATTTCATGATTTAGAGCTAGATTTTGATGGTCACAGAGTTTGTACAAACTTCCATCTCTGAACCCAATGGTTATTGTATTGTTAATGTTGGAGTTCTTGGGCCAAGATAGTACTTTATGCTCTTGGAATGTTATTCGATACCCTTGGTCTGCAAGGTCAGAGATTGAGACCAAGTTTCTTTTTATGCCAGCTACGATCAAAACATTCTTTAGTTGACATGTTATCCCTGTTTTCAGTTGTATTGAACATGATCCAATTCCTTTTACCAGATATATAGAATTATCCCCAATAGTTACTTCCTCAGATGAGTATCCTTCAAAACTTTCGAATTTGTCTTTAAACCCTGTTATATGATGAGATGCTCCATTGTCTATTATCCATGTATTTTTGTTGGAGTTGAGTTCACTTGAGAGGGCTAAATAAAATGCAAGGTTTTCATCCTTTTTCATCTTTGAGTTCCACTAGGGCTGCTTGAATTTTCTTCAGTTCCGGACATACGTTATGAGTATGACCAAATTTGTCACATTTGAAGCAATATACTTTTGACCAATCTCTTTTCTTGTGTGTTTTGTTAAATTCCTTTCTTTTTTGTTTGAATTTACCTTTCTTTCCCTTATTGTTGGTATTGGCTTGAAGGGCTTGCATTTTTCTCTCTTGATTTGGATTAATTCGTCTTGAAATTGATCTTGTCTCTTCTTGAGTACATTTGTTTTTGAGTTGCTCAAATTTTGGAAGTTCAGGTCGAGAGCTTAGTCCACGAATAAAAGTTTCCCAAGATAAGGGTAATCCTTTTAGTGCTATGATACAAAGTTCTTTGTTGACCACTTGATTTTTGATAGTTGCAAGTTGATCTTTTAACTATGAGATTCTTAAAAATTAAGATATAATAGACTCTCCATTGTTCATTTTGATGTATAGTAGTTGTTGCTTCAATGTCAACAGTCTACTGGTATTATTAATTTCGAATGTATTTTTAATGGTGCTGAACATCTCATAAGCTGTATTTAGGCTTGATATTGATGGGAGAATGTGATCTTTGATGGAATCTATAATGATCTTCATAGCTTTATTATTATGTCTTTTCCAGGTTGTTTTGTCTGGACCATTCTTGGGCATAGACTTATCTTCCTCTATGTATCCTTCTAATTCCATTTTTTAAAGAATAATCATTACTTGTATTTTCCATGATGCAAAGTTGGAGGTCCCTTCTTCTAATCTTACATGATTTACCATAGTTTCAGATTGAAGATAGTTTACTAGATTTAAATCTGAATGTGACTAGCTGTGATGCTCTATCAGTTAGGCTTTGATGCAATGTAAAGGCTTTGATGCCATGTAAATGTCTTAGGATTCCTGATAGAGTTAAGGAGAAGACTCAAATACTTTCTGATTGTATACTAAGTCTCTGAATGTAATATGTTATGAATAACTTTAATATATTTAAATCTGACAGAATATATTTCAGAACTTCATTGAATGACTTTGTGACTGTTAATAGTGCTGCAACTGCTATATATATTTCTGATTTTTCTGAATGCTAAAGGAGGTACTTAGTACGTTGCTATATTGGTGCCTTTCCCTCTTCGGCGATCCAATATATATATTGAGGAGTAGAGACATGACTCTATGTGGCTTATAGCCACTTAGGATCATGTCCCTACGCGGACACAACTCTTACGGTGTCCCTTTAAAATACTTAAATCTGCCATCAGTCATATTATAATAGAGGCCCGATAACATTTGAGAGGTTTGGATTATTATCTGACTCCATTTTATATATATATATATTTCACTTCTGAAGCTACTTTCAACACTTTTAGAGGTTGAATTAAAGCAGACTTCATCTTCCTTGACTGGGTGAAGACACAGAAGTTAAAGTGTAAATAAATTGCGGAATCACTTCCATCTGAAGCTACAAATGCATATTTTTGATTTTAGTGAGATCTATATGAATGATGTACAATCAGAAAGGGAATTGGGATGTGCATCAAATTTCGTTTTTGGATTAATATGAACATAACTAGTTTTTGGCAGTTTGTAAAACATGTAGATGGTATGTGATAATCCCAAATAGCGTTCATTTTATAGATTTAATGATTGCATAGGTGTTGGAGAGCTTGAATTGTTAGGTACTCAGGGTTGTTACGAGCACTCTAAGGTTAGGTTTGTTAGATCATCTGTAAACTTTATAAACATTTTCTCTGACCACAGTTTGAACATGTCTTGCCAGGCCTGCCATACAATCAATGATGATTATGTAATTCATTTTTTGGAAAGTAAATGCCCATCTTTCATTGATGTTTAGTAAATATCATAGTTGGAAAACACTGCGGTATGTCACCAAAATGGTGATATACTGCCACTGACATAGCCAAACAAATTAAACACAGGTAATGTCTCCACTATTTTTTATTAAAAATTGCTGCATTTTGTCCAAAATCTCACAATATAAACCACATTCTGCCAGTTAAAACCATTATCAACTAAGTCAACACAAAAGGAAAAAAGTTCAAGTTTCCATCATTTTTAGTTTTTTGATAAAGCAACCTTGACGAGCATACTTGTTTCCATCGTCAGATACAAAACAAAGGTCTTGCTGCAGGGAGAAGTAGGGTTTGTCTGAAAAAAATGGAGATTTTGGTCCGTCTGAGAACAACAGGGATTTTGGTCTGTCTGATAAAAATAGGGACTTTGGTCTGTCTGGGAAAAACACAAGGTCTTGCTGCCTGTTGCATAGAGGGACTGCTTGAGAAATATGTCGACTCTCCTCTGAGAAAAACTACAAATATATTGACCTGTGAGTCATGACTTCTCCAATCCACAGACATAGATGTCGCACTTCAGGTAAATGTTTAAAATTATAAAATTATAAAATCTAATGTATTCAATAGTTTATTATTTTTCTATTTACAATTTACTTCATAATATTTAATAGCTTCAGACCGATCAACCAAAAAACTTAATAGATTCAGAATTGATATTTTAATTAGTTTATGATTATTCATTTATAAAATATGGGGTGCCTATAATAGATATTATACAATTTATTAAATGAATGAATTCTGAATCTATTACATATATATGAGTTGTAAAAGAAATTTATAAATATTTACTGTATGTTTATAAAAATTAATATAAATTGATGATTGTATTCCATTCTAACTTCAATATAAATAATAAATATATGAATTCCAGGTATATCCAGATTTTGATTTGAGTTCATTCTGACTCAACAATAAACACAGTTAATTCCAAATATATTTTTCCAACAATAGACTGCAGAAATGTTTTATTGTTCAAGCTTAACCAAAAAACCAGGACTAAATACAAGTAATTCCCTTTTACCAAACTTTATATATAAACTGTCCACTTAAATTATTCTGATTCCAGACACAAAGAGTGGAAGAATTAATTAAAGGAATATATTCTAAGACACTCAAATCTTTGATTAATATATGGTGGATGTCTCAAATTATTATAAGTTCTACAAATTTGGTGTGTATGTGTGTTATTAAGAATATTTTAATAAATTGTATATTTTCAAATGTTTGATAAAAGTGCCAATTTAGTACCAAGTTTTTGGTGATTACGAGATTTTCAATTTTTTTTGGCTTGGCCGAAATATTGTTGAAACTGAGTTTTTCAACGATGATAAATATATTAACATGTCAAAAGTTTTTAATTTCATTACTAAGCTCAAATAGCACCCTTTTCAAAGATCTAGCAGTTGTATTGGTGTTAGAGAGTGAGTTAGGCATTGAGGGTTGTTAAAAGCATTTTAAGCTTAGGTTTGTTAGGTCATCTGTAGTCTGTATAAGAAATTAGTCTGACAACGATTCTGACTTGTCTTGCCAGGCCTGTCACATGAACAAGTGATGATAATATATTCTATTTCTTGGAAAATAAGTGCTATTCTATTTGTTTGGTAAATATCTTTATGTATCAGCTATTAATTTTATTAGTGTCTCTTGTTTTTAATGGCTGCACAGAGATGAAGTGGGGTTTGTACATCCTTCTCAGCTGACAATATTCCATAGTCTGGAAGGAAAAGAGTCTATTGCATCATTTGGTGGAGACATGCAACAATCTATAGCTGGTAGAAGGAATTTATTTATAGCATTGTAATATCCATTCTTTAAAAGGTTCTATAATAAAACCAAATATTTTGCTTGCTGCAGATGGAGATACAAAACCCATCATAGAGGCCTCTTACGATCGATCTGTTTTTTGGAGTGGAGATCATAAGCTTGCCATATCTGTCCAGGCTCTACCTTCTCTCTATATGACTGCAAAATATGCTTATCTATCTGCATACCAACAATATAAAAGTCTTGTTTGCCCCTTACAAAACAATATTCATTTTCCTTATGTGTATGAACTGGAAGATTCATTAGAAACTGTTGGACAGGATAGACAGACGTTGGATATAGAAGCTATAGAAAATGAGCTAATGAGCCACAGCAAAGTCTTAGTTTTATTAAGCTGTGACTATGCTAGTGCTTGGAACTCCAGGTACTTTTTGAGCTTTAAGTTTTAATCTTAAAATACATGTGCTGTTTAGTTACCTTAATTTTCTCTTGTTTTACTCTCATTCATTATCATACTGCAAAGCTTTATTGATATAGACCAAACATGAAAGTTTAGTAGAATATGCATTGGGGTCCCATAATTTAATTTTTTGGTTGGTAGCCAACTGGCAAAGAACAACCAGAAGTGTTTGGTAATAAGCTCTTATAACTATTGATTTCTAATTTCTGAATAATTTTAATCATTTTTAGATGAACAAAAACATTGATTTGATGCAAGGATGTGAAAGAAATGAGATTATTTGATTATTTTTTCAATATTTTAGAAAGATTCCTTAAAATAATGGAAGATCTAGTTCATACTCGGATGCTATTATTCAAGCACATGAAATTTATTCATTTTGTATAAATTCTTTTTAAATGGCGCTTTTGAAGTCTTATCTTTGTGTCTTCCTTTTTATGGTTTTGCACTAATCCAACAGCTTGCCATAAGAGTACAAATGGCCAAATATTTATTTTTCATGAAGACTATGGACAAATGATATGCACAATTCATCAAGGATTGATTAGGTGACTCTCTCTCTCACTCATACACACACAATAAAGTAATTAGTCATATATTAATGGTCATTTAAGAATATTTAGTTTATTAGGTAATTTCTATTTTTCCACTTCGATAACTTAGATTCTTTTCTATTGGTTTTTACAATGTTTCTATTTTCGCTCTCAGTTATTTTTCTATATAAGGAGACTGTGTCTCTATCGACTCCCAAAGTTGCCCTTGTGAGGGGAAACAACCTCTATAGGAAGTCTAGTGAGTGTGAGACAATTATTGCACCTCCCTAGACAACCTCTTGGGCTTTAGAAGCCGACTCCTCATTTTGTGAAGGGGAAAAAGGTGCAGGAAGAGATTGATGAAAACCATGGCAAAATGCCAAAACTTATGACTAAGTGCACAAGATAGCCCAATATAGGGTATCGAGGCAGGGAAATGAATCCCTTCAACTAGAAATAACTACTGATATCTAAAGGACAAAACTCGAGACATAGAACAAGCCAAATGATAATAAATATAAACAGAACTGCATAATCGCATTAATAGTCATTCACATGAGCATATTAAAGTTGAAGTTTTGCACAAAACTTCGAGTCACGTAAGCAGAAAGATTAATCATACAATTAAAATATATATCTCACATATAAGTAATTATTAAGTTCTCTATATCAATTGAATATAATGGTAAATATATTTAGGATAATCAATAAATCCATTATATTTAGTAACAATCGAATAATAATTCTCTATAAACTATAATATAGATAAACTCATATAATCAATAATAATATAATAATAATTCTTTATAATTGTGATATTGCTATCAGGATTTAATTGTGTGATTTTTGAGTCAAACTCATTGACCCATATTTCATCTCTCATGAGAATAAATGGAACACTTAGCACTCATTGGATCTAGGTGATGCTCACAGGGGTGAAGCACCGGGACTTCCCGGGAGGTCACCCATCCCAGTACTACTCCAGCCTGAGCGCACTTAACTACGGAGTTTCCTCCATGGTTAAACCCAAAGCTTGCATCCCCATTTGCAAAACCTTCACCAAGTGTTGTGCCTTATGAACCATTTATTAGAAAGCCCCTTAAGCTCATCAATTGATAAGTAGGAGATAATTTCCACAACTAGTCAAATTGTGATATTGCTATCAGGATTTAACTGTGTGATTTTTGAGTCAAACTCATTGACCCATATTTCATGAGTAGTGATTCAACATGAATCCATCTCTCATGAGAATAAATGGAACACTTAGCACTCATTGGATCTAGGTGATGCTCACAATATCACAATAGCAATATCACAATTTGACTAGCTGTGGAAATTATCTCCTACTTATCAATTCTTTATAAACTAACAATCTTATATATAATAGTATCTAATTCAAATAATATCCTGACCAGTCACATCGTATCGGGTGACAAAGCAATATAAAAGCGGGGAGTACACAAAGGAAGCAATTAAATGAGATAGAAAAAAAATAAGAGCAAAAGGAAGCCATAAAGGCATGTAAGTCAAAGGGGATATAAGACAACATAAAAGGTATTAAGGAGGAAAAAACTATAAAATAAGGAAAAGGGGATTATAACATATTAATATTTGATAAATTACAAGGAGTACTAATATAAGTTATCACCCCCTTTATTATAGTATAATACATAGAGAATATTTGAATGGGATTTCAGGAACTCAATAATTATCAAATCTTAATTATAGAACGGGTATCGATGAAAGTTAATAAGAAGACAATTAAAGGGCAAATAATATAGATTAAAATTATACTCTAATCCCTAAGTTGGATATTGGAAGTGAATTAAGGGTGAAACCCAAGACCGATCATTACAAATTAGTCATATATTATTGGTCATTTAAGAATATTTAGTTTATTAGGTAATTTCTATTTTGTCACTTAGATAACTTAGATTCTTTCCTATTAGTTTTTACAATGTTTCTATTTTGGCTCTTAGTTATATTTCTATGTAAGGAGACTTCATCTCTGTTGACTCCCAGAGTTGCCCTTGTGAGGGGAAACAACCTTAATGGGAAGTCGAGTGAGTATGGGACACGTATTGCACCTCCCTAGACAATCACTGGGGCTTTAGAAGCCGACTCTTCATTTTGTGAAGGGGAAAAAGATGCAGAAAGAGATTGATGAAAACCAAGGCAATATGCCAAAACTTATGAGTAAGTGCACAAGATAGCCCAACATAGGGTATCTAGGCACGAAAATGAATCAACAATATGATGACCAGATTATTCAGTTGAAAATAATTAAGGTTTTTAAG
Source organism: Cupressus sempervirens (assembly GCA_028749045.1). NCBI lineage: Eukaryota > Viridiplantae > Streptophyta > Pinopsida > Cupressales > Cupressaceae > Cupressus > Cupressus sempervirens. The sequence continues at coordinate 621,720,552 of CM053785.1, forward strand.
GGTCTAGTTGCATTGGAGTCTACTTTTAACAATGATGATCAATTGAGGAAAGGTGAAGCTGGAATCCAAGTCAAAGATGATCGTTTTGAGGATCTAGAAATAACAGAAGGTAAATTCCTTAAATTTGGAAAAGTTTGTTCAGTAGAAGAATGACAACGATTTAAGGAGTTATGTCAAGAATTGCTTGAAGTGTTTTCTTGGCAATATTCTGGTTTAAAGGGGTTTGACCCAAGTATAATGGAGCATACTATTGATTTGGACCCAAGTTCTAAACCTATTAGACAGAAACATAGGCCCCTGAATCTGAGGTTAGAGCCTTTGATGATCAAGGAGTTGACAAAGCTGATTGAAGGGGGTATTATTTTCCCTATCACGCATATGTCTTGGGTGTCTAACCTAGTGCCGGTGAGGAAGAAGAATGGGGAGATCAGATTGTGCATGGATTTTTGAGATCTCAACGGGGCATCACTAAAGGATCATCACTCACTGCCTTCTATGGAGTAAATTTTGCAACTAGTTGCTGGTTCTAAGAGGTTTTCCATCCTTGATGGCTATTTAGGTTACAATCAAGTGTGTGTCAGTGAGGCTGATCAATTCAAGACAACCTTCACAACGAAATGGGGAACCATGGCTTACAAGCAGATGCCTTTTGGGCTGTCCAATGTTGATGCCACATTTCAAAAGGCTATGGAGCACACATTTAGGTTCCGATTTTCAAATTCTTGCTAGTTTATCATGATGATGTGACATTATATTCTAAAACCACACCTGAACATTTGCAACATCTGAGGCAAGTATTTGAAAGGTGTAAGGAGTTCCATATTTCACTCAATCCAAAAAAGAGTTTGTTTATAGTGCATGAGAGTAAACTTCTTGGGCACTTTGTGTGAAAGGATGGGATCACTATTGATTTTGAGAGGGTGCAAGCCATTCTAGAGCTGCCATTGCCCAACCACAACAAAGGACCTCAAAGCTTCTTAGGAAGAATAAATTTTGTGAGAAGTTTTGTTCTCGATTTGGCAAAATTGCAGCAGCCTTTAACTGCAATGTTAAAGAAAAATATCTCTTTCAAGTGGACCAAAGAAGGAAAAGATAGCTTTTAGGCTAAGTTACCATATTCGCTCCTCTGTCGGCAAATTCGACATTCGAATCGTAGGTAATTCGAATTTAGTCCTAGTTCGTGTCAAAGTTGTTGTTTGTCTAATGAATTCCTTGTGGATTCTCCTTTTTGCACCCTGGGCGAATTTGGGCGAATTTCGAGTGAATTTGGTAGTTGACGGAAGAGCTCGGGTGGAATGACTGTGAATTTGGAGCAAACTTAGGTGTGCGACCAAATTTTTTTGACTTTTTAATGTTTTACTTGGTTTGAAAAGGCGTTTTTGTACTTTATTATAATCTGATTTATTGTCCAATCGACCCAACCCTAAAAGACGCCCACACTTCATATTTGATATTTCATAAACTCATTACGCCCATATTCGGTCCCTCGTTCGCAATTGTTTGAAGTGATTCATTTCACTCCACCCCTAGTCGCGAGGCAACGATTACTTCTGAGAATTGAGGCTGAAGAAGTGGTTGCTATTTTTGTCTAATAACAGTTGTTTAATAATAGAAAGGCAACGATTTCTTCTCCAACTCTAGAGATCAAAAAAGAGGTGGGGAAATATTGAATGAAACTTGTTTATGTATCATAGTTTGATAGTAGAACTAGATACGGATACCATTATGAGATTCTAATTTCTCTTAAATTTGAGATTCTAATTTCATTGTTTTTGAGATTCTTAGATTTGAACTGTTCTTAGTTTTTTCACTCTGAACTTACTGATACATACTAAGTATCCATTACAATTTGACTGTTTGTGTACATAAATGAGTTTTTTTCATTTTTCATTTTTTCGTTTTATTTGTTGTGTATTTTTTTTGTAGATTTGAAGAATGGCTGCAAGTACATCTATTTCCAATAACCCCCACTTTAAAATCGACATATGTTCCCTACCATAGAGACAAGTGCCAGGTGGAGGAGGTTATGTGTGGATTCATAGCCACTCCAAAGAGGAATTTAGTAGCTCTTATAGTAGATTAAAAGCACATTTGTGCTTTATTCCTCAAAAATGCATCAAATTTTGTACTGGGAAGCCAAGAGTAAACAGAGTGCTACCTAAAACTTTCCTTCCAAATCACTTTGTAATCAAATACATTCAAGAACAGGAGCAAGTAGAGGAAGCTATTGGGAGGGCAAATTCTTCACGTCCATTGGAAAGTGATAGGCCTTTAAAGAATGGAAAATCATCATCTATGTCTTCAACTACCACTCCTATTGAACCACTTGTAGAGGGCCATCCATTTTTGTGTCCTCCTCAACAACAGATTGTAAGTAAGAGAGCAATGACACCCTTGGAATCATCATTCCAAAATGAAGCTAGAGACATTGTTGATCAAGCCATAGCCAGTTGAGTTTTTACAAATGGATTGCCATTTAATTTTGTTTGCTCACCATATTGGCAATACATGGTGAGGGTACTTAATGAGGCTCCAAATGGGTCCAAGGGTGTAATGTCGAAATTTCTAGCAAGTTCTTGCAGTTGGCTAGGTTAGTTCACTATTGCGACCCTCGTGAGCTAATAGTAGGATTTGAGAGTCTTAGTTGTGTGGCTATAGGCTTTGCAGCAACCTATGGTGTGTTTTGGCTTTGTTTGAGGGACTTATTATTTAAAGTAAGTCAATCTGTTGGTTCTAATGAGCTCAGTTGAGTCACAGGATTTGGAGGATGCTCTCAGTTTTTATTTCGGGCTTCCAGTTTGGGCTTCAAGAATCTTGGAGGGAGCATCTATTTATAGTAAGTCACCCCGTTAGGTTCATTCATCATCTTTCATCATCAGAATCACTTCGGTGTTGTCAGATTTCTTTAATGCTTCTTCAATTGTTTTTGCAAGATGGATGAATTATTATTATTATTCATCTAAATATGCTGAGGTTGCAATTTTTGTTGGTGTTGTTGGTTGGTCATCTCAGTATCATAGCTCATTGGAACCGGGATGAAAAGTTTCAATTCACGGGAACAAGAAACAGTGGCCTTACGTGTCAGAATTTGAAGTTATGGTGGAAAAGGTCATTTTTGGAGCCAAAAGCAATTAATAAATTAGTTTATAATGACGCTATTATGTTTTAATGTTGTGTGTGGAAAGCTGCTTAAGTGAAGTTCATTTGACAAACTTTGTGCGTTTTGGTGATTATAAATATGAGCCCATTTGATAAGTAAAACATCTGATTATTGTTTATCTCTTGTTTTTGCTACCTTTGTGGCTTTCTTGAGTTTTTTGCTTTGTGTCCTTGCTGAAGTATAAGGGTTTCTGAATTTTTGAGAAGATCTGAGATTTGGACTTGAGGTTGTCATAGGCAATTGTGCTGAACAATTGTCTAATTCTCCTACTGTATTTACTGTGCCTTGGAGATCAAATTTCTAAAGGTAATCATCGAGAAGTTATTCAGTGTTCAGGATTGTGAATTTAATTGCTAGAGGCCACAATTTCTATGCTACAAGCTGCTGATTCAATGTTTGAGGCAGCAACACCATTATTATAGATACCAGGCAGTAAACTTCAATTCCAATTTGCATAGGAGATTGGGAGGCATAATTAATGGACCTGCGATTTACAATTCTGATAATTGGTAACAAATTACGGGCTGTGTGAGTATTGGAAGAGGCCTGCATCTATTCATTTCTGATCTCTGATTTATATTTGGGCCTGCAGTTTCATTGTATAGACCATCGTATTCCATTAAGGGCCTGTGTTTTGGGTGTATTGGGCTGTGTTCAGCAATAAGGTAGCCAATCATTGCAAGGGTCATGTCCAATCATTGCATGTATTCGGGCATTTATTGTTGCAGCAATACTATCAAGAAGTGGCTTATAGTACCAATATTGGATGCAACAAATTATATGAGGTTCCAATTTGGTATTTGATAAAATTAGTAGCATTTCATATATATTTTAGTGAATTGTTGTTCTAATTAATCTGAAAAATAGTAGCTGAAGGGTCATTGTTATTATCTTAATCAATTTGAAATTAGAATGACAAAGTTGTTACTGTTATTCCGCTGTTGTAATTCTCCATTCTCTTCATATCCAAAATTTCAAAGAACATTAAAAATATATTTTTTTTCAATCACATTGCTGGAGAGTTCTTTGCCAACTGTTTTGACAAAATGTCAAACTTTTGATTTGATAAGGAAATAAATGTGTTAAAGCTAATTGTTGAACTATAACGAGCTGAGGGTTATTATAAAGGGCCCTGGTTATGAGAAGATACACACCACTTGATTAGATGATGAGGTGGCCAGTGTAGAGAATGCCATATTTCCCCTCAAGGATTCATGGGTTTAAACAGGTGTGACAATAGTATCAAATGGAAATATGCATGGAACTGTCCTTTGGTGAATGTTATTGCATTATTTACAAGAGGTGCAATGTTTGTGAAAGTTGTCAATTGTGAAGGAGAGGTAAAGGACGGTCCTTTCATTGGAAACATTCTCATCTAAGCCATTGAGCAAGTTGGCCCTTAGAATGTTGTTCAAGTAATAACCGACAATGTGAAGAATTGTTAGGCTTCTGTCTTATTGGTTGAGTGGTATGAACACATTTTTTAGAGACCTTGTGTTGTGCACTCACTTGACCTAATGCTACAAAAAATTGGCTCTAAGGTTGAGTGGATAATTTTTTTTTATGAAGAGGCACAAGAGATCCAAATGTTTGTCATGAACGACCATATGACACAAGCCATATTCAAATAATTCTTGAAATTGGAGCTGTTGAAGGTAAGTTCAATTGTTTAAAATTTAAACATGTTTTAGAAATCTAGTCACATTAGTAAACTTTCTACGTTTTCAAAATTTTAATCTATTATTGTTTTGATTTTAAAATAGCTTGCTGAGCTTGCTTTGCCTCCAACACCTATTGTTTTGAGATGCCTAGTCAAGGTTAAAGAAGCATTGACTAGAATGGTAACTAGTGCTAATTGGATTGTATGGAAGCAATCTAATCATGCCAAGGCAATTGCCATAAGGGGATTGATATTAGATGAATCTTGGTGGGATTGTGCTGAGTACCTCGTAAAGATCATTGAACCTATATTGAGCATGATCCGATACACTACCATGGATAGGCCTTGCTTGGGTGGGGTATATGATGGCATTGGTTCCACGATTGAGGACATTAGAAATATCATACATGAGAAAGAGCAAGATCTTGATGAAATGTTCTTCAAGGAGCTATAGGTAATCATGGTAGAGAGATGGTAGAGAGATGGAACAAAATCACTACCCCTTTGCATCTCCTTGTCTTTGCATTGAGACCCAAGTAGCCAATTAGTCCTCAAAGTACCACTAGGGTTTCCTCATATAGAGATCCTGAAGTTGCTCAAGGGTACAAGGCAGCCTTTCAAAGACTCTTTCCTGAGCACCTACGACCAATAGTGAGGTTTGAATTTACGAGTTTCGATAACACCAGTGATTGTGGTCTTGACACTCTTGAAGATAAAGAACAATGCTGATGCTCATAAATAGTGGTACTTCCATGGACAAAGATACCAAACTTGCAGCCCATTGCCATCAAAATTTTACTATAGGTAAGTTATTTAATCTTAAGATTCTAATTTCTAGTTTCTTGTTGGTAAATATTCAAAACTCTAATTTCTAGTTTCTAATTGGAAAATTTGCAAATCTTGATAGTTTGCTAGTTCATCATCATTTGAGGGGATTTGGAGCACATACTTCTTCCACCCAATAAAATGCAACCAACTAAACTCCAAAAAAGTAGATAACTTGGTGTTTGTGCATTCAAGCTTGAGGCTCACAACTCACAAAGAGAATACGTATAAAAAGGGGGAGGCAAAACAATGGGATGCCGAACCAGAGGCTGCGGAGTTTCAAGTCCACTTTGATGCACTTGTGATTGAAGATGGTGATCTTGAGATACATAGTACTAATGGATTTAATCCTGGGGCTACGACTGAGATTGTTGATGCTAGTGGCACTCATTGTGCATTTAATTTCCAACTACCTATTGATGATGAATTATTTGATGATTTTTGATACATTGAAATTTGATCGCATATGAGTCTGACTGATTACTAATAAGTGATTAGTAATGTTGACATTTCTTCTTTAAAGTTTTTGAACTGAAACATTCATATGGTGGTGTGTTTTGACATTTTGTCATGCCATTCGAACAAAATCGTTAATATATGTGGTGGTGTATTTTGCTAAATTGCTTTATATTAGCCTTGTGGTGTATGAACTTATTTGCTGCAACATATTTTTACATATATATTAAAAAGAAAAAAAAATTTGTACGGATGAACCCAAAATGAAACCCAACCCAGCCCCAAAAAGATTTGAGTGAATTTCAAACCCGAATGTCAAGCCTTTGATTGCTGGTAATAAGGTGCACATTCTTGTATCGCACCCTAGTGTAAAGGAATTTTTGCTGACTAAGGATTTGAATGATAAAGGTCTTGGTGGATTACAAAAGTTATGGAGTTTGACGTGGATATCAATATCATGCAGTTAATAAGGGGTAAGGGACTGTTTGAAGAGATGGCTGTAGCTCTAGGAGATATAAATAATGAGGTTGCAGCTGTTGTTTTGGTTAACAACGATAACATTTACACTGCTAGAGCATTAAAGAGTGATGGTGGGTCCATGACATGACTCATTTCCTAAGGACTAGTGAATGCCCACCGAATTTAAACAAAGTAAAGCGAAGATACTATCGTTTATAGTCTATTACTTATATCTTGCTAAATAATGTGCTGTTTAAGAAAGATATCAATGGCATTTTGTTGTGGTGTGTTGGTTTTGATCAAGTAGAAAGAGTACTCAAAGAGTTTCATGATGGAGATTTATGTGGTCATTTTGTTCCTAGAACTACATGGAAAATCAAGCATGCTGGTTACTACTGGCCAGATTTGTTTAAGGACTGCTATGCATAGTTTAGGAAGTGTGTTAAATGTGCACTGTGTTGGTAAACAGATTGTCCTTTTAAATAAACTCTCCAAATGCCCAAATCTGAAAGAACAATTAGATGCCAACAGTTGGATAATCTATCATGAGATTGATAGATTTCCTCTGAATTGGAAGGTACAGTTCCCTTATGGAATGATATGCAATGAATTTGTTTTATTGCCTAAACTAACTGGATACGTTCTTAACCCGAGAATGAAAGAGGAAAACCGAGTCAATCCTAGGCAAGATTTACTCAGGCAAAATTTAGATCCTAAACCAAACCAACTTTGAGAACTCACACATCTTATGACTCCTCGGCTTTGGTGATGCAATAATGTTGTTAGTTATGCAAATGCAGCGACATGAAGTTAAAAAGAAAACATCTGAAACTTTGCAACATGAACAGATGAAAGTACTTTGATCTATCACCCATTCACCATTTAGCTGAGAATGCAAGAAAGTGCTTAAGACTGATTATAACAATACTCCGATTGGAAGTAATAAAAAAAAAGTGATGCCTAAATGCTCTGATTCATAACAAAACCTTTCTTGTTTTGAACACAACAAACATAATACTCAGATTACATCTGCTTACAATCTACAGCCAAATCTATTACAAAGAACCAAAATATCCATCTCTAATGCATGAATGAAAATGCAGAAAATTGAATGCTCTCCCCTTTACTCCAGCTCTCCGACTGTATGCAGAAAAAGCAGAACCTATATGCAATGCAATAAAATATCTAAACTAAAATGCCCTCTCTTCTGTTCCAGCTCTCTGATTGTCTGCAGTCAAGAAGAACCCCTTCTCTAAGAAAAAGATTTACCATAAATAGCCTCCTGCAAGATGCTTGTTCAGCTCTCCTTATGATGGCTTTTCGGTTTCATAAAACTAAATCTTAAAATGGTCCTGACTTTTTAGTTTTGTAAGCGCCTCAAGAAAAATAAAATCCTCTCTATTCCGTGACACATGGCCTTTTCATTTGGATGGAAAATGAAGTTCATTTCCTTGCTTAATAGAACAATTTTCTCTTATGGCACATGTCACTAGAATCTTCCAACACCTTCGGTTTGTCTTCGAGAATCTTTTATCATAACTCCTGCTCAAACTCATCAGCACAAACTTTAATCATACTATTTTACAAATATTCTGTATCACTATAACTGTTACTCTTGAATAACCACAAGCCCACTTTGTTCCTTCATACCCACGTTACTTGATTCTGATTTGTATTCTTCTTTCCCTTTGGATTCAGTTGAAATTATGTTGACAACATGGGCATTTATATCTTTCAATCCTTGCATGACTTCCTTTGTTTGTGAGGATTGTTGTGTAGAATTTCCATGGATGTTAGTGGCTTCTAAAAGATTTGGGCTGCTTTGATATGGTTTATACAATGACTGAATTTGATAACATATTCTTGGCAGGAGACAGAATGAAGTATGCATTTCTTCAACTGCAACATACAAATTCTCCATCATGGCTTCTCTGGGTTTGCATTGTTTCATATATTTTATGCTCTTAGCTAACTCATGAAGAATATCTGCCACTTCCTTGCCCACCATATGGGCAGAAGGATTCTTGAATGTCAGTTGATTTTTGTTCGGTGCCTGATGTTATGAACGAAGGGAGCCATGCAAAGCAACAACACAGTAAGCCATGTGGCGAACTAGGCTTCCTACTTTCACATATTGTTTCCATGGATGCTTGAATCCAAACTTTCCATGTGGAGGCTCCCAACTCGCAAAAGTGGCCAGGGATTCACTGGCTTTAGAATCTAAAAAATGATTTGTATCCTTCTTCAATTTTGTCCTTCGCTAATCTCATGACACTGTGAGCCATCCAAATACTGAATCAGACATCCTTCAAGGGAATCTGCTAAAGAATGAATTCTCTTAACAATGGAGTGGTGAAGATCTCCTCCTGCCTTTGATATCCTAAACAGGCGAGCCACAAAAGAGCCGAATCAACAGAGAGTAAACAAATAGACGATATTTCGATAAGAAATCGTTCTCTATAACAGTTACTGCTGATGCTGCTTAGAACCTTTTTTTATCAATGGTCATTTATTCATCATTTGTCGCTCAAGAGAGGGCATGCGATGCACAAAGAGTGCATCTAAGAACAAAGTGACGATAACATGCCAGTGCTTCAGGCGAAAAGCAGTTGGTGCACCAACAAGAGTCATTGAATTCAAGAAACATCCCAGAGATTGCTCCAAAGTTGAAATTGAGGTCGACAATTTTAGAGACTGAACTATTCCTGCCAATGCATGTGAAATCCAGCTTGCTATCATTCTCTCAATCTTGGCCGAAAAACTAGAAATAATCTTGTGAGGATATTCTCTTCCATTAATTATTATTAAAGTGTCGTCTTCATCACTTTCATCTCTACCATAGAGATAAGCCACTAAAGAAACTGTAATCCATCTATCAAAAGCCATCCACATTGTTGCAAATGGAGATAGATCCAAATAGAAACCTTTTGGCAGAGAATCATACCAGCAGTTTTGTGCTTCATAAATTTTTTTATCCGCACTAGAAAGTATCCTTGGCTAAATTTGGTGTTTTTCTGATGAATCAAACATTTCTACTTCATTGTCCAATTCTTCGGGATTTCTACAGTCAGTGCAAGGAAGTATGGAAATTCCTACCTTGGCAGCTACTTCTATTAGTGCCTTTGCAAAGTGATTACTTCAATCAAAGAGCCCTCAGAGAATCAATCTGAGATGTGATCTAATCTACAACTGTCCATACTCTACTTCTGAAAACTTTGTCAATGTGTCATATGAAAAACTTTTCCTTTGAGACTTTTGAATGCTTGGAAACCATAACCTCAATCATTCTTCTACTGAAAAGATCATTAATTGAAAGATCATAACCTTTGCCAGATTGGGTGCTACAACCTACCTAATCAATGAGACCATGAAAACATCCCACCCAGCTTAGAACAAAAGACAAATGAAGGGAAATCTGGCAAAGATTACCTACCTATAATGACTTAGACCAAGACTCAAGATTGACTAGACTGACTTGATATGACCCCAATTATTGCCAAAAAAAATGGGTGATTGAAAGTCAGACAACACACTGTTTGTTGGCAAAGAGAAGCTTCCAACTATGCTCTTGCAGCCAATTCAAGATGATTGATCTTTCATAAAATGGGGCCTTGATTTCGTAGGGCCAACTAATCTGCCATCTAGTGTTAGTCACGAATGGATACTTACGGCGACAAATTATTTTACAAGTTGGACAGAGGTTGTTTACTGCATAAGTTAATTAAGAAACGCACACAGACAAAGAATACGAACATGAACAGCAACCAACAGAACTCTTATTATTATTCGCATATGCCCACAGTACATTATGCTTTGATGGTAAGATATCATCAGAATGCTTTCCGAAGGGGTTATAAATACTTTCCGAAGAACTTTCCCGAATGAGTCTGTCGGCCCCATACAACATGTCGGTACAACTGTTTCCCGTCGGCTATATAACAAGACTTTTTCCGAAGGGACCCGTCGGCCGATACACAATTTCTACTGACGATATCATTCCCCCCAAAAAGAAAAGTCGTCTCCTAACGACTAGCAAAATTAGGAGACAACCCACAACCAAGAAAAAGAAATACTAGAGAGAAGGAGGTGTCCCAGAAGAGTGCTGTTGACAACGTAACTCATACACCTGGTTAGTCCGGATGCGCAGATCTGTCTGAATCTGTGAATTAACCTCTACGGCCTCCTGTTCGAACATCAATTGAAACGGCGTGTGTCGTTGTAGTATAGTGGTGAGTATTCCCGCCTGTCACGCGGGTGACCCGAGTTCGTTCCCCGGCAACGGCGCCAAATGTTTACCGCATAGGTTAATTAAGAATTGTACACAGATAATGGACACGAGCACGAACATCAGAACTCTTATTATTATTCACATATGCCAAACAGTACATTATGCTTTGATGGTAAGATATCATCAGAATGCTTTCCGAAAGGGTTATAAATACTTTCCGAAGAACTTTCCCGAAGGAGTCTGTCGGCCCCATACAACATGTCGATACAACTATTTTTTTGTCGGCTATATAACAAGACTTTTTCCGAAGGGACCTGTCGGCCGATACACAATTTCTACCGACGACATAGGTTGTTGCTTTGAGAGATTCAAGTGATGCTGCTTCGAGTTTCTATGCGGATAGAATAACCAGATTTAGTGTTCCAGAATCCATAATATCTGATAATGCATTGGCGTTTGTTGGTTTGAAGATAATTGAATGGGCTGTTAAGTATGGCATCTACTTGAGTACGTCTTGAAACTACTACCCTCAAGGAAATGGTTTGGCTGAAAGCATTAACAAAATTCTGATAAGGATTATCAAATGAACAATGGAGGAGAATCAAAGAGTTTGGCATGCTCGCATAAAAGTTGCATTGTAGGCAAACTGCATAACTCCTAAAATGTTAATAGGCAACTCTCCCTATATGCTGGTTTATGGGAAAGAAGCGAGATTGCCATTATGAGTTGAGCTTCTGGCTCTTGATATTATACATCAACTGCAAATGTTTCAAGAGGAGGACCCTATGGCAGTTAGGTATACTGAGTTAATGGAGCTTGAGAAAGCTAGGAAGAAAGCGTTGAAAATGGTGGAGTATTACCAAATTGAGACTGAAAGGATGTTTTACTGGAAGTCTACCCCTAAGGTTTTTAGTGAAGGAGATGTGTTGAAATGAGACATATTAAAAAGCAAGCCAGGAAAGCACACGAAGTTTGATAACTTCTGGAGCGGTCCTTTTCTGATCACCCAATGCAAGGAGCATCATGCATTTCAATTATCTACTATGGAGAGTGATGTTCTACCTAATCCAGTAAATGGAATACACCTTAAGCGCTGCTTTGAGGTTTGAGCTATCTGTAAAGTTGTTTTTCAGTTTTCAATAAGGTGCTGCTGGACCGTGTTTTGTGTGTTGTTTTTTTCCCTAAGTGCTGCTATGAAAATATTTTCCTAGGTTTTCCTAGTGTTTCCCTATTTTCAATAAAGACTTTCCAAAAGCATTTCAGAAGAGCTGAGCAAAGAAGAGAAATCCTGCATACATTGCACACATGCAAATGCCCTGACCACCTAATCATACTCATACCTAAGCTCATGAAATAGTAAAAAGGAAGAGTACTTGCAGCTTCTATGCAACATATATACAAGCATGTCTACCTAGCTAAGACACCTGCACATATATAAGATTGCTCTATTTTTGCCTATCCATGCGTTGATGTGTTTTAGATATGCAAGAATACACAATCATTCCCTTTAGTGGTATGTCATAAACACAACTCATAATGATGAAAAGAAGCCTATCTCATCATCACAAGCTATGCTAACCACACTTAGCTGAAAACAACCATCACATATTCTTGCATACCTAGATTGACTCCTAGCCCAGTGGAGTATTAAGGCTAGTGGTTTTCTATGTGTAGTAGGCAGACACCCATCAGAGGTCCCCAAAATTGTTACCTATATTTTGTCTACTGGCTCAAATAGGCAGACCCATGATTGTTAGACTGATTGTTGATCTAAATGTTTATGTTCAGTGCATGGTTATGTAATCACTTGATCTTTTTTAGGCATATAAATTACATTTTATGACGAAAGGTAAAGCCATGACATAGAGAAAAACAAATATCACATATCTTTTCTAAAAATGTAAACTTTATTTCAAAGTGTTCATTACGTTTCACACTGGCTATGAAACTAACCAGAAGAAAATAGATCAAAGCTGATCTATTAACATAAATGCAAATGCGGAAAAAGAAAATATGAAAGCAAAGGGGTTCATAGGTGCCATCCATTGCTTGGAATGACTGACCTGATGCTGGATGCCAGTGCGCTGGCTCCTGTTGTCCTGCTTTTCCATGCTCTTACGCCATACCTTGTAAGTGAAAATAGAAAAGAATTAGATCGAAATGATCTAAGCAATGACCACCTAACTCACCCCTTGTCTTGCACATGCATTCATATCGAAAACCTTAAGCCCTGATTTATTTTCTAACTGTTCGTGTCATGTGCAGTAAAATGATCAATAACACGTGGACGTAATATGTGGCTCCCACAAGGGTTCGAGCCCAGCGTATCATTGATCAATAGCTATCAACGAAAGTAAGAAAGAAGCACATAATATCAAAGAGACGTGTTTATTATGCATGAAACCTTTTATTATCATATTGTAGATCGTTAGTAAAAATGAATTAGCTAGCCGTTTAAGGGACGAATTATCATTAATTTGAAATCTTGTAGTTAACAATGGTTGAGAAATGTGCAACAACAAACAAGAAAAAAGGGGTCATGAGATGCTTTCAGCAATACAGAAATAATCAAGGACGGTTTCAGCACTCTATCAACAAGTAATAGTGACCAGCATTTCAAAATGATATGTTGTTACAGAATGATTCAAGTAAACATGTGCAAATAAACCACGTTGAAGAGGTAACAACTTAATGCTAGGTGGGCAAATATGTGAGCAAAACAAATTGCTGAACATCAACTATCAGTGTTGCTATATGTGAACAAAGTAATGACAAAATATAGTGCTTAAGGAATCATTTAATAGTGCTGTTGTGATTTGCAACATCTTACTATTTCAAATGCATCTGTGCTATTTAAAGTAATGCTGAAAATAAAAATACAATGACAGTGAGCATTATTGAGGAAAGACCTTTAAATGTGAACGGAAAGCATATGTCCTGTGAAAGAGATAAAAGCATGAAAGATATGATGCTAGAAAGTGTTTTCCTAATAACATCATCCTGATGAGAAGCTATACAGAATAGTGATTAGTAGTACAAAATGTGTCACTGCAGCAGTTGCTATTCAAACAGATGAACTCATGAAAGAGATGCAACATTTGAGCATATGGTAGACTGTTCTAACAAAACATTTATGTAGAAAATAATAATGTTCAAAGTTCATGTATTAAATAGGAACAATGAGAGCTCACAGCTAAAGAACAAAATGCAGAATTCAAATATCCAATTCCTGACATTGTAAGACTGTCATCAACAATGGTAAAGTTATAAAGGCTACAAGTGAGAGGCAAATGAGTAGGAAATGAGGTTCTCCTAAGTGAGATGAATGAAAAACAGTGCTCAAGATAAATGGAGAAGATTTGACAGAGTCAAGGTGCACATGCAATTATTTAATATCAAACAGGTAATAAGTGTAAATGAGCTCGAGCACCTAGATTTACAAAGATGTATAAAACCCAATAAAGTGAAAAGTGGTTGGCTTCAAGAGTATGGAAAATAGAATAATGCAGTGAAAGAGCTCCTTGTATTCAAGCCTCATAGCAGGGTTTTAGAAAGAAACAAAAACAAAGCTTGATATTGCAAACCCATGAACCTTCATATAAGATATTGAAAATGGAAATCATTTATAAATGTTTCCTTCTAGCATGTGATGTGGGTTTCTTTTAAGATGCTGATAGAAAAAAGATGGACAAGTAAACAAAACCATTGTTCTCCACAACAATGAAAAGGTTACCAACTTTAAGGTGAAAAATACAAATGCATAGCAAAGCCGTGGCTATTTGAACCCTAAGGAAATTTTTAGGAGGAAAGAAATAAAACCCTCATTTGTAGGACATAAGAAAACTGCTGCAAGCATTAGATAAAGACGAAATTTCACATACGAAGAAGAAAAGCCTTCTAAATCTGGAAGTTGCAAGTGCCATTTATGGCAAGAAGCAACCTAAAATGCAGAAAATGCCTATAGAAACACAGGTTACAACATGAGCATTGCAAATGCACGAGAAAGGTTAAATACCTAGACCTTTTTAAAAGGGAAAAAAGTTAAGCTACAACAGAAATGGAAACCCGGGTTGGGTTTCATTAAGAAAAGAAATAAGTCAAACATTTTTGTTAAAAAACCAGATAAAGAATAGTGTGGCATTGTCTTTCCTGTCATTTATAGCACAAAAGAGAGGTTATGTCGACTGAAAAAGCAGAGCCGTAGCACAAAAAAGAAGAATGAATGGAGCTCTGCTAATGAAAATCTTAGGGTAAAGGACTCAGGGCCTTGTAAGGTGCCATGGTATTGGCAAACATCAAAGAAAATGTATGCGGAAATCTCATAAAAAAATGTTTCCAATAAACATTAAAGAAAATCAAGGCTTTGCCTAGAAGCTTCCAGCAATTGTTGAAAAGAATGTCTCAAATCTCTGTAAGTTGCCAAAAACTGACAAGAAAATAAATGAAGAATGAGTCATAGGTGTGTTAGAGGCAGTTAGGGGGATCTTTATTACCAGATGGAGTGTTTTTATGGTCAGTTTTTGATGAGTCATAGGTGTGTTTATAACTTAGTGGGGTTTAGTGAATGGTTTGACTTCATTTTGGAGGTTCCAAACCCCTCTTTTGCTGGTTGTTTTCATGGATCCAATCCAGGTTGTTGTGGGTTGTACTTAGTGAGTTTTGAACTCATTATTGTTTGAGTTCTGATTATTGGAGAAAGGACTTAGTGATTTTAGTTATCCTTTGTTCTTCTTGTCTTTTTCTGTAATTTTGTTTTGAAATGTATGCATTGAAGGCCTGTCATTTGTAGAACGTCAAGTCTTTTCCTACTTGTTATTGCAGTTTAGTTGCTTCAGTGATTGATAAGGTGGAATTTTGGAGTGTTGTCAAACCTTCTTATTGAAACCTTTGTCTTATGTTATTGTTTGACTGTTCAAATAGTGTCTTGTGGAAGTCATTTTTTCCTTTTCAGTTTTTCTGTCATTTGCAACCAGTTAATGACATATTTATGTGCAAGACGTTCATAACAAGTTTTGATTCTAGGATTATTTCTGCACTTGGATTAGTGTCATTCTTCAGGTGTTCATTTCCATGAAAGTTGGTATCTAGTGTAGTAAAAAATAGTTCTAAGAGTTCATGTTGTTTCAATTATCAGTCATTTCATTCCAGTTTCTCTATCCCTTTACCTGGAAATTTCAGTAGTTTAGAATGTAACTAGCTAGGAGCCGGCCTTATTTAGGGATTCATTGCATTTTACAAGTAACCCACAGCTTAGGAGTGCTTCAATATTTCCTTGAAACTAAGTTGCTAGTTCGGGTTCGGTTCCAAGTTCGAAGTTTGAGAACTGGTTCGCAATTTCGTCAAATTTTTTGAAAGGGGTTTGGGTTCGTTAGTAGAAAAACATGTAAAAATTATAAATTAAAAAAAAAAATTAAAAAAAAAAAATTAAAAAAAAAATATATATATATACACACACAAACACATATTTATGAAGCATGAGTTAAATTAGAATGTAGCATAAACACATGTAAACAACAAAAACACCATAAACAGTAAAAATTGTTATCATAGTGATTAGACCATCATATCGCTCAATCAACTTTAACATCAAAGATTCAAAACATTTGATAAAATACCTTGGTTGAAAACATAAAATGACAATGAGAGGCCACCAAAAGCAATTCATAACAACTTTTAGGGTTGTGGACACCAAAAAACATTTAATTTTTGCCCAAAAAAGAACTTTCTAGCTGTCCGCGGGGCTCGGTTCTCTGGGGGTTCAAACTTTTTGGTGCTGGTTTCACGATCGAACCTGCAGGGAAAAAACAGTACTCTGGTGTAATGGGCACCCCTGGATGTCCCAAAAAAACTAAACCAATTTGCTGAAAGGAATTTTGTCAAACAGTTTGCATTCAACCTCTTATTTCTCCGTTTAATGTTTTAAACCCCTTATAACTCCGGAAATCAAACGTTTATTTGTTTGTTGTGTTTTGTGCATGGAATTGGTATCATACAACATAAACAAGAAAGAAATTACAATAATATGCAAAGTGGAAATGAACTGCTGCTAATAAAATGTTATTTTCAGAATTCATAAAACCAAATACATGGCAGATTTATCAACTCACTAATTACTTTAGCAGTATTGACATAATACTCCAGCCCATGCTTTCGAACTTGCTGCTACAGTGCTTTTTCCTTCAATCAGTCCACTACCTTTGTAATATCATTCCCTCAAAGCGGCATAAGCGTCGAAAAAGTAGTAAAGAAGATATGAGCAAAATACCAAATGTGCCTGTAGCTGGAAATGCAACTCAATTGCCTGATAATGAAGCCAATAATAAAGAATTCCAAAGGCCAAACCCCAAGGGAATGGCATCTAGAATGTTACAAGAGAGGATAGATGTCCTCAAATGCCAAGAATAGAGCTGCAACTCACACACCAATTTCTTCTCATATTCAACCTGCCTAATGAAGCCACAAATGCTTCCTTTTATTCTATTTCCAAGGGTCCGCTCAACTCATATGGGCAATGTGGGATAAAAGATGTGTAGTATATAAAACATATATTAAAATACCCCTTATGTCTCCCTTGGGTACACATCCCCATAGAATAAATATTAAAGTAACACTTTAATATTTTACAATTAAATTAGATGTTACTTTAATAAAACTTCAGGCATTAAAATGTATTAGCAATCGGACTCTGAATAATGCGAGTGATAGCTCATCGGAAAGCTCTCACCGAGGAGTATCAAATCCAATCACCAAAATTGACCTGCACTGTGTCCTGCCGACTTACTAAAAATAGTAAGTATACTTGAAACTGAGTAAATCAACTTCGTTTTGGCCCAAACTGGAAATGACTAGGCCAAAACACTCCAGGATCCCATTAAACCCTTCGTTAGCCCTCGGAACCATGTAGAACAAGGCTAACGCACACACACTTGGTCAACTGCTAAAATGGGGACAATACATCTGGTTGAACCACAGAAGTACAAACTAGTTTGAACTTTTCCTAGTGCGGAGGGGGGGGTGAGGTACCCATGCAACTTAGCTTTGAAACATTAAGTTTTTAATCCAACTTAACAAGGGTGCAGTTTAGGTGATAACAATGTGACAATATTAGTTTTAGACGAAGCTCATCTACCTTATTTTCTGCTTCTTGTAATGCCACTAAGGTAGTCTCTACGGTGTCCTTAGTTCTCGAGTGCTCTAAGGTAAGGTTGTCTACTTCTTTGTTGTTCCATAACGCCCCAAATATTTTTTTGCAAGATCGAGGTGATCACAATCTAAAAGATATAGATAATCTAATTTCATTGTTTTCATCCCTTGATGATCCACAAATGTGCGTATTCCTCTTTGAGCTACTTTTCTCTCTTCTCCAAATGTTCCTCCTAAAGGCACTTTTCAACCTCTACAGATGTATCATTAAAATGTGATAGTGCTGCTACAATTTTATCTTTCAATTGATTCTCCAAATTATTTGAACTAATAGGTGTGTGAGAGAAATCAGATTTACATGAAATAGCTGATTTTCCTTCATAATAAATATCAATGCTATTAATGCCATCTTTTATGCTCAATTATGTAGATGACGTGGGAACAACACTATGGTCAAAAAAAGAACCATTTGAAGGATCTGCATCATATGTAGAGACCATCCCACTAGGACCAACATAAGCATCGACAGTCCAATAAGATGTGAAGTCATCATCACTGGCTGATTGTGAAACATCTTCCTATGAGCTATCAAAATGGCCATCATATGCACTATTGTTATCAACCTCATAGGATATCCTATCTCCAAGCTTCCTACCAAGAAACTCGTACAATTGATAATATTTTCCCATAACCAACTGTAGGCTGCAAGTCACAAGTAGTCAGTCCCTCTTTTTTTCCCATCCTCTCTTCAAATAGATCCTTTTTCTTTCCTTGTTCTTGCACACTTAGCTCTTCTTTCCCATTGCTTTCTCTGTTATCTTTTTACTCTTCTTTCTTTTTCGCTGATATGAACTTGTAGATACCAAACCATAATCATCCTCATCAGGTATGTCCATAAATTGTGTGAACAAAAGGATGTCTTGTATCTCCTTAGGAATAGCGCAATACTTATGGTAGCTTCTCATAATTGCATCGTTGGTTGCCTTGACATGAGACCTCTTACTTGTACTTTGATGGAGATGAAACCTTAGTATCTAGTTTTCCTTGAATGCACATCATCTAAATGCTGCAATACACGATTGTTCCATCTATGTGTTAGCAGCTATTTGTTTTCAAATGCATTCAAAGATATAGCAGCACAGACAAACTGTATTGTCTTCATTTAAAACCCCCTTGTTGAATGCTTCAAAGGGGAAAGTTAAAACTATGACCTCTTTATGCCGGACATTGAGTAAAGTTTGGTACATAATATTTTCAGCATATAATCACCAGTCATTGGGAATAGAGATAACCATGGTTCCTTAATCATTCGGCAAAAGACAATAATATTCAAAATTTAATCTTATTTTTAGACATTAAAAATCTCTGGTTTTTGCAATTTTATCTTCAAACGAAGACACCAAATTTAGTATAAATGTAGACTCTGTCACTAATCCACCTTACGAAGAGCTAGGTTTTTGTCGAATTCTCCTGATCACTTAAGGTTTTCCATCCTCAAATATTCCTCAATGCAAAGGATATGCAATTTCGTTAAATTTCATAATATCTGAACATGTGAAATGAATGGCAAATCCCTCTATTTATAACAATTTGGTAAATCTTCTATAATGGTGTAGCATCTCCAATAAGTTGGATGAATTATTATCAAATAAATAAATTAATAATGATATTATATTATTTTATTCAAGTCTCTTATTTAATTAAATCAATAAAATAAAATTTGGATATCTTTAAACTAATTAACTTAGTTAATTTAGTTTACCAAAATTGGGGACATTACGTTAGTTAGTAAAATGATCATTAAGGGAGAGTAATGAAGTAGTCAATGTTATATCAAAGTTCATTTAAGAATATTTATATTAGGTAATCTCTATTTTCTCAGTTTGATAATTTAGAATCTTTCCTATTTGTTTTCTCTAATGTTTCTATTTTTGATATTATTAGTTCCTGCCGAAGGCAGGATACTATAGCATTCAGTCAAATGCTATTTTCCAATTAAAGTCTCCAATCATATTCTTTTATTTTTCAAAAACTTTTAACTCTATATAGTTTTAAAATATATTGATATTTAACTATTTTACATAAAAGTATTTATTTCTAATCTTATTGGTTGCATCCTTGCTACAGTCATGAGTTAGCTTTTATTTTTTCACAGACAACTCACTCAAATGAAATAAATAAGTTTGACAATATGTAAGAATATCTTTGCTACCATTAATATGATAAGACAACTTGCTGAAATGAAATAAATAAGTTTGACAATATGTAAGAATATCTTCTTCATGTTTTGACATATGTTTTATTGAAAAATTAAATTAAAATATATTTCCCCTGAACTTTAGACTTTTCTACAATGTAAATATTTGGAAAATCTAGTTTTATAATGTGAATTAGTTTAACAAATAACGGAATAAAGCTTTATATCATTTTTTTCTATCTTTATATTTGTTAATTACAAAAATTAAAAATATCGTTTAATAAAAGTCATAAAATAGTAATATAAACATATAAGTCTTAGAATAAAATTATTTTGTAAAAGTTGCAAATTGAACATTGTAAATTACAATTTAATTTTGCTTAAAGGAGAATCTAAATACTTAGAATTATATAAGACTTAAGCTAAACATACATAAGTATTAAGAAATCAATTGACATTCTACTAAGATGACTGGTTGTATAACATACATAATATATAAGATGGACGCCCTCCTCTCCGTAAGCCAGGGTCAGAATCTGTCTATCCCCTACTATTGAAAGGGCACGAACATAAGAATTTGGATCTTTTTCTGTAAAGGCAACAGCAGAAGCAAGATCTGGATAAGCTACTTTAGCAAGAACTGGAACAACTACAGGACCTAGCTATATTGCATACATTTTTAATATTTTAATACTTTGATCTTATAAGCTTTCGGCAGGAACTTGACGCTATGCGTCCTTGTTATTTCTCTAGATAAGGAGGCTGTCTCCTTTTGTAATTACTTAATTATGAATAGTGAAATTTTATAAAAACACACTTTTTTAGACGCATTTTTTCTTAATTCAAAAGGTCTTTCGCAACATTAAGTAGACTCTATACACGACGATTAGTAAATATAAAAAAAAATCTTCTTTGATGCAATGTTGTAAAAGAAGCAAGATCACTCAATGTTTTTTTTTCAATATTCTAGAAAAATTCCTTTAAATCATGAAAAATTTAGTTTATACTTGGCTGTTATTTTGCAAGCAGATGAAATTTGCTCATTTTGTAATATTTTCTAAAATGGCACTTTTGAAGTTTCATAATGCATCTTTTTTTTTAATTGTCTTCAACTAATGCAACTTCTTACCATGAGAGTTCAAATTACCGAATCTGTATTTTTCATGAAGACTGGATATCAAAAAGGTGCACAATTTCATCAGCAATTGATTCGGTGATACACACATTTCATCTAAAAGTTTGAATAATCTCATTTCTTTTACATCATTACATCATTAAAGAATGCTGTTATATGCGCGCGCACACACATCTCATGTACCCACATAGCCAGCTTAGAAGAAAAAAGTAGACTTAAAAGAACAGAGTCAGTTCCTATATATGAATGATGAATACCATTTCAAACTCATGAAACAATTCAGTTTTGATTCATAGCAGAGTAAACCATTCTTTCTTTAGGGTTTTCAAATGTGGATTTAAGACTCTTTAGGAAATGGATATCAGCACAACATTCTTCTAAATTTCTGCCTCCTTTTTAATCTTCTCCTTGCTGCTGCAGTCTTAACTGATTTTTATTCTTCCAAGTGGCTTTTTTTCACTTCCTGTATAATATATGCCCCGTTTTTTAAAATTTCAAGTGCAAATTAGATACAATATTATGTCATTCACTATCTGATCTCCTAGTTCTCGGTGGGCAAGATGAAAGCACACAGTGGAAGGAACTTCTCAAAAGATTGAATTTACAACAATTTGAAAGTAAAGCACTAGGAAGCAACCTGGCCAATCTATTTATTCAGTGGAGTGCAAGACAACTGAAATGAAAAACACTTCACACTTATTCAGGGGAGTGCAACCACAAAACATCCACTTATTTAGTGGGTAAACAAGAGGGCACTTCCACTTAAGTAGTGGAAAAGGAAGAAGGCACTCCTACTTATTCAGTGGGAATGCTTAGTACAAATATAACCACCTGTTTACTAGGGTGAGTAACAACCAAATCATCTACTTGTTCTGTGGGAAAAATACAAACTACATCCTACTTAGTGGGGTGAGTACATAAATGAATGAGTTATTGCTAAAACAACTGACGGTACTACCTTTCAGTGTTTATCAAAGACAATATAACTCATTAAATGGCTGCAACACTGAAATAATTTAAATAAATGAATAAAACATGTAACAGTTAAAATACAACAATATACCTTGGTAAATGTTGATGGATGTGCTGATGTGGGTCTGATGATCTTTTAGAAACACATTAAAACCTATTTTATCTTGATTTCCCAGAGTGGGTAAATAGGGAAACAAGTTTCTGGGACAGATACTATTTTTGCTATTTTTGGGGGCTGAGGTGATGGCAAATGGGACAGCTATATAAAAAATAGGGAAAATTCAAAATATATAGGGAAATTTTGAAATATCAAATGAAAACATGGGTAAAGCATGCTTTATACATTATAGAATTTTAACATAAATTGTTGTGTTAAATGATTTAAATTGACATTTTACATGAGAGTAAAAATCAAACAAACTATCAAAACTTAAACATTAATGCTATGTGACAACATGGGATGTGTTTCCGAGTTTCTGGGATATCCTTGTTTCCAGGTCATGTCAAATTATATTGGAAACACATCCTTGGGTAACACTGATTATAACAGGTCTAGATATCAAGGAAAGCACTTAGAAATCACCACCCACTCACACCCAACTCACCAAAATACACACAAGACTAAGTAACTCTACAAAATAGCTTGGAACATCAACCAAACATTCATAAAAGAGAGCATAATAGTCTAGTAACTGGGATTAGATGTAATGCTCCACCCGGAGATCCTTGGAAACAAGGATAAATATAGACTAACATATTTTTGTTTTTTAAGAAATACATAATAAAATGCTTTCAACATTCAAAAGATCGCAATGGAAGACATAAACCAACTGACCAAAGATCCCCAAGCGTTCACTACTTACCAATACATACATTTCCATCTAAGTGAATTAACCATACAATTTTTGTTCCATTAGCCTTTGTAATGTCCCCGTTGGTTGCTAGCATCAGAATTTCAGGGATTAGCCTAATATTGGATCCTCATAGGCTAATGAGGATGGTTAGAGGGTCTTCTTAGGATTGATTCATATCCAACATTTAGCGATTTATGGATTTGGCCTTCGTTCGATGTGATTTGGACTCCATTTGCCATACTTACTATGTATAGTAAGTCAAGGGTAATAGAGATGGACCCTTTCTATTTTTAGAAAGTGTATTTGGTCACATGGGGAATTATGAGGAGAGATTCCTATTTTAGATGGCATGGCAATCAGACTAGTATTTTAAGAGATATTAAAGTTTAAGTGACTTAAGTGATTTATTTAAATATTTTAATATTATAAAGTCACTTAAGTGACTAAAAGACAAAATTGGCTTTTTGTCCCACATTGCCTAGTTGTTTGTGTCTTCCCTCATATTGAGGTTATAAAAGCGTGGAGCTACATTGGGTTGAACACAACGAGTATATGTTATTAAACAAATCCTAACAGGTTGCTTATTGTGACTAGATACTTCCTAAGGATGAAACCCCTTATGGAAAAATAGTGAGACTAGATGCAAACCTAGCTTCTCAAATTTGTATTTCATAAATATGATTCCAAGTTATTGCATTGAAGATTTTAAGAGGTGGAAGCTTGGCAGCAGAGTTGGTGTTTGAAGACATTCTAGCATATACAACTCAGTACTGGACAATCTTGTGTTTGCGACAACAAAGGTAAAAGAAAATTTATCTTACAATAGAAGAAGTCAGTACAGTGACAGTATTTTGCATTGTTGAAGTCCTACGATAGATAGCATATTTTATGTGTGGACGGCAGGCAAGGTTGGCAGTCATCCCATATCGGAGAGGTAAATACATTAGTTGAACTCGCCTTGCATTGGCTCTGATTCATGTCCAAGTCCGGGGTAGTCTAATAGCAGATTAACATGGGCTAGGGAATACACAGACTAGTTTTACTAGAAGTCCGATCACCTACAACAAGCACATTTACAGTCTGCAGCCAGATGTCAAAACCCCACAAGGAGTATAAGGAACAATAGGATTAGTAGCTTTTGACGTGGTCATGATAGTTATCCAACATGACTACATATCCCTCATTCTAGTATTGCGGAGGCTTCATCCTAAGCACCACCTATAGTTGGGTCAAATAGATAACAACGTGTGGATGCAACAACAGTAACGTCATTCATTGCTACGGATAGCTCCCTCTTGGCACACGCATACATAGTAGTGGACTTCGAGAATACATTAGTTGTGTAACTACAATGGTATCTTCAATACATATGTCCATTGAAGAACAAGCCAATGTGAACAATACCTTTTGCTTGTATGCACGTTGCCTACCATTTGTAAGTGATAAACTGGAGGGATAATTAGGTCTATGATGTTTAACACCACTGAATTGGTATTTAGTGCAGTTCTGGAATAAATCTGAGGGTTCAGGTTTGCTTCTAGTCACCATTTCAGAATTAAATTTGGTTCCTTGGCAAGAGTTTGTTGTGTTATTTCTAGTTGTATGGAAATCTGATAAACTTGGCAAACATCCTCAAACCAAATAAACATTTGCGTATTGAAGAAATTAAACAACATTCACAGCATCTGGGTTGTACACCAACTGTTTGGCAAAATTCCTCGAGTCAAATGTTATTTTCTTATATCAGACCAAGGGGATTATTATAGTGGTATCGGAGCTGGTCTTCCTACCAGCCTGTGGATTTATAACAGAGGCATATTTTTATGAGGATTCATCATAAACATTTTTACAAAAGGTTTAATCTGAATGGTTTGAAGAGTATTTCTTTGTGAGAAATAAAGTGAAGCACTTTGTTCAGAGCCTAGTTTCCTGCCATCCTGTGGGGTAGGAAAGTTATTTTATTTTCAGTTTTGCTGTCCCATTTGGAGCAATCAGCACTCTAGTTTTTTTCCCTATGGATAGACATAAGAGGACTGGTAGTTCTAGATGCCGGTGGAGTAATGAGGAATTTAACACGAAAATGAATGCTTTGTAGGAGAGTATGGAAAAACTTAAACTTCATCAATAGAGGCTAACAGAGAGCTTGTTAGATCCAAAGATAGTTGAGAGGACGACGGAGTATATAGTTTCTACCTTTAGAAGGCTAACATCGAGGTTGCAAGGAAGAAAGCTTCAGTTTTCTCCGACAGGTGTCCATGATGCAGATTTACTTGTATTTAGTACAACACCTTCTAGTCCTATCTGCAGTGTTGATGGTGGACCCATTTTTCAGAGATCAATAGATTTGTCAGTATCCTTGGTGGATGGCGGCACTAAGTAGTTGTATCTCGGATGGAAAGTTGTGCAAGGACGATAGCACATGTATGAGTGATCTTGCGGTGGACAGTTCTGATTCAGTTTCCTATCATAGTGTAGTTAGTGAGACACAGAGCTTGCATAGGAGTCAAGGGTTACAAAGGCATCATGTGACTTATCAGCTAAAGGTGAGTGATAGTGACATTTATTCATCTCTTGATCATTATGATGCTATTCGGCATATGCTAGCTACATGTGGTTGGGGTGCCCTACTGTCAGATGAGCATGGTGATAGTAGTCTTTCCCTAGCAGAGGTTCATGCACTTCAAGAGGCTGTTAGGATCTTGAAGCATAGTTACTCTTAGTTAGTTGATGACAGAGATTACCTTCTAAAGTGTTGTAGCACTTGCTATGAGGCGTTGTTAGGGAAAGAGGAGGAGGTGGTTGAACTCACCTGGGAGCTTGAGGTGATGGTGGACTCTCTTTAGTATACTCAGTTGGCTCTTCAGGAGTCACAGTCACAGTGGGTGAGGTTATCGTGGAGTTAGAATGGGTACAGTCAACACCAGCCCCAAACCCTGTTTAGTTACATATTGTGGTTGGTGGTGAGTATGCTTCTACGGTTGAGGATGAGGGATGTGATGATGTGGTGAACACATTCATCCAGGATATGAGTGTAATATGTCCAGAGGAGGCGAGAGCATCAGTGGAGACAGGCTCTCATGGTGATTTGGTTCCTTCTACTGGAAGTGAACCTGTTTCTTCTTTTCATACAGCTGGTAAGATTGGATAGTTGACATTGTCACATTTTCAGAGAGATCAGCTGTGGGTTGCAAGGGAGCAGATTGATGCTTCCACATATAATTTCTACTGTACTGAGTCATTCATGGAGTATTTTCTTGAGAGCTCGGATTTGCGGGAGGTTTCATACAATATATCTTAGGGTGCTCTCATTCGGGGCTCTCGTGCTATTTGATGATTGGTGAGGAAGATTGTAGAGACCTTGGCTACAATGCTTCCCAATAGGGATTTTTTGGTTGGGCTTGTTGAGAGGGTTTCCCAAGATCCTACTCAACCCATAGTTCAAAGTTAGAGGTTGGAGCCATCTTCTGATTTCCAATTTGATGACGATGAGCCCTTGACAAAGATTTGGAGTTTTTATTGACATTACACTGTGAGGAATGCTCATCTCTTTTCTTTTGACCCACAGGTGGGGGACTTGGTTTTCAGTGTTATGGATGGTGACAGAAGGTTTGGTATTCATTACACCCGCAGAGGGCGTACTTCTCCACTAATGGAGGGAGATTCTGAGATACAGGGTATTGTGAAATAGTTGGATGTGCTAGTGAATGATATGAATCAAAATCACAAACAGATGACCAATTGATTTCAAAGCCGAGATTTGAGCAGAGAATGATATCACTTTTTCTAAGGGTGGAAGGTGATGATACAGTTGTGGCTTTAGATTTGTGGGACTTTTCTTATGAGACATTGCATGAGTTGGGCACAATTGAGGTGGAATGTGATGAGGATTTATGTTATGTTAAGTTAAATGATTAGTTGTTGGCATGAGTTCCCTAGATCATGTATTTGATGGCAATGCAGCAATAGTGGGAGTAGGAGCATGCGAGGATATTGTCATGTCAGCAGCCACTTCTGTGTCGGCTGAGCCATCCAATGAGGAGTTTCGCAGTATGCAAGTGGTCATATACGTGTGCTTTGATGGTAGTGCACTTGTTATTGTTAATGAGGTGGGCGATGTAGTAATAGAGTCATGTTATACTATCAATCAACAAAGTGTTGATGTTCACTTCATGAATAATCCTACGTTTAACATGGATTTAACATTATCTTATGACAATCCATCGTTTGAGGTTGATGTTGATCACTCACTTGAGTGGAGTTGGGCTCAGTTTTCACCATCTGTAAAGATTCAATTTTGCGTTGCGACAGTTAGTAACGTTCCTGTGTCCACAAATTTTGATGTGGCTACACCTATGGTTGATAAAGTTGGCATGAGTGCATATGGTTCTCCTGTAGCTGCGTCTCTTCAAGGAATTGTTGATTTGAATTCCAGTCCAATTTATATTATATGGGCGAGAACCATGATGAAGATATTTCTTGTGGGGGATTCTTCTAGTGATATTCTAACTACTACATCATTAGCACAAATTTTGAGTGCTATACTGCAGGTTATGTTGTTGGCCCTGATGATGTTAGTGGTATGCAATTGGTTCAATGTTAACAGGGGTGTCACATACTACTTCATTTGGGATCTAGGTGGAGGTTGGAGTTCACTATTATTGCTTGATTGCTTGAAGGCAAGCAATCTCGGGAAGGGAGGACCGTAATGTCCCCATTAGTTGCCAACATCAGAATTTTAGGGATTAGCCTAATATTGGATCCTCATAGGCTAATGAGGATGGTTAGAGGGTCTTCTGAGGATTGATTCATCTCCGACATTCAACAATTTATGGATTTGGCTTTCGTTCGTTGTCATTTGGACTCCATTTGCCATACTACTATGTATGGTAAGGTAGGGGTAATAGAGATGAACCCTTTCTATTTTTAGAAAGTGTATTTGGTCACATGGGGAATTATGAGGAGAGATTCTTATTTCAGACGGCATGGCAATCCGAGAAGTATTTCAAGAGATATTAAAGTTTAAGTGATTTATTTAAATATTTTAATGTTATAAAGTTATAAAGTTACTTAAGTGACTAAAAGACGAAATTGGCTTTTGTTGCCACATTGCCTAGTTGTTTGTGTCTTCCCTCATATCGAGGTTATAAAAGCGTGGAGCTACATTGGGTCGAACACAACGAATATATGTTATTAAACAAATCCTAAAAGGTTGCTTATTGTGACTGGATACTTCCTAAGGACGAAACCCCTTATGGAAAAACAGTGAGACTAGATGCAAATCTAGCCTCTCACATTTGTATTTCAGAACTATGATTCCAAGTTGTTGCATTGAAGACTTTAAGAAGTGGAAGCTTGGCAGCAGAACTGGTGTTTGAAGACATTCTAGCATATAATGGTCAGTACTGGACAATCTTGTGTTTGGGATGGCAGAGGTAGAAGTAAATTTATCTTGCAGTAGAAGAAGTCAGTACAGTGACAATATTTTGCATTGTTGAAGTCCTACAGCAGATAACATATTTTATGTGTGGACGGCAGGCAAGGTTGGCAGTCATCCCATATCGGAGAGGTAAATACATCAGTTGAACTTGCCTTGCGTTGGCTCTGATTCGTGTCCAAGGCTGGGGCAGTCTAATAGCAGATTAACGTGGGCTAGGGAATATACAGGCTGGTTTTACTAGAAGTCTGATCACCTACAGCAAGCACATTTACAATCTGTGGCCAGATGTCAGAACCCTATAGGGAGTATAAGGAACGACAGGTTAGCAGCTTTTGATGTGGTCATGGTAGTTATCCAACATGACTGCATGTCCCTCATTCCAGTATTGCAGAAGCTTCATCCTAAGCACCACCTACAGTTGGGTTAAATAGATATCAATGCGTGGATGCAGCAGCAGTAATGTCATTCATTGTTGCGGATAGCTCCCTTTCGGCACACGCAAACACGACAGTGGACTCCGAGAATACATGAGCGATGTAAATACAGTGGTATTTTCAAAACGCATGTCTATTGAAGAACAAGCCAATGTGAACAATACCTTTCGCTTGTATGCACGTTGCCTACCATCTATAAGTGATAAACTGGAGGGATAATCAGGTCTACGATGTTTAACACCACTGAATTGGTATTGAGTGCAGTTCTGGAATAAATCTGAGAGCATTATATTATTGGTTTAGGTCTGCTTTTAGTCACCATTTCAGATTTAATTTTGGTTCCTTGGCAAGAGTTTGTTGTGTTATTTCTAGTTGTATGGAAATCTGATAAACTTGACAAACATCCTCAAACTAAATAAACATTTGCATATTGAAGAAACTAAACAACTTTCACAGCATCCGGGTTGCACATCAACTGTTTGGGAAAATTCCTCGAGTCAAATGTTATTTTCTTATATCAGACCAAGGGGGATTTTTACAGCCTTACTAACATTTGATACGATATTCATTTCAATACCCAAATACAAGTTTCTAAATGATTAAGCCATAAAAGGTCATTTTACAGTTTAAAATTTAAAGGAATATGAAACATCTAAAAATGACCCCGAAACTCCCCAAGGGCGATCTGTACTGAATTGGGAAGCAGCACCTCCCAAAAGGGTACTTAGATCACTAGGTCTCATCCTTTGAACAAGATGGGAAATGACTACTGTTTGAGGTACGATATTTGTCTATCAACATTGTATGATACAACTTCAAGAGCCATGTGATAATCTGGTGAATTGCATGTGATACTTGCATGATGAAACTTTGGATTGAGTACGATGACCTCTTTTATTGCAGCGATAAAGCTCCAAGAATTGTGCGATGCCACTCTCTATTACGTGCGATGAAACATGAAGTATCATTTCATTATACGATTTGTTGACTATGTACGATTAAATACCTAGTTTGCATACAAGGAATTAATGTAATCAGTTGCGTCAAATAAATCTTCACATCAAGGAGTGCCAAATACATGCATCTCAAGGAATAAGCACTCAATAGAATCAATATAACAGGGTAACAAAACGAATACATCTAATATGCTATCCTACCAATACATGTCAAATCCATAGCAATGATAATACAACATCATGATATTCATATGCATCAAGGAAAATCATAAACCACAAGTACCAAACTCTGAAATAACATCAAATAATCCAAGTGAGCATCAAGCTCCAATCCCGAAGTTGGAAGAAGACCATCTCTGTACTTTGATCCCCAGTTGTGGTATAGGTAGCAACACCCCACATCTACGTAGAACCCTCAGGCCCACCCCACCTTGCTCATGTAGATAGCAACCCGCCCACAATCACATAAGTCAAAGTATACTTGGCTTATTCATATACTAATCAATGCATGCCAACAACTCGATGGTCATGAAGACAATGTAGCACATCAGGTCACTAGCTAAACATGCTATAGGCTAACTATGTAGGGACTCTAGTGGAATATAATTGCTTGGCATTAATAAGCCCAAGTTGTGTATGGCATGGCTCAACTCCCTTGGGAGGCCTTGTACCTGGTAGGGCTCAACTCCAACAATAGGTCTCACATTGTACCCTCGCACCAACTTCCATAGAAGACTAAAGAACATAGAGATACCACACCCTCGCACTGGCTCCCTCGAGACTCTTTGAGACATAGAGGTGTTCTCTTATCCTATCCTTTATTTTTACTATCCCATTAGTTTAATCTGGTTATCATTTGTTAGAACCTCTTCACGTTACCTTGTCGATCACTTTTGGGATGGGGTCATTGAGAGAAGCCACTTCACACATCTACCCTACATACCTATGCTCGCTACACGATGAGTGCCCGTAGGCAATGCAAACTCCCAACCCAAATGAACAATCACTCAACTGACCAAAATTCAAGAGTTCTTCTCTTGCAAGATCCCATCATATGCACGTACTCGTGTGTGAACACAACCAACTCACAAAAGTAATCAATAAATAAGTGCAAGGGTCGGATATGAGAAATGCAGTAAAATCACCAAGCACAATAAACTCACTCAACCAAGCATCTTGCTGGGAGTACAAAATTGGCATGAATCCCAATGGCCACAAAGTAAAACCATGGAAAGATTGAAAGCCTAACTAACATTCCAATTCCAAGTCCCAAACACATGACACAAAATTCCCACAAAATGAGGTGACAAGAAAAATGCCCAAGAAGCAAACATTTTGGAATTTGATGAAATAAAAAACCCACCTCTAAAATGATGTCAAACACCCAAAAATCATATAAAAATTGAGCTACAGGCTCACATGTGAATTTTGGCAGCATAACTCTATGAAAACTTTCAAATTAAATCACATAACTTATAAAAAAATTCGTTCCCGTCCAACTAGGTTGAATTAACACATGAAAAAAAGGGAAACACTAGTAATCAACCTCCAACCACATAGCAGTTAAAAATGAGAACTAAAACGGATCAAAACAAAAGAAACGAGAAAGCCCCACGACACAAAATGCTTGAATCTAGGAATTGCAACCGCAAAATAAAAAACCCGCTGAATGCGGCAAAACATTCTACAAAGGAGGTTCTTGCTATGAGTTCAATGAGACCAACCTCGTGACGATCCGACATGCCAAACTCTCCCAACGAGCAAATCAAGAAAAATGTCTAAAGAGGATTTGAGGAATTTATCTACAAAACATGAATTTGCAAGTGGAAAAGTGAGAATTAAACTTCCCTTTTGTGAATATAAACACTTTTATCAAATTGACTTATAAACTAGGTTGTTAGATAACTCAATAAACTAACTGATTCCTTTTCCCAAATGAATTAGGCAATTCCAAGTAATTGGAATTCAACTATGACAAATTAGCTGGTAATAAAAACAAATTAAATCAATTAAATCAGCATTTTGATAACATATTCCATGACATCCTTAATGGATAGACACGCTCACAGGACTAATCACATAATGCATCATGAATCCGGATTTGCCAATTACTGAAGGGTTATAATAAAAATTAGTTAGATACATTGCCCATATAGGGACAACATTGGCTCAATGTGAACGGTCAAAGTCACGATCTCCTAGTACCATTGCTGGGGATATAGGTACACACTTAGATCCTGAACTTGGGGTGAATATACTCGGTACATGTTCAGTAAACAAGCAAGCATCAAGTGTAGATGCTCAATATATAATAGCCGAAGCACACAAGGATGTATAATTACATGAAGGAGAACAAGACACCATGTAGATCTCACAAGCGGCTATGGCTCTATTCCCACTTCGAACTGGCACCACCAGGAAATCCACGCATAGCAGTGGTGTAGTACTACATAACAACATATCTTCATATAATAAAACATTTAATTTAAATCATTTAAATAATCCATTTTTATCATTGAGCATATATTACTGAAGGTAAAAGGCAGATATCCACAACATTAAATACCAAAAATGAATCCAATAATATCCATTTGATAACTCAGAAATCCTAATCCATGTCCAAATACAATATAAACTAGACATGATCATAAGCCATCATGTCACATCACTAACATCATCATGCAGAAATGATTACAATGAATTTAACATTTTAAGAATTTGACTTCAAATGACCTAATTAAATTAAAATTTACCCAATTCATGGAAAGCACTTGAATGACATGGAATGTGAATTCTGATCATGCCCACTAATGGAAATATTGTCATTGATGTCAAAGGACTTCACAAGTGAGAACAAGTTTGTTAGCATAACCATCATCAATATCAAAGGGAGGATGAAGTGAGTTCTGAAATATTATCATTAAGAATAATAAAGCTTAAAGGTTTGATTTAAAGAAAGCAAAAGAGAAATACAAAGATGGCATTATTACAAGTATGAAAAGGTTCTTAATTGAAAGCGAACAGTACAATACAGAAAGGATGGAAATAACTCATTATAGAGATCATACAACACTCCCAGGTTGGCAGTGATTTAAATGAGAAAATATAAAGCAATAATTGAATTGTGAATGACATCAAAACAGTGAACTACTATTGGAGATAGCATGTGGTGACCATATACGCACCACCTCATAAACAATGATGTCACTATTTTGGCCTGGTTGAGAGTTTTATTTTAGAGATTGAATACTTCAACTAATACAAGGAAAAATAAATATGAATGTATTGCACATAGAGAAGATAAAAAGAAACATATTGGGATGTGCCTGGTTGCTGAATTCCTATGCGATGCTGTCAAGAGTCTTCCACAAGAAACATTTGTAAGAAACAAAAACAATGACAATGATCCTTGCAGCAATTGATACAAAGTATTTTCAGTGATATTAAACGACCGAGACTTGTAAGCAACAATCCTGTCAGCATGAAAAGCATGGCAAAGAACAGTATGCAGCGATTTGATTCTGGAAAGCAGCATTTAGATTTAAGAACAATTACACTACAATTTAAGAAAGGGCCATTACACTTCATATGCAGTGCACTGGTTATGCACCTAATATAAACAACGTGAATAATGCAGATGGTAACATAGAAACAGGTAGCAGTGATTAAGAAGTCTTAGAATTTAAAGTAAATGATGCATCATGAAGACATGTGAAGATTAGACGGTGATATTAGTAGTCTTATCTGCAATCTTGTTGAAAAAGAAGACAAAAGCTTGAATGGTTATGAGTGCAATAATTTCTGAAGTCAATACTGGGAAGAAATAATTTCTGAAGTCGATACTGGGAAGAAATAATTTCTGAAGTCGATACTGGGAAGAAATGACAAACGAAAACACCGTGTCACATGTTATACAATGACATCTGTATACACAGCTACGTAAAGATGAAACCAAAATAAATTTGAAGGGGTAATTATTGATATGAAACAACATAGCAGAGTTAGACTTCATTCCAGTCAGCGATGATTATTTCCAAAGCAGCGTATGGTTATGGATAATTAAGGGAGCATATAGAAGTCACCGTTTGGATGGAGGAATCTTCACAAAATGAAATGATTGTTTCCAGCAATAATCAAACAGCGAATACTCTGAAGTCAAAATAGGTGATGAAGAGGGACGGCCATGCACATGAACTCTTGAACTAGTTAACATTGGTGCCTCCATATGAAATACAAAGGCTCTGGGAATGATTGAAACAAATCCATTAAAACTTACAGAAACCTCTGTAGCTGTAAACAAATTCATTAGAACTTACAGAAACCTCTGTAGTCAAAGCATGATAATGAGAATACAAAGACATAAGAAACAATGATAAGTTTTTAGTGATCACACATGGGAGAAAAGTGTTGATAAACGATGATGCATCAATCAGGGCATGCTTTACTTTGAGATGCCGTCAGAGATTCAAATGCTATAAATGGTGTTAGAATACATATGAAGCAAATGGAGAAGGTTTTTCAACGATAGGATTAAGTTATTATGGAAACGGTAAAGATGAATAAATAATGAAATTAGTATTTTTTTAAGAAAGGATACACCCTTTCATAATTAAATGGTTACATCTCTTTATATTTTTAAGATATAAAAGGTGAAGCATTTGATTCAAAGAAAGAGAGATGAGTAAGTGGTAAATGAATATAAGGAAGTGTAAAAAGTGTAAAGGAATATACATATATAAAATCAGATTTTCAATCTGATTTATACATATACATCAGAGTGTGATGAGTGAAGTTAAAAATATCAGGACAGATCAGATTTGAAGATAGGAGTGTGAATTCAGAATGAAATAAAAGAATAAATTTATTCAGATGTGTGTGTGTGTCTACATATAATATTGTAAAGAGATAGGAGTGTGAATTCAGAATGAGATAAAAGAATAGATTTATTCAGATGTGTGTGTGTGTGTGTAGTATGTGTTTTAAAGAGTTAAAAGATATCTACACTAAGGTCCATCAATAAAAGGATTGCAGATTTGTTGAAGAAAAATACAGAAGTATACGCTTTCGGTGTAGAGCAATTGTGTTAAGAAGGTATACATCTTCGGTTAAAGCAAGCAACTTAATCAAGGTGGAAAAGCAGTTTGTGTGCTGTGGGTTGGTGCTCACAAAGACAGTAGTGGAGGTTGGTGCTGCTACTAGGTCAGAGCCTATGAAGTGTGGGAGTTGTAGCTTCTAGTGAGTTGGTGCTCATAAACATAGGGGTTGGCGTAACAACTACTTTTTCTGGGTCTTAATTAACAACTAACATATCCAAGAAATATATTTATTACTTCATTTTCATAGGAAGAAAGTTATATCAGTCATGTTCATGTGAATGAGATTGACGGTTAAAAACAGTTAAACAAAATTTCTTAACTAAGAACTTAAAACACCATCAATGAATTTACTATTGAAATTAAAATCCACATACCATGGAATTTGAACTGAGAAATCATTGTAGGGATGTTTCTGCAATCACCCAGATTAGTCCACAAATACTACTATAACAATATCATATAACGACTTCCATCCAATACCGCTATATCAAAATCAAATGATGATTACCATTAAATACCACTATATAAAATTAGGGTAACACATACCACTGTATCAATTAGGGCTTTAGATACCACTGAATCAATTAGGGCTTCAAATACCACTGTATCTCTCCTTTCCTTTCGATTGCTTAATTGTGGCGATAACATAATATTAGAGGATATGCTCATATTTATTATTCATATAAATGAGAGATTGATATAACAATCCATCAGAATAAATCTTTCTCTCGCAACTAAATGTAAAATAATTGTATTGATGATAAAACTCAATTAATCTTACCTTAGTCTTGCATTTACATCATAAAAGTAAAAATACCTGTTTTTGACAAACAATTGAATGTAAAGCTTATCTCTGTCTGACACACGTCCGACATCTTGAGAAGAGGTGAAACATTGTCAGGGGCTTAACCACCCAACCTTGGAGCTTAATTTATTTCTCACACAATCTCCAATGAGAAAGGCCCTCCCTACCCGGAATTGGACTTGGAACATCTGTCATCTACTAAGTATCATGGTATCTAACCTCACCACTAGACTTGATAGCAGGAGATAATAACACGATCATGCATGAGCTATTAAATGATATTATTCTAGATTTAATGTATCATATCTGACTTTTATTTTCTAAGTCATTGCAGACTCTATCTCACCTCTTCACCCTTTCCATGGCTATATAGCCGGTGGATCCTAGGTGTTCGGATCTCAGAGCAATCGACTTTGTCTGTTGATTCCCAACAAATTCATGAATAACATATATATTCTAACTTATCACAATTTGTGATTTGAAAAGGATATTTTTGAAGATTGCAGAATTTATTGTTTCATTAATTAATTTAAACATATCTGATTTCTCTTCTGTGTTCTTGCAGATTCATTCCACCTCTTCACCATTCCATGGCTTCTTTTCCGGTGAATCCTAGGTGTTTGAAAGATTATGATCATGCTGTTTTATTTACACCTCTTCACCATTTCATGGCTTCATTGCCAGTGAATCCTAGGTGTTAGAGAATTTAAGAGCATTCTATTCTTTATGTCATGGATCGAGACTGTATGGTTAATGCCATTGATATTCGAAATAATGGTGATGGTTTATATAATCATTACAATACTCTACAACTATCATTTCAACTTCTCAGTTCTGGTTGTAGTATTCAGTAATTAAAGATCAACATAACTATATGGAAATCATGAGAGCCGTCAACAAGTATTCATATTATAATCTCAGTTCTATTGTTAGTCTTTCTTAACCTAGCCGACTACAATCGGAATTTTAAATTAGAAAAGAGGGGAGTATAATACATGACGGAAGAATAATAGTAACCTGTTATGTATGCGATTGGGAATTTGATTGGAACTTGGCCTCCTGCCATCCTCGAACCAGTATTCTTGCTCGACTTAGTGCACTACCCACTCTTGATTATAATGTGATCCGGATATTTGCAGGGTCCGGTGAAAGTGAGGAATAATGGTGATGACTGGGTGTAGCAGAAGCATGGTGAGTCGGCCTGAAAAAATTCGACTCTTATCACAACTTGGAAAGTATGAACTCAGCTTGGAATGTAAAATAAGATACGTAGCAGGAAAAATGAGGATGATAGTTGAGGTCTTGGTACGACTTCTCTTAAAGAACTAGTCGTGGCTTCTTGGCTTCTATTGGTTTAAAAAGATTATAGCCGATTCAAATTCCAATTGTTTTAATTTGAATACCTAGTATTAAAACGATTTATCATGCCAAGTGTTAATCGGTTAAAAACAAAGAATATTAAAAAAAAAAGAATAGAGTTGGAAGATTATAATTCAAATATTATTATAATCTTATATTTATATATGTACATGTAAATATTAATGGGGTGACATCACTTTATTAAATTATTATACTATAATGGTGCCATCTCATTTTTATATTTATATATACGTATATAGATATATCTATATAATAATAAGGTTAAAGATCATATTAAATCGTTTGAGGCACGTTTTATATTTTAACCCAATTATTTATGTTTTTCAAATTATTTATTTAAATAGCTCATGCGGGTCCCACAGATGTATCCTGTTTCAAGTCGTTAGGTCTTCAACCCGTTTGCCTAGTGATGGTGATGCTCCTGTGCCTAATTCTTTTCTGACAATGCTTCCAACCCTTCGACGTGTTTCCTGCAAGGAAATTCTCCGCAGTTAAATTATATTATCATAATAAATTATTTAATCATAAATAATCATAATGGTTAACCATTTTCTCAATTCAATGAATTCGTGATACATGATCAACTAACTTGTTATCTTCACTTGAAATTATAATGACTAACCATCTTACCATTTCACAAGATTATAACAAATTAAACTGCCAACTGACTTCATGTGAATCTCAACAACTATATTTTAAATTAGGTCAAAAATTGGGATGTAACAGTTGGAGCCGCTAGTAGGTTGTAGCCTACAAATCTTTGTAAAAGAACAAGTTTATAGAAAAACAATTATTTTGCCATGATTTTCACCTGTATTAGGTTTGCACGTAAAATCCTTTTGTCGTTGTGTTCATGTGCATAATTGTTGATTTCAGCATTTTAAAGTTATTAAAGCAATTGTTTGGATAAAAGAAGTTTTAAAGTTATTTTAATGCTGATTCACCCCTACCCCCAGTATAATCGTGTGCTCTTCAGCCACATGATAGTGAATACTTGGGATGATGATTAGAGGCAATTGGGTGGCTTTCTAAAAACAATATGCTCTTCCAAGAAGTTTGGAGAGACTCACAAAGGCAAAAAATCAATTCTAAAAGTGTCATGAAGATCCACACCACCAATTACGTTTGTTGCCATGCAGAAAAACTTTTACAAGATGAACTTGTGCTCTCCAAGAACTTTGGTGTTCTTAAAACACCAACCTACTAGAAGACTCGGAAAATAGGTTATCATCAAATTGATTATGCTTGAGAAGGGTCCATTACACTTTCTAGCAAGGTTGTTGGTTAATTTTTAGATCCTAATACCCTTGGACAATGCAGAAGAGGTCATCTTTTCTATGAGTTGTCATCATGGAAAATTCCAATCAAATTATTGAGTTTTCTTCTAAAAAAAGTTATGTTTCATTCTTATCGCAAATTGTTATCTCTAACGGCATTGATACTTTTAACATCTGAGTGCTTGATTACATCAGTTGTGAAAGTTATCTATATTGAGGGGAATCTCATTATCCTCTATATCAGATGGGGGTAGGACTAAAGTGACCCAATTGAAGATGTGAATGGACATAACCAGAATAAAATAAATAAGAACAGAACTTCAGAATTGCTGCTTGTAATACTAAATATCTCACCTGGTGATGAATATAGGTGACTAGATCAAATATATGTGTGATTAGTGTGTTTGGTTTTTGTGAGTTAAAGTGAAAAATAATATTAGAATTTGTATTGACTTTGTGATTCATGCTAGTTGTAGCTATATATAAATCTAATTTATAAATTTTTTAAAATCCTGTGTAGTTTGCATTGGTAGAGATTTTTTCATCCTCTTCAATTGATTGATCTTCTACCTAGATGTGTTATCATGATAAAAAATCTATCTAGCTTTGTGCTATTTAAAATACATTGTGGTGCAAACATTTCTTGCGGTTAGCTTCAAAGTTCATATTGCATTAGCTTGCATCCTTCAACAAATCTTATTTGCATCTTTGTGTATGAGTTGTGATATGCATGACTTATATAGCACAGTTTATGAAGTAGATCACAAAATGAAAACATAATTTCTTTGTTGTGTTTGTTTACAGAAAGCAGGTGATTTCACATAAATCGCTCAAAGACGTATATTGTGCGGAGCTTCAATTGTCAACACTTGTTCTCTCATATGCACCAAAGAGCGAGCAAGCTTGGTCCTATCGGTAATATGATGACTGTGGTAGTTCAAATTGACCTCTTGATAAAAAAATAGAATAGATTTGATTGTGTCATTGGAACCATAGTTTGCAAACTTGTAATACTCTCTGAGTTGCTGAAGTGCTTTTTTTTTCTTGGGTGGGTTTTAAATAGTTTAACTCTCAAGTTTTTATAGGCATAGGAACAATATGGGCAAAAATGCTGATGCAGTTAAAACATTGGTTAATATGTGTTTTTCACATGTTTTTGCTACAATACCATGTATTATATCTTTCAAAATGTTTGTAATTGAATTTTGTAAAAAGTAGGCTCCTTTAAGATAATTTAACTTTTAGTACAGAGTTGAAAATTTTGGGTTTTCTGAGTGCTCTCGAAGTCCGAGTCTGCGAACTATGATTTTAACTAAACAAGTTCTTTGTGCACTTTTAGATGCGATCCAAGCAGCCACAACATCCAATAAAAGCCTTATACTATTCACTAAAGTATTATTTCTTATTGCTTGGTTCAATTTTATTTTCTTTTTATTGCTAAATGATGGATTTTCTAGATGTCAATTGGAGATAGTATGATTGATCGCAACTGTCTTTTTCATCAACCATCAGTGGTTTCATAAAGTCACAAAAACATAAAAACAGTTATAAACAACTTGTTATAGGCCACCAAGATGAAGAAAAAAGAAGATTAGCTGGATCAGGAATTCACTATTATTTCACCTGCACTGTGAAACAAAGAAAAGTCCTGAAATGAAGACAAACTTTGAACATTTTGTAAAGCGAGAATTTTATTTGCTTGTTTGAAGACATGTCAATTAATTCTCTTGTGAGTCAATTGTACTAGTCCACACACTTGTACTCTTCAATCATTTTTTTGAGGCTGGCTTAAGAGAGGCCTTAAGGGACAGGGAGGATGGCTGGCTACTTCCCTGTAGGTTGATCATGCTTCACCTTGTCCAAGATGGTTGGTTCTCTATTGGTCCATACTTTAGCTCGCATCGTGTCCTTAGCTTTAAGATTTTCCATTTCCTGCACAGATAATGTGCATATTAAGTTGTCCAAACCCATGTCTGCTTTGTTTTTCCAGCATTTTGTTTCCTTCTTTGTTGGGCAGCCCCTTATGATATTTCATTGCAAGAAACTGAAAGAAGGTGAGTTTGCTGGGTGTGAAGCTCCTGGAGCATCACTCCCAATATGGTTCACAAAGCTGGGTCAGAGAATTTTTAGTTTCTTCAGATATCCTTACAAAGCTTATTATGTGTTTCCGTGCCTCAAAACGTAATGCCCTCATTTTTGGTTGTACTAACATCATATTTTGCTCCAGCCTTTTTGAAGAGATCCAGCCTTTTCAGAATGGAGTACAGTTATTGGCATTGTATTGAAGAGATTGGAATGAGCTCATTGATGCTTTCTTGAGGCAGTCTCACCATTTTGGGTGCATTCCAAATTTCTTGGAGGAATGCTCTATTATGGAATTTTTTAAAATTTTAATAAGCTGGACCTGTTGTGACCTTCTGTGAGTGTTGGTGCATTTTGAATTCACCTTCAGGAAATTTTTGTATTTTCCCCAACTTGTTTGGATGCTGTGTTTCAGATTATTGATATTGTATTCATACCCATGCAGTTGATGGAACCATTCTTGATTATAGCATCACTGATACCTCATACGTCCATGTCTTGTTTCCTCTGCCGCTCAACTGAAACGAAGAAGAATGAACTATAAAATCTTCACACATTCCTTCCACCCACTTCTTACTTGTTCTGAATTGAGGAATCTCTTTTCATTAATAAGTCACACCTCTTCTTTTGATGATAATTGCTGTTATCTTAAATTAATCTTTAACAACTAATCACTGCACATAATAATTTCCTTAGTACCTGCTGCTGGTGTTAGTTTAATATAGTCGACTTCCCAGCAACTTAGTTCCTGACCATCATCTCTTACGAAATCACAACATTATAAATTGCTGCTTGACTATTCTTTATTTGCTACAAATTAATCATTGCATTTTCACATTTATTTGATAAGACATCTTGACTGCTGTCTGTCATAATTCTTTATATTCCAATCTTTGCAAGTCGGTCTTTTAGTTATACTAACTATGGAGGTTTATAGCTGTCTTTGTTGGTGATACAAATTGACGGCTTTCCTATTTTAAACAAATTATCATCATTGAAAATATCTCCTCATTATCACAAGTTTTTGCACTTGAAGATTAATCATTGATCTAGATGAAGGGAACTCACCGTCTTGATGGAAGATCAGTGCAAATATCTTGACAAAAGATTGCCATGTGATCATTGTTATTCTATCATAAGCTTTATTATTCTTGAGAGTGATCATGTAATGTTCCAAAGGCGAACTTGTCCTGAAGGCGATCTCGACCCAAATGCAATATTGGCCCAAAGGGGATTTTGGCCCGAAGTGGATCTCTATCTAGAGGCAATCTTGATCCTAAGGGGATCTCTGTTCGAAGGCAATCTCAATCCATAGACAATCTCAGCCGGAAGGGGATCTCGATCTGAAGGGGATCTCGACCTGAAGGCAATGACTTCCTGGAGGGGGATCTCGACCCAAAGGCAATTGCTCTGATGTAATAACCCCAACAGGTTATAACTTTTTCAAACACCAAAAAAATCTTTATACTTCAGTTGTTTGACATTTCGTCGAACACTTTGCAAGCAAGCTCTGATACCACTGTAGTAACCCCTCAAGGAACTAATATTCAAATGCTATTCTTTAGGTATTATTAGTGCAAATACATGGAAATGAGATGCAAACAATGATGCCAAATTTTTTTTATTCTGAATTATTACAGCAAAATCATGTGCTGATGAAGTACAATGATAATAGTGATGCCCAAGAATGGAAATGAATCAAGCATAGACACTGTAGAATGGCATCCTGCATGCGTACTGTAGCAATCAAAATTTATTCTCCAATTTAAGCACAAAATAGAACTTCTGAATTGAAGCTCTCCCAAATGCCAAATTCAATGGATATTTCACCACCTCAAATGGTTGCAACACTGAAGAGTTGACGTTCTCCAATGGCCGGCTGAAATCTGAAACCTTAGTTTCTTCTCCCAACTTGATATCAAATGCAATTCACAAAATTGGATAATAAACAATGAAGCTCTCACCCCTTTTTATACTTTTCCTTGACCTTCGTAGAAGGAAATAAAATATTTAATAATTGCATTCTCTAGAAGTTTCCCCCTTCTAATAATTAATGCACTTGCTAGAAGCTTCTTTCTTACAATACAATAATTAAATAAAATATTTAATAATTGCATTCTCTAGAAGTTTCCCCCTCCCAATAATTAATGCACTGGCTAGAAGCTTCTCCCTTGCAATAGAATAATTAGTTGTGCTTCTAGAAAATTAAATTACTAGAAGCTTCCCCCTTCCAATAATTAATGCATTCTCAAATTAAATTAATTAAATATAAAGTCACTCTCTTTTTTTTTTTTGACTTTTGACTTTATAAGAAATTAATTTAATCAATTTCTCCTTATTTCTCCACTTAGCCTTCGGAGAATGTAAACGCTAAGAACTCCACTGATATGCTAAAAAGATGGGGACATTACAGTCTGCCCTCCCTGAAATTGCTTGTCCTCAAGCAACTTTAAGTCTGGATGCTGAAAAATCTCCTCATTCTCCCATGTCGCATCCTCAACTGGTAGGTCCTTCCATTTCACCAAATACTCCCTTATAGTGCGCCGCCTCAAGTTCCTTTCCCTGAAATCAGTGATAGCCTCTGGCACATATATCAATTTTCCCTCATCATCCAAGGGAGGTAATACTGTAGAAGGCACCACATTGACCCAATGCCTTTTTGAGGCGTGACACATGAAACACATTGTGCACTCGACTATTTGCGGGAAGCTCCAACTCATAAGCCACCTCACCAACTCGCCTAACAATCCTGAATGGTCCATAATAGCTTGGCTTGAGTTTCTCTGCACCACTCTTCTTGAGAGTGGACTGCCTATATGGCTGCAACATGAGGTAGACCATATCATGTACCTCAAAACTACGCTCAGTCCTCTTCTAGTCTGCATACTGCTTTTGCTGGTTCTGAGCTCTAGCAATGTTGTCCCTGAGAGTAGAAACTATATCCTTACTCTCCTGTAATAGTTCACCTGCACGGGGTACCCGACTGTCACCCAACAACAAATCTAAGAAACTGGGTGCCTCGACCGTAAAGTGCCATGAAGGGTGTGATTTGTATAGTCATATGGTGTGTAGTATTGTAGCAATACTTAGAGATATATCCATCT
This sequence comes from Cupressus sempervirens, assembly GCA_028749045.1. Classification (NCBI taxonomy): domain Eukaryota; kingdom Viridiplantae; phylum Streptophyta; class Pinopsida; order Cupressales; family Cupressaceae; genus Cupressus; species Cupressus sempervirens. The sequence continues at coordinate 621,764,212 of CM053785.1, forward strand.
GACCCAAGCTCACTGCTGAGTTGCCATATAATTCCTCAAATACCCTTTCGCCCATTTGTTCACAATCTTTGTTTGACCTTCGGTCTATGGGTGATAACTGGTGCTAGGTGTAAGCTCGGTGCCACACAACCGGAATACCTCCTGCCAGAAGTGACTCATGAAGCGGCTGTCCCTGTCACTCACAATGTTCTGAGGCAAACCATGTAATTTGAAAACCTCCCTGAAGAAGACCTCTGCCACCTGAGCTGCTAAGTATGTAGTAGTGATAGGGAGGAAGTGAGCATGTTTTGTCAGCCTATCCACCACCACATAGATACAATAGCGCCCTTGGGCCTTGGGCAAGCCCGTGATAAAATCCATGGAGATGCACTCCCACTTCCTGTCAGGAATAAGAAGTGGTTGTAGGAGCCCTGTTGGATAAGTGTGCTCTTGTTTGTTCTGCTGGCAAACAAGACATGCACATATTGCAAAACATCAACCTTAAGCCCCTTTCAAGTGAACCGCTCCCAAACTAACTTGTAAGTCTTGAAATACCCAGGATGGCTTGTTGTAGGTGAATTATGGAGTGCTCTCAAAATCAATTGCTTCACTTTCGATCCTGGGACTAAGTAAATCCTGTTCTTGTAAATGATCAAATCATCTACAAGAGTGTACTTGGTGTCGATCGCTGTTCCCTCTACTATTTCAGAGGCCCATGTGTCTTTGGCATATTCTGCTACAATCAAGCATCACGAATCCTCTGATATCTGAATCATAGAAGTGAAGTGTGGCTTGCGAGATAAAGCATTTGCAACAACATTCTGTGTGCCCTTAACATATGTGATATCAAAATCATAGGCTTGTAACTTACTCACCCACTTTTGCTGACGATCATTCAGGTCCTGCTGTCCCAAAAAGTGCCTCAAACTGTTATGATTAGTTTTAATACAAAATTTTCTGCCCACAAGATACTGTTTGAATTTGGCCAAGGCATGCATGGTGGCCAACATCTCCTTATCATATATGCTGAATGACCTCTTGGTCACTCTGAGTTTCCTGCTCTCATAAGCTATAGGATGCTTGTCTTGCATGAGTACAACACCAACTCCCTCTCTAGAAGCATCACATTGAAGCTCAAATGGCTTCGTGAAATCAGGCAATGCTAATACTGGGCATGTAGTCATTATTTCCTTGAACTGCATGAAACAATCCTGTGCCTCCCGAGTCCACACAAATGCCCCTTTCTTTAGCAAATCTGTCATAGGTACTGCGTGCCATGAGTAGCCACTGACAAACCTGCTATAGAATCCACACTGACCAAGGAAACCCCTCAACTGTGTAAGGTTCTCTAGTGGTGGCCAATCAACAATAGCGCGGATCTTTTCAGAATCCATCCGCACTCCCTCTGCACTAATGATGTGTCCAAGATACAACAGCTCTGTCATCCCCAAATCACATTTGCACTCCTTGGCATACAAGTACTCCCTCTGTAAAATGCTCAATACTGTCTCTAAGTGTTCTAAATGTTCCTGTCAAGTCCTGGTATAGATCAAAATATCATCAAAGAACACCAGCACAAATTTTCTCAACTGATGGTGGAAGACCCTGTTCATAGTGGACTGGAAAGTGGTAGGTGCATTAGTCAAACCAAAAGGCATGACTACAAACTCGAAGTGCCCGCAATGACATCTAAAAGCAATTTTCTCAATATCCTGCTCTCGAACTCTAATCTGGTGATAGCTTGATCTCAAATCAATTTTTGTGAAATAACAAGCCCCGTGCAATTCATCTATCAACTCATTGATGCGTGGGATGGGATACCTGTTCTTTATAGTTCTCTTATTCAACACTCTGTAATCAATATACATCCGTAGAGTACCATCCTTCTTTTTTACCAAAACAACAAAAGACACAAAAGGTGACTTACTTGGTCGGATGTGTCCCATTGCTAGCAACTCCTTGATGGTCCTCTCAATCTCATCCTTGAGTCGTTTTGGGTGTTGGTATGGTGTGATCATTATAGGCTTAGCGCCTTCCTCCAGCTTGATAATGTGCTCAATGCCTCTGTCTGGTGGCCTGCCTGGTGGAATCTTGCTGAATACCTTCTCATATTTGGTTCTCAATTTCTGAATATCCGGATGATATTCAGTCTTATGTTGCTCCTCTTGAGTAGGCATCAAGGTGCATATTGCCACCCACTCTATATCATCATGCCTGGCTAATCTCTCCATCCTCCTAAATGAGATCGTCCTGACATCACCATTACGGATAGCCTTCAGCACATGAATCCTGCCATCCACCTCGAATCGTATCTCCATATTCTTCAGTCTCAGGGTAACCTCCTCCAAAGAATGTGGCCACTGCATCCCAATTACTATGTCCATGTCACCCATGTTGACCACATGATAGTCCCCCTTGAACTCATAGTTGTTCGGGCGCAAAGGTAGATCTTGCACCATCCTGTCACAACGAAGAGTATATCCATTAGCTACCTTGATTCGCAATCCCTCGAACTCCTCAGTAATGAGTCCACGCCTCTCCACAAATCATGCATCAATGAGATTATGTGTGGTAGCTGTATCCAACAGAGTAATAACCTTCTGTTTAGCCAAGACTCCCTGAAGTCTGAAAGATCCCTCTCTCTGAATACTAGACAGACGTGCCTCTTGTAAATTTAGCTCTGGAGCCTCTTTTTTCTCAGCACTATCTACCTCCTGTTCACCCTCTTCCTCATCAGGATCCTCATCATGGTGCTTTGAGCTATTTGAATCCGAACCCTCATAATAAGTCCACATCACCCGGTTAGCCTTCCCTTTAGGCCTCATAGGACAGTCATGACCAAACTCATAGGGACCTTTGCAAAAGAAGCATAACTTCTTCTTACGCAAGTCATTAAGCGTCTCCTTATCCAAAGGTGTAGCTGACTTGCCTTTTGAGTCACTAACCTTCTCTTTACCCTTGCTGAATCCCCTTTTGTTATCTCTAAATGATGAAGAACCCTTCGAACTAAACTGGTTTTCCGGAGCTGCAAGTTCAATACTATGGGCTTTCTTCATGGCTTCCTGTAATGTAGGAGGATCAAAGGCCTTTACCCAGCCCTTGAGTGGTTCAGTCAATCCCTCTGTGAATAAAATGACTAGCCTCCGTTCTAAAATGTCAGGTACCATCATTGCAAGCTTCTGGAAGTCATTCATTAATAAGCTTCAGGATCCTTTTTATCAAACCTTTCTATCAATCTATCCACGAACTCTTGATAAGTGGTTACCTAATTGTTTTGCAATGTGATCATGCCATATGTCCACCAATCATGCGCTGCCCCGTCTAAGTGTAAAGTGGCATACTTGAGTGCTTCAAACTCTGTAATAGTCTTCAGAGATAGGAAAGTATCCACCTTATGAATCCAAGCACGAGCAGTCATTTTCCCACTGCCATTAAATGTGGGTAATGTCAACTTGTTGTGACCTGTTGCAACTCACTATGTTTATCTGCCTGCTTCTTTCTGGCAGCTCTGTAGTTCAAGTACCTGTTAAATGTCCATCCGTCCTATACATATGCTGGTAATGAATCCCACTCATTCCTCGCTTGTTGGAGTTCATCGGCAATATTTGTTACCATAGCATCAGGTGTGAGTGCTAGAGTTTCTTCCCTGAATGTAGGACGTTTGGGTCTATCAGCTGTCCTAGACTAAGTCCTATGTTGTGATCCTGCTATGCTCCTGTCATCCTGGTCATTATTATGATTATTTCTCCTGTTTTCCCCAATCAAATGTTGCATCATAGCCATCATTGCCTGTTTACTTGCCTCTATTGATTGCAGAAGCCTATCTTGATGCTGTAAAGCCTCATCATCTCTCATAATTCTCGGTGGGCTTTGAGAATGTCTATCAGCCATGTTCTCAGCTATGCCGGTTCCCTGTGTAAATAGAGCCCTTTTGTTTTTGCTATTGTAAACTAAATTGAATGGTCGCTGCATAAACCCTGTTAGGCCTGCAGGAAACTGCTTTGATACCACTGTAGTAACCCCAATAGGTTATAACTTCTTCAAACACCAAAAAAAATCTTTATACTTCAGTTGTTTGACATTTTGTCAAACACTTTGCAAGCAAGCTCTGATACCACTGTAGTAACCCCTCAAGGAACTAATATTCAAATGCAATTCTTTTGGTATTATTAGTGCAAATACATGGAAACAAGATGTAACAATGATGCCAAAATTTTTGATTTTGAATTATTACAGAAAAATCATATGCTGATGAAGTACAATGATAATAGTGATGCCCGAGAATGGAAATGAATCAAGCATAGACATTGTAGTGCGGCATCCTGCATGTGTACTATAGCAATCAAAATTTATTCTCCAATTTAAGCACAAAATAGAACTCTTGAATTGAAGCTCTCCAAAATACCAAATTCAATGAATATTTCACCCCCTCAAATGGTTGCAACACTGAAGAGTTGACGTTCTCCAATGGCCGGCTGAAATCGGAAACCTTAGTTTCTTCTCCCAACTTGATATCAAATGCAATTCACAAAATCGGATCATAAACAATGAAGCTCTCACCCCTTTTTATACTTTTCCTTGACCCTCATAGAAGGAAATAAAATATTTAATAATTACATTCTCTAGAATTTTCCCCCTTCCAATAATTAATGCACTTGCTAGAAGCTTCTCTCTTACAATACAATAATTAAATAAAATATTTAATAATTGCATTCTCTAGAAGTTTCCCCCTCCCAATAATTAATGCACTTGATAGAAACTTCTCCCTTGCAATAGAATAATTAATTGTGCTTCTAGAAAATTAAATTACTAGAAGCTTCCCCCTTCCAATAATTAATGCATTCTCCAATTAAATTAATTAAATATAATGTCTCTCTCTCTCTCTCTCTCTCTCTCTTTTGACTTTTGACTTTATAAGAAATTAATTTAATCAATTTCTCCTTATTTCTCCACTTAGCCTTTGGAGAATGTAAAGGCTAAGAACTCCACTGATATGCTAAAAAGATGGGGACATTACATCTGATACCACTGTAATGTTCCATTCTCGACATCACTTGCTTAATGCCCAAACTCAGAGTACGAAATCAGTAGGATCAGGAAGAGCAAGTTGGCCGTACGAGCTGAAAGGGATTGTCTGTACGATAGAGATGGTTGGAGGTAATCGTATGGTAGGGCATGTGCAGATGGGCCATACGATATGAGATAGGCCGTACAGTATGTGTGAAGTACAGGGGGGTGTACAATTGTTGATAGTTGTAGTGACTATACGATCTGAGAGTTATAGGGCTGTACGCTTTGAGAGTTGCAGTCCATACGGTGGAATTTGGAAGTTGTCTGGTCGGGTTACGAAAGTCGCAATTTGCCAAGAGTGATTGTCGTCGGGGTGATTTGGGTCCTTGGAGGAGGGAGAAGGATGATTGAGGGTTGCTTTGCCACAAGTTGAGCTACAATTTGAGATGCTAGAACAATGTGAATGTATTCGTTAGAAACGCCAATTAATGCCACTACAAGTATTGCAATCCAATCCCAAATATACGGATATATGTATTTGCAAACAAAGATGTTACGTAGATTCGCCAGATCCGAGCAAGTAATATAGAGACGGAATTGGGTGAGGGTTGAATCCCACCGAAACCGGATTAGCCAAGTAAGGAATATCTCTCACTTCCGAAATGGTGAACAACAGAGAATTCTCACTGGAATTCACTATAAGAAAATATAATCCAAATCGCATGACAACTACTACCTACATGCTGTACTTAAATACCCTTCGGAGGAACTCCCGAGGGTTTACAAAGATAGCCGATGACAACACCTACAGAAACAGTTAAAATAAAAATGGGTCTAAGATATACTAAATCAATCAGAACCACAAAATACAAATATTATTAACTTGGGCCCCATATTTATTAATTAAAGTAATTAATTAAAGGTCCTTTTATTATATTATATAAATTCTGGGACCAATTAATTAATTAATTAAATTAAATTATTGCATTAAAATTTGGGGACATGATAGACCATAGCATGCAATGTTTAGTGGTCTTCAACCTTATAATAGATAGGGTTATTACTTATTACAAAACAATCAAATGTTTAACTGTCAAATAAAACAAAATTAAAAAACAATTTATTTTAATTATTTAATAAGAGGAATTACTAGTGAGTAAAATTGATGTAGTAGTTGAGGTCAAGGTCCCTTGGTAGCTCAAATATGTAGCCAAAAAAAAAATCAAAAGCTAATACTCAAAAAACAAGACATGTTTAAATTGCCTTAACTAAATTACAATATTTACAATTACAAGTTACAGAAGAATTCATTCAATCATCCATCACAAGTTATTGTTTACCAAATATTTGCTCTATTCCATTTTTCCATAAATTTTCCTTCAAGCCCTCTTCTTTGAATTCTTTGTCTCTCTTATCTTTTATGGTCATGCCAACATTCTTACTTTCTCAAATTCTCTCTTGTCACACCCTTACCCAAAATATTTTCTCGATACTCCACCTTCTCAGCCTACAGTTAATCTTTTTTCAACACCAAAGTTTTTGTTATTTATACACTTTTTTATGGGAAGTTTGAACCACTAAAATTGAGTAGTTGCCTCTCTTTTATTCTTCCCTAGGAGAGGAAGTTTAATCATGGAAAGGAGGAAGTTAAACCATATTCCCCAACACATGTTGTGTTAGAATACTAGCAGCACCGCACAACTGGTGGGGGTGAGGGAGGTGAATCAATTGTGTCAATATCTCACAAACTTTTACTGATTAATATTTTTAAAAATTAGATCTTACTGACAAGCATGATAACATATAATCACAACATCACATGAACACATGACACCATTTTTGACATGGAAACCCTGTTAGGAAGAAAACTAGGATGGGATTGGTACTCACAATAAAATATACTCTGTGAGAAGAATAACTTATTACAAAAGGGAATGCACATGCATTCAGACACACTTCTTAGAGCATACTACTCAATTACAATGGAAGGCTCATTGCCTTATAGACTTGGACTGCAATCCCATATTAAATTGTACTGTCTAATAACATCTTCCTTATGCCATGTTTAATTTTTTTAAAAATTAGATCTTAATGACAAGCATGATAACATATAATCACAACATCACATGAACACATGACACATCATTTTTGACATGGGAACCCTGTTAGGGAGAAAACTAGCATAGGATTGGTACTCACAATAAATTATACTCTGTGAGAAGTATAACTTATTACAAAGTGGAATGCACATGCATTCAGACACACTTCTTAGAGCATACTACTCAATTACAATGGAAGGCTCATTGCCTTATAGACTTGGACTACAATCCCATATTAAATTGAATTGTCTGATAAGCTCTTCCTTTGCTATTGATGCATGGCTTGCATCCACACTCACACCACACACACTTCTCATCCTCAAAACATTACATTTATTTATACAAGTCATCTACCTTGCAGAAGCAATACAAGGTTGGCCCTATCTAATATTATTTATAGAATCATTTTATAATTACAATGCAACTGATCCATTGAATGTCGGCTAAGACATAACAATGATCCAAAACAACATCCTTGAACACACAAATAAATCCTTGATAATGCCACAATCCTCCTCAATATGTTTCACCACAGGTTGGCCTCATACACTATTTATTGAGAAACTATCAACTTCGTTGCCTCAGAAACCTAATCTTCTTTTCTCATTTTCACGAACCAGGCATGCCAAGGATGCATAATGGAGTCCTTGATACGTTACAACTGTCACTACTCAAACGCGTTCCCACTAATACTCATCGATACTAGCACTGTCACCCTATCTTCCTTGAACACTGTTTGATCGCCATTTACCAGTCTCCGGTAAATCCTTTGTAACTTCCACAGTATGTGCAACTTACCTTACCCATTTCACACATGTCATCTACAACTACATCTCTCTCCATGTGTAGCTGTGTGTCACGTGATCTTTCCTACAATGTCCTCATTGATCAAATTTTCTTGCCTGGCCTTTCCTGTACTAACTCTGCAACACTGTCTGAACAAAAAAATATGTTGACATCAATGACACATCATCTCTCATTTATGTGAAGGCATATATGTGTCCAACAATCCCCCCCTCTGGTATTGATGAAAACACATGAATGTGATAAACACAATCAACATCAAAAGATCAAATTAGCATCATTGATAGCTCAACAACAACCATAAGATATTATCTTTTAGTGTCTCTCTAACATTCCTCCCTCTCAGGAGCAATCACTCCCCATCTGATTCATACTTGATACATACAGTTCTGTCTACCATACAACACTCTTCTCCTAAAATGTATATCCATCTTGTCACTGTTCTTCACATGACTCCTCTTCCCCTTTGACATTAATGACAAAGGGCATATATTTGCTGTCATCTCAACAAGGCAACATACACTGATCGTATGCCTCATCAATCATGCTTTGATCCTCGAGCTCTCTCACTTGCATATAGTTCTCTCCCAAGGAGAAACGTCATCTGCAACATCTGCACACACTATTCACTACTCCCCCTAAGGAGCTGCCTCACTACATCAATCTGGAAAGAACTGTTAGGTACCTGGGATTGATGCATTGCAATGTATCTTTAGTTCTGAACAGCAGGGGCCATAACCCCTAGCTTTTGCTTAGATACACAAAGGTATCCATGTGCACAGGCTTAGTGAAAGTATCCACAATCCAATCCCTAGTACAAAATACTCCAATCTACTTCTTTTTCAGCTACCTTATCCTTCAAGAAGAAATACATGATAGATATATGCTATGTTTTCAATGTAGCACAAGATTTTTGGAAAGATTTATACTACTTGAACTATCATAGTACATAATAACAGGTTCATCAACACTTTGATATCCCTCAACATTTGCTTCAACCACATCAACTGAGAGCAATTAGTAGCAGTAGTAACATACTTAGCTTCAGCAGTGGACTGAGATACACAATTCTGCTTCTTACTACCCCATGTAAGAAATTTGTGATCCAAGAAGGATGCACCTCCGGTTTTGGTCTTTCTGTCATCCACATCTCCTGCCTAATCAGATCAGGAAAGGCACATAAGGTTAATATGAAACCTTTTTCAACTTGCAAACCAAGAAGCAATGCCATCTCACCTATCATAGAAAAGTTTCTTTTTCAGGTTGTACAACTTGCATACCAAGAAGCAATGTCATCTCACCTATCATAGACATCTCAAACTCACTTTGCATTTCATTTACAGAACTTCTTGCTCAAAGCATCATCACCTCCAATGATGATGTCATTAACAAATGCTTCAGTGATTAGCATGCTATCCTGATCAACATTATAGTATAGATTACTGTCACCAGTACCTTTGCAAAAACCAAGCTTTAGGAGATACTTATCTAGTTTTGCATATCTTGCTGTAGGGGCTTGTTTTAGTCCATACATAACCTTTTTCAACTTGCAAACCATATTGTCTTCATCTGTTAATATGAAACCATCAGGTTGTTCCACATTCATTTCCTCTTCCACTCTCTATTCAACAATTTAAACTTGACATCCATCTAATACACCTTAAAATCCTTGAAAGCAACATAAACAAGAAACAATCTAATTCTCTCTATTCTAGCAAGAGGAGCAAAAGTATCATCAAATCAATAACTTCCATTATTGATTTGGGCCTTTACAAACCAATCTAGCTTTGTTTCTTACCACTTCACCTGCTTCATTCAATTTATATTTGAACAACCTTTTGGTACTGATCACATTCTTGTCCTTAAGTCTAGCAACCGGAATCCAAGTGTTGTTCTTGTCAATGTGTGCCGAGTCTTCTTTCATGACATTTATCTGATTCTCATCTTTGCATGCTTCATAGACATTTTCAAGTTCTACTTTTGAAATTAAACAAATCTCTTCTCTAGCTTCAGCTAACTTCCTTCTAGTTTGCGCACCTTTAGTTTTACCACCCATAATCTCATTCTCAAAATGATCTAGCTTTACATACCTTGGTGTCTTGGGTGTTGCATGAATTGATGATTCTTGACTGTCTTCTTCAACACGTGAATCTTTATTTTGAACATTTTGTAAAATTGGAACAATCTAAAGTTGATTTTGTGGTTGGGTTTGTGTTCCTTGATTTACATTTGTATCCTCTTCGTCTAAATCATAATAGGTAGCTCTTGGTTGCATTTGAATGTCCTCATCTACTCTGACATTTGCGTTGTCAACTATCTTCCTCAACCTTCTGTTGTAACACTATAGGCTGTGTTCTTGTGGAGTATCCAAGAAAGATACCTTCATCACTTGTAGGATCAAACATTGGTAGATCTTCATCTCTCTTGATATAACATTTGCCTCCAAAAACTTTGAAATATTTCATGATAGGTTCCGTGAAATCTAATACAAATTGCACACGATACCACCAAATTTCATCCAAGATCAATGCCTTGACCTTTTGTGCCCTTGCTGAGTTTGAAGCCTTCCATGTACCCCAATGGCTTGAAATAACCATTTGGCTTTGTGCCTCTTGCACCATGAAAGTAGTCTCATAACAATAGTATGAGATGTGAACTGGGTCTCAACCACCTAAGTATGTTAATCATAACAATATGTCAGTAAATATTGAACATGACATAAAATATATTCAAATAATTTAATTAAATAAATAAAAGAAATATAGTATTTACTAATTACAAATTTACAATTTGAGTTTTCCTTTAGCAACTCCAAATTGGAGAATGATTTGAATATGGATTGTGAGATGTAGTGGTTTGGCACAAGCATTTGTATCTCCTCTCCCTCTTGGTATATTTGCTTCACTCAATCCATTTTGTGATGTTCCCAAGCGCAGAGGGCTGGAGACGACTGACTTGTTGGTTGTAGAGATTGTTTAGAGTAGGGGCCGTACGGTTCGAAAGACACAAGAATGGCCATACAGAGGTTATGTGCTGGCCATATGGTGGAACAAAGCAGCAATGTGTATGGTTTAGGAAGCCGTACGGTGATCAAATGGGGCCATACGATGGTCAAGGATGGCCTTACGGTGGTCTATGCTAGGTGTACGGTGGAGAGGGAGGAAATGGTGTACAGTGTGAGAGCCAAGATGGCTGTACGGTGGATAGATGGAGGGGACATATGGAGGTATGGGTGGAGGGTGAGAATGTAGGCCGTACAGGCAATGAGGAAGTAGTACAGGGATGTCCGGGAGCCGCACAGTTAGATATCTGAACCCAACTATGAATGCAATCTTGTTCATACAAAAACACAATAGATTTAGATGAAATCCAAACACAATAACAGAGACTTGAATACAAATAATCCTTCAATTAATATATTTTGAAAGATGATGCTCCGATTTGCCAAGTTTGAGCGAAGTGTTATAGTTGACGGAATAGGGTGAGGGTTACATCCCACCGAAACTGGATAAACCAAATAGGGAAGGTCTTTCACTTCCGAAATGGTGTACAACAGAGAACTCCAACTGGAATTCGCAGTACAAAGAAAATAATCCAAATTGCATACCTAATGACTATCATGTTGTGCTTAAATACTCGTCGTGGAAAACTTTTCGAGGGTGTACAAAGATAGCCGATGACAACACAAACTACGTAAACAAAACAAAAATGGGTCCAAGATATATTAAATTGATTGGCCCATTAACAATAGTTTGATCAATGATTTATTTTAGAATGAGAACATTTTAGTCCTGCCATCCCAAATTTTGCTTGTCCTCAAGCAAATGCAATGCTGGGTGCTAAAGAATGTGTTTGCCCTCCCACATTGCGTATCGATCATCCTGGGTGTTGCCATCCATTAGCTCATAGGCAGATGTGTTTTTGGAATATTCTACCAACATATGTGCTTTCCAGTCAACTGAAATCTAGGTTAGTAAGCAAATGGCAGGTTTCCTGGACAAAGCATTTGCAACCACATTGTTCTTTCCTTTCACATATTCAATGTCAAAATCAAAAGCCTGAACCTTGCTTACCCATTTTTGTTGCCTCTTGTTCAAGTCCCATTGCTTTAGAAAATATCTCAAACTGTTGTGATTCGTACGAACGACAAACTTGGCACCCACCATATACTACCGAAACTTGGTTAGTGCTTGTACGATGGCCAACATCTCTTTGTCATAGATGGGATATAAGCATTTTGTTTGCGTAAGCTTCCTGCTCTCATAAGCTATGAGGTGTCCATCTTACATCAATACCCTGCCAATGCCTTCTACGGATGCGTTGCACTCCAGAATGGATGATTGAGTGAAATCAGGTAATGCAAGTACAGGGCAAGTGCTTATTGCCTCTTTGACCTTATCAAAACTGAGTTGTGCTTTTTCATTCCACTGGAAAGAACCCTTCCTTGTCAGATCCGTTAAGGGTGTACTAAGCTGAGAGAATTCTTTAACGAACCTTCAATAATAACTACACAGTCCGAAAAACCCTTGTAATTCCGTGAGTGATTTTGGGGGAGGCCAATCAAGGATAGCCTGAATCTTCTCCGATGAACTTGAACTCCATATTTACTAACAACATGCCCTAGGTACAATATTTTTGTCATACTGAATTCACAGTTGGATTGTTTGGCGAACAAAGACTGATCCTTCATGATCCTTAGAACTCCATCCAGATGCTTCAGGTGCTCTTCCCATGTCTTGCTATAAACAAGAATATCATCAAAAAATACCAGTAAGTACTTACACAATTGTTTGTTGAAGATGCGATTCATGCATGATTGGAATGTAATAGGTGCATTTGTTAATCTGAACGGCATGACCAGGAACTCATAATGCCCATAGTGACAATGAAAGGCCGGTTTTTCTACGTCTTCCTCCCTCATGCAGATCTGGTGGTATTAGGAACAGAGATCTATTTTCGAAAAATAGATTGCGCCATGTAATTCATCCAGCAACTCATCTATCCTTGGAATGGGATATCCATTCTTTATTGTTTTTTTGTTCAATGCATGATAGTCCACACACATGCGCATCGTCCCGTCCTTTTTGACCAGTACCACTGATGACGTGATTTGACTAGAACTAGGACAAATCCATCCTTTTTCCAGCAGTTCTTGAATAGTATTTTCGATCTCATCTTTGAATTTCTTGGGATGGCAGTAGGGTGTGGTAATGACTGGCTTGGCTCCAGCTTGCAACTCGATAGTATGTTCAAACCCTCGATGAGGCAGTATGCCAGGAGGAATGTCAATAAAAACTTTATCACGTTCATTCAAAATATTGTGGAGATCCTTATCCTGGGGAAGTGTCCGTTGCCTTTTTATAGGTTCCATTGAGATAAAACAATGTGCAACCCAAGCAACGTCATCATCCCGAAAAATTGCCTCCATCCAATGTGCAAAAATTTCCTTAGGACCTTCATTTGCCATTCCGCAGAGAACAACCTTCTTTCTATCTACAACAAAAGTGAAGCCCATCGGTTTGAAGCTCTGAGTGTATTCATCAAGTGTCCATCCATTGAATGCCTATAATAACCTCCATATCATCAAGGTCCACTATGAAGAAATCCTCGGTGACCGTGTGATTCACCATTTTGATACTTAGCTAAGGAACAAGGTGTGTGTAGGGCAGAAGAGTCCTTTTGACAACCTTGACCTGAAATCTTGCATGTATTTCCATAGGTAGACCTCTTTGTTTCACCAGAGATGAGTTTATGAAGTTTAGAGTGGCTCTGCTATCGAGCATCACCATAACCTTTTGTCCTTGAAGGGTTCCCCGTACATGAAATACTGTGCACCTCGGGCTACCCGCTAGGGCGATAGTTCCTCCATGCCGTACCAATGTTGCAATTCTTTCTATACGGTTCAAACTAATCATGTTGGTGTCATTGTGATGTTGGTTGTCTTCGGAGGGTATTTCTTCCTATTTGTCCTCATCATCAGACACAACCTCGATGTAATTGATCTTTCCTTTTCCGAGGCATCCGTGGCTAGGTTTTAATAATACAAATGTCAATACAATGAACTTACAAATTTTATAAGTTGCTTTAATTTTGTGCAATGTTACTCTTGAAATGCCTCTTCCTCTCCATTGTTCACAAAATATCTTTCTCTTGATACCGTAGAGATGCAGTGTGTACTTGCTTGATAATTGATAAAATTTGAATGTAACTGACAATCCCAACCTTATTTCTTCTCTCCGCACAGCATACCCGGGTGATTTATATTTTTGTATCTTTTTCCTCGTTAAAATCCTAATTATAAATCAGTGGTGTGAAAGGATGGTCTGTGACAGCTCAAAATCAGAGAGAGCAATTGCCACGCGAATTTCGTCATAAGTGTCAAAGTACCTGGATGTTGCCCGACTTTGTGTGCCAGAAAAATAATAATCAGTCAAATGTTTTGGTGAAGACAAGGAATGACTATGATTGCAGTCCTTTTCGACGATTCTTATTATTTATTGCCAATCCCTCTTCTAGTTTTCTGTTTGTCAATGTTGAGTTCCATAGCAGATGTTGCATTGGTTAGAATTTGTTGTCCATATCTTCATATAGATCCTTTCCATTTACAAAATTATTTGTCTTCATTTCTCATGGTATATTTGCAATTTGACACTGATACCATGTTAGTTTTGTAGGATCGTTTTCTGCATATGTAATAACACTGCCATTTTGTTTGTGTATTCCAAATGCAAGAGTGAATAGTGTATAAATATGCATAGAAGAGACACGTCTCTACAGTAATTTATAAGTTAATCATTAATTAGACAATACTAACATTAAATGTATAGCATATCTATTTATATATAAATATATAATATATATTATATTTAATCATATATACACACACACACACACACACACACACACACACACACACACACACACATAGTTAATGTTGTAGCTTCAGTCGGATTGAACTGACCTAGAGATAATTCTTCTATGGTTATTGGTTAATCATGAATTAGACAAACCCTCATATATATCATATATATTGTTAATGTTGTAGATTCAGTTGGATTGAATTGACCTAGAGATAATTCTTCTATGGTTATTGGTTAATCATGAATTAGACAAACCCTCATATATATATATATATATATATCAGCAAATTAGTTCAAAATACACCAGCGTGTATATTATTGTTTTAGTTCAAATAACACAGAATAATGGCAAAACAAAATACACTGCCATATCAGTGTTTGACTTCAATAATAGTAAAATAAGATTAACAATCTGCCATTATTGATCAAATGTCATCAATATTTATGAAACATATCATCTGCCTTCTGTGGGAAATTGGATGCACAAAAAAGGCATACATGAGCTGGGGTTGGAATATTTTATGGTTGGAGGGTCATATTGACCAGAATACACCAAAAGAAGTGTAAAAATATCACAAAAATCCTAAAACCAGTCAAATTCTGCCCAGGTTTTGCTGCTCAAGTCAAAATTTGCCTCTCTAAATTCTTCTAGAGTCCTTCACTGCGAACCCACAATCAAAATCCAGAACCCTGGTCAAATTTTTGCTTGTCCAAATCTGGAGCTGAATTTGGGTCGGATTGGACCAGGATCCTGGGATTCCAAAGAAGAGTTTGGTATTATATATCTAAAATAATGTTAATTTGAATAATCAGTAAACAATTTGAAATTTGCATCCTAGTTGCCACTCGTACATTCTGAAACTTTTCTTCTGATTACATTTGACACAACAAAGAACAACATCAGGAGAAATGGATTGTAAAGCATATTATTTATAAATTTGTTTTTATTTTTATAGAAGGTAACTATGATCTCTCTCTTGTTTTTTTATGGTGTCAAAAGAGTATATTATAGTGATTTTGGAAATATATGAAATTGCATCAATATTTAGCTGAAACATGCATATTGTATTTTGTTTATAGTTACTGGGTGATTGGACAACTGATCAATGGCATTCTTGATTTGAAGGAAGTTCATTCGATTTTTGAAAGTGAATCTGATTTTGTAGAACACATAGTTGAGGTATGCTTTTATATAGAGATCTTTTGATTTGTAAATTTTCTTTTCCCATTTTAAATAGCTGCCAACCCATCAGGGTAAAGTTGGTCAAAGCTAATTTACATCTATTCTTTGCATCCAAAAGTAGCTGGCAGAGAGTTAAAAGGTTTTGTTTCCTTTTACGATTTTCTTATTCCACCTTCATTCATTGAAGAAATTTCTTACAATGTTATAGATTGTGTTTTCGTATGGAAGACCTTCGCCTTGGTCGTTTTTACTAGGACTCGTATGTCACAACTAACAATTTCTTTCCTCCTGTTTAGTATACTTTAAGAACTTACATTTTGAAATGAAAGTAGATGGTATTTTTTATACAGAACTGAATTCCAATGTCATGTCCTCTTTCTGCTATAAATTTACTTTTTCCAAAGCTCTTGCGAATAATGGGATATGGCTGGATGAGTGATTGCAATTATTTAAATCTTTAAAACTGATTGAGATGAACAGATATTTTGCTTTAAATCAATTAAAATAAAAATGGGTCCGAGATATATTAAATCAATCAGAACCACAAATACGAATATTATTAACTTGTGCCCCATATTACTTATTATTTAATTAAAGTAACTAATTAAAGGTTCTTTTATTATATTATCAGTCCCCGGTGCACTCGGTGCGCGTAAGCACCCGGTGCGGGTGCGTCACGCACCCGAGCACCCCCGCCAGCACCTTTTCCGCCGCCGCACCCGTCGAGCACCCGGGTGGGACGTGGTGCTCGGGTGCTTCCCAGGTGCGCGGGTGCGCAGGTGCTTCTCGGGTGCTCGCGGGGTGCTTCCTGGGTGCTCGCGGGGTGCTCCGAGAAGAGGCCCAAAAAAGTTAAAAAAAAATGTGTGTTTGCAATTTTTTTTGTTATTGTTTTTTAAGTTTGCTTACCTTAATTGGGTGTGGGTATTTCATGTGGTCTATTTGAAGGCTTAATAAGACCAATAGATCTCATTTTCATTTCACCATTTTGGAGCAGCAAGGAGCTAAGTGAGAAAGATTGTTTGGAGGAGCTTGTGAGAGATTAGTGGGTGTTTTTGCAAGGGATTGCAAGAGCAAGAGGAGCAAGAGGAGCAAGAAGGTTTGATTTGGCAAGTGTCTCCTCAAGTTCAAGCTTTCAAGGTAGGGTTTTTTTATTTCACTTAGTTTTTTTTGTTTTAAAAATCAATTTATAATTTTTAAATTTAGTATTTAGTATTTAGTTTTACTATTTAGTTTTACTAAGTTACTTTCAAGTTTCATTCTTGAATCTCATTGATAGTTGAATCTTGATAGTTCTTAGTTCTATGAGTTTTTATTTTATTATCTTTATTAAATTTTAATTTTTTTCATTGTTCTTAAAATAAAAATATCAATATGGCAATATGGCATATGCTGAAACGTATTTTAATTTTACTAAATACGTTTCAGCATATGCCATATTGCCATATTTTTATTTTAAGAACAATAAAAAAAATTAAAAATTAATATAGATAATAAAATAAAAATTTAAAAAATCTGAATCATAGAACTAAGAACTATCAACTATCAACAAGATTCAAGAATGAAACTTAAAACTTGAAAGTAACTTAGTAAAACGTTTCAGCATATATAAAGTTTTAAGTTTTAAATTATTTTTACTTGGGCTGAAATGTATCATGATCATTTTTATAATTTTATTTTCATTTTGTGAAATGCAGTTTTATAAATGGCTTCTAGATCTGACCAAAGTGCAGAAGACATGGAAATTAATGAGCCAAGTGCATCTGATTATGAGCCTGAACCTGAGCCTGGAGGAAGCGATCATGGGGCTGATGTAGGTGGTCAATCTGAGACTCCTTATGTTGCACCAGGGGTGCCTTCTATTGATTGCCCTTCAGAGACTTTGAGGAAGTATGCTAGGGGTCCTTATGACCCAAAGTCCCCTCTTAAATAGTTTGCTACAAAAATTACATGTCCTACACTCTCAGGGGGTGGCACACGCAAATGGAAGTGCAATATATGTGGAGCAGAATGGTTTGGCAGCATTACAAGAGTTAATTCACACCTTCTTTTTTGGAGTGGCTATGGTGTGAACCCATGCATATTCTTGTCAAATCCTGAGAATGTCAAATACAGAATTGAAGTGAATAAGTTATGGGGCATTCCTGATGATAGTGAAGTTCCAGTGCCTAGATCTTTGTTTGCTAGGCAACAGGTACAACATATACAACAGTTACAGGGGCAGCGAGATACATCTACTCGTATCTTGCATCAGAGAGCAGGGACTATGTCACCTACACCATCATTCTCCTCACCTACATACAGTTCAGGAGGGGACAACAGTAGGGGGAAACGGAAAGCAACTACAAGTCGTAGTGATAGTAACCCCATTGCTCATTTATTTAACATGCATGCAAGGGACCGGTTAGATGATGCTGTTGGTTATTTCTTCTTTTCCAATGGCATCTCTACACATGTGGCTCGATCTCCCTATTTTGTGAGGATGATGACCATGGCAGTGAATGAGGGAGAGCCATCATATTTGCCACCAGGTGACCACAAGATGAAGACTACAGTGTTGGATAGAGCCTATGACAAGGTTGGGATCTTGATGGAGCAAATGAAAGCATGTTGGATGGAGTCAGGTTGCAGCATTATCATGGATGGGTGGACGGACATTAGTCATCGTCCACTCATCAACATTATGGTTACATGCACGGAGGGCCCATACTTTTTGAAGGCAGTTGATTGTTCAGGGCATCGTAAAGATGCTGATTTTCAGTTTCATGTGCTTAGGGAAGCCATTGAGGAGGTTGGACCACAAAATGTGGTCCAAGTTGTGACAGATGTAGCACATGTGTGCAAAGCTGTAGGGAGGCTTGTTGAGGCAGCTTATAGGCATATTTGGTGGACTCCATGTTGTGTGCATGCCATTAACAATGCACTCAAAGACATGGGGAAAATAGAGTGGATTAGAAAGGTGGTTAATGATGGGAGAGAGGTGCAGATGTTTATCTGCAATCACCATACATCACATGCACTTTTCAGGAGCTTCGCAAAGAAGCAATTCCTAAAACCAATTGAGACCAAGTATGCATCATATTATATTCTCTTGGAGAGAATGATTGAGTTGCAAGAGCCATTGCAACTCATGGTTATGACACAAGAATGGAATCGATGGCCGGAGTCCAGAATAGAGCAGGAGAAGAGGGTAAAGGAGACAGTGAAGAGTGATCAGTTTTGGAGTGATGCAAAATACATAGTCTCCATCATTACTCCAGTGTTTCAGGTGATCAGATATGGAGATGCAGATTCACCTAGCCTTGGAGAGGTTTATGAGTGCATTGATTCCATTTGGGCAGATGAGGGCTGTTGTGCGTGAGAGAGACCCCACTCTAGCATTCTATACGGAGCACATTGAGCCTATCATTCACCGCAGGTGGGAGAAGTTGAACACTCCTTTGCACATGGCTGCCTATGCATTGAACGCGAAGTGGTACATACCTAGGCCTAGTAGAGTCACACCACTTTGGGATGATGAGGTGAAGAATGGGTTCTTTTGATGCATTGCCAAAATGTATGATATTGAGACTGCTAGTGAGATTTGCACTGAGTGGTCCGAATTTGCTAGTCTTTCAGGTAATCCTTAAATCTTGATTTAGTGCTCTAAACTCTTTATAATTACAAGTTCTTTTAATAATTAATTGTAACTTTACTTATAAGTTATAACTTTATTTAAGTTATTTATAATTTTAATATTATGTTGTAAACTTTAAAACTTGTAACTTGTAGGATACTCGGATATTGCAAAGGTGGATCTCAAAACCATGGCACAAAAGAATCCCATTTTGTGGTGGAAATGTCATGGGTTACAAAAGTTAAAGATCACCTCACTAGCCATTCGACTGCTTTCTCAAGTTTGTAATACTAATAACTAATTCTAGCCCTTTATAATCTTAACTTGAAGAGTTTTACCTTGTTGATTTTAATTTATGATTCATTGATTCAATAATTATTAATCATTGATTTACCATTTATCATTTGTTACAAATTGTATGAACATTTGTTTGTAACTTGTAAGTTGTAACTTTCAACTTTGTTATCTCAGGTGTCTAGCTCCTCAGCTGCAGAGAGCAATTGGTCCACCTATAGCTTCATTCACTCTCTTAAGAGGAACAAACTTACCTCTAAGAGAGCGGAGAAGCTGGTTGCTGTACATGGTCACTTGCAGCTCAAAGATCGCAAGACACGCGAGTACAAGGAGAGCCTTACAGCACGATGGGATGTGGAGCCAGAGGATCCAGCTCAGATTGATGAGGATGCCGATGCAGAAGCCACTGTAGGGCTAGTTGGTGTTCCTTTAGAGGATCAGGATCTTACCCACGAGGAGTCTAGTAGTTCCAGTGATGAGGACTTCAGCATAGGGGATGATTAGAGAGCACTTAAGATGATATCATGATTCCATTCTCATTATTGGCATTTTGTCATTTTGTTGATTATTATGGCTATGATACATTATTATTATTTCACTGTTTCATGCTATTCGGCTCATTGTCATCATGAGCATCTTTATGATATATGATATTCATAAAATCATATTTGAACAATGAATTTTGAATCTTGCATCTTGAACTAAGTTAATTTGTCAAATGGTCATTAGTAATAGTAATGGTTATGAAATTTCAAATTTCAAGTTTCAAGAATCAAGTTTGAACTTATGGTTTGTGAATCGCATTTTAATTCTCTATTCATTGTAGTCAACTATATTTGGTATGTTAATGTTACATTGTTATATAATATATTGAAATATCATTTCATAATTAGCATTTTCAATCATATATATTAATAATATTATATATATACTATGCAACCCCCTCCCCCCCCGAACCCCCCCTCCGCTCCCCCGCCGCCACACCCCCACCGTCCCCAAATTGAGGCTATTTTTTTCCCGCACACGAAACTTGTCCCGATGTCCCCCCGCATTGCCGCACCCCCGCGCCGGGGTAACACTGAATATTATTTAAATTCTAGGACCACTTAATAAATAAATAAAATTAAATTATTGCATTAAAATTTGGGGACATGACATCATCATGAGATGTAATAAAAGGTAGAATATATTTGTTAATTACAGCAAGGGGACATTACAGTCCCACAATTTGTGAGAACTTTCCTAATAGAGGCATCAACATCCATTAACCTTTTTAGCTTATCAATGTTGCTTCTACAAAGGATGATCTATAACCCTTTTTCCACAAACTCTATTCTTCAAACTGCCATTATGACGACAATAAATTTACCAAATAATTGATTATAAGTCTCCTTACATACCTGTTAGACAAACTTCTCACAATGCTGTCTTCATAACGCTTCATAAATCTGGAATGACCTTTTATATTCTTCTCATAAATATATACATAAAACCCTTCATAAATGTGCAATATTACTTTCCATCAATCTTCCAAAAAGTGAAGCCTCTCAAACAAATCGGTCACAAAAAAGGTTGAAATCCCACAAGTTGACAATAGAGCATCAACGTCGACAACAAATCCCATGGTGAGGTTCTAATAGAGGTAATGATCTATATAAAAGAGCATCAATCAATCAATAAGAAAACTAATTGCAATAATAACCACTGTTTTCACTTGGATAAGGACTAATAGAATTATAATGTGCCAACTAAGTATGAAGAATGGTGATTAATAAAGGTTAGTGTTAAGCAATATAAAGAGGAAGGTTAATTATCAAGAGTTTAATTAGTTTTGGTAAAGAAGTGGTGCATTTAATAATAAGGAAAGGAGATGTTGATTAGTTATGTCCTTTGAATTGTGTCTAGTTATGATATATAAGAAGACATTGAGCATCATTCATTCAATCAAATTACTCTTTCTAATTCAAGTGGATGGAACCTACTATTCTATAGAGAGCAAATCAGATAATGATAGAGAAGACAACCAGGATCAGTGGTCCTACATCACATTAACAATAAGCAATGAACTTGAAACAACAACAGGCAATCATAGATTGGCCCTAATTGAATTGTTGCTGCTTACAAAGCATTCATCTGATAAGCGATTAGACTCATCAGTGATAGATAATTTGCACATACTTCAAAGCAGATATCACTGGTGCGATCATAAGTGATTGCACTATGAGACCAGAGGAAGGTTCTACTGCTTGTTTAAAGAGTGCAGGTCTTTGTCCTCCTTTTTAAGATACATTAATCCATGTTGTCTTGCCCTTTATTTGCAGAAGGCTATGCAGCTTGTGATTACACTATGCAACGTTTGTTCCGAACTACACAACCTTCGGATTAGATCATCACCTCCTTCAATCCTAGGTCTCCTACCCATGGTGTGAAGCGGCCTCTCAGCCTTTTGTTTGATTACGCCAGATCTGTGAGAACTTGCAAAGCTCTTACTTAGTAGGGCCACACCCTCTACAGTAGATCCTCTACTTGTAATGGGGTACAGGTTCGCCATGGGCGGTATCTTTCGGTGCTGGATTACTTCTCGCTTGTGAGGAGTATTTAGTTTTTGTCTACTCTAATTTTTTTCTTTTCTTTCTTTTCTTTCTTGTTGGTTCTTTCCATGGACACCGTTTGCTGCTCCTACTGTCGGCTATGGTCTTGTATGTTTTTAGTCCCATAGACTCTTGGTGGTTTCTTGTTGGTGATTGATAAATTTATCATTTCTTATCTTACCTTATCTGAAACCATGTTGTCCTTGACTTTGTCATGGCAAAATGGAGTCTACACTAGGATACTTTGACATTAAAGTTTCTTATTTCTCTAAGTTAACTCACTAGATAATTGGACAAATTGGTCAATTTATCCCTCCCAATTCATATTGTGTGTCTTTTTATTGAAGGTTCTTGTCAAGTAACTTTTGTATTCTTGAGCTTAATTATAATTTTTGAAACTAGTAGCATATACTTGATTTTTGAGGCCTTCAAAGTCATTTTTGACATTTTAGCCTATTTGTTTGAATTGTTTTTGCTGTTTTATTTCCTTCAATCTCTTGCTTTTGGTTACGTGCTCGTTCCGAGCTATCTTAGGGCTTAATCAAAGTTGCTAGTCAAAATATATGAAGGTTTAAGTGCATGTTTAATCGGACTTTAGAACCGCATTTGCATATTTTAAGTATTAGACCTTATATTTGGATGTTATGTTGCACTTTTTGATATTTATAAGTTATTACTTTAAAATATGTTTATAAGTTATAAAGTTGCACTTTTAGATGTTCTAAGCTAGCACTTATGTCATTTTAAGTTATAAAGTGCACTTTTTAATCTATTTAGACATTATATATGCTCTTTATGTTATAAGTTAAATCACTTAAGGGAAAAAGTGCACTTTATCAGCCCATTTACACACGACTCATAAAAATGTTGTGTAATATGCAATGGACCCAATAAAGTGCGATAAACTTAAGTGAATCAATTAGACATCTGTAAATTCTAAGTCAAGTGACAACAACAAGTTTTTATAAATCATTTACAGATGTAGTTGATGAAATATGCAAATGCACTTGAAAGGTGCAGTTTGCCTTATTTAAAATATTCATTTGCGCTTGAAAAGTTTGATTGGCTTCTTTTGCTCCATTTCAAGAGACAATCACACTTTTTGAGGCTATTTGCATAATACATCTAATACTTCTTCAATATGAAATGTGTATTTGGCCCTAAAAACCTTGATTAACTTGATAAAACTTCTTGTTCTCCCCAAAAACTACTTGGCTGGGCGGTTTTTGCACGATATTTTAAATATGTTTTTTTATTTTGAAAACCAGGATTTGCCCATTTCCATGTAAATACAATATGCAGTCACTCCTAAAAAGTGTGATTGACTTCATACATTCATTTTTCATGCAAAAAGTAACATGCAAATGCATGCCAAACTCGTGTTTGGATGTTTGAGTGTTTATGCAATGCGTAATGCCTCCCAAAAAGTGTAATTTTGTAATAACCCTAACCGGTTCCAGCATTGACAAACTCCAATTTCTTTCCTAATTAGTTGTTTGACATTTTGTCAAACACTTGGCAAATAAACTTTAACAGATCAAATATGTTTAATTTTAGGTGAAAGTGGCAAGCCACTATATATAATATTAATAAATGAACACTGATTCAAGGTACATGGGGAAAGAACCAGCTAGAAAACACCCAATCCCTACCCAATACCAAAAGAAAATAACATGTAGATCATATATGTTGGTCTTGGGGGTTTTGTATTTAATTCAAGAGTTCTTGGCATCTAAACATGGGATGAAAATTCTGATTTGAAAAGTAATTCTCCCAACACAAGAATAACTGTGAACTTTTGTTCAATAACATTGATGGCTGCTGTGAAATAAATAAATATGAGAAATGAACCTTGTAGTAGAATGGCTCATAAAATGGATACAATAGACCCCGTTATGCTCGCCCTGTATAACTCAACAAATCCAACTTTGCAGATGCATTGCAACATTAATCCAATAATAGTCACATCCACAGGTCTGGAAAATAAACAATGTGTAACTACAACATCCTGATCTGGTTGCAAACTTCATGCCAAATCCCTAATTAAGATGCCAGCAACAAGGTGAATATGCACGTTTCAGCTAGGCTTCCAATGCCTATGTCTTCCCTTCCAAACTGCAGCATTCGAACCTGTCCAATAAATGCCCTGGTCTGCAATAAGTTAATAACCCTAATGCTTAATTGCAGCTAAGTCTGGCACCTAGAATGCAGCGTCTATGATGCATATAATTCCCAACTGTAATTGATAATTGTAGATGCCCAACTCAGCCAATTACTTTCAATTTTTAATGCTCCCAATTTGCATAAATTGGAACAATCAATTCTCAGCGATAATTTGCTGCTCAATTTTTTCAATACGATTCTCAAACTCCTAACCCTCAACTAGCAACAGATAAATTATAATATATAATTGGATAAATGCTCCTCAACCACAACTTATACAAAAAGAGGAGACAATGATAAATCTCAAAAGTCAACAATATCTCAGCTGCGGATTCTCAGATTTGAATCTACACTATTTCAATTGTAGATCCTAAACCCTTATACTTCAACAAGGGCACAAAAAATTAGAACTTCAGGAAAACGTCACAAAGATGACAAAGCAAAATAATATCATCAAATGATCGAATGATTTTCTCATCAAATGGACTCATATTTATAATCTCAAAATGGCACAAGTTTCCCAAATGAACTCCACTTAAGAAGCTTCCTGAACACAACATTAAAATACAATAAAGTGCCATTATAATATAATTTGTTAATTGCTTTTGGCTCCCAAAATTGACCCTTTTCCCCATAACATAAGATTCTGACACACAAGGCCATTGTTTCTTGTGCCCACAAATTAAAACTTTTCAACTCGGATCCAACAAGCTATGGCATTGAGGTGATTAATATACAACACCAACAAACATAGCAATCTTAGAATATTTAGAGTAATAATAGTAATTGGCCCATCTTGCAAAAAAAATTGAAGACTCATGAGCATTGAAATCTGACAATACCAAAGTGATCTTGATGAAGAAAGACGATGAATGAATCAGATATAGTGGCTTACTAGAAATAGACGCTCCCTCCAAGATTCTTGGAGCCTGAGTAGGAGCTTGATATTAAAACATAGAGCATCACTCAGCATCACTCAACTCTTCGATTTCAACTGAGCTCATCGGAACCAATAGTTGACTTACTATAAATAGTAAGTCCCTCAAACAAAGCCAAAACACACCATAGGCTGTTGGAAAGCCTATAACCCATTGCTGAGACCCTCAAATGCCACTGTCACTATAGGAACCTGCTTGAAATGGGGACATTACAATCCTCCCTCCCTAAGATTGCTTATCCCCAAGCAATCCTGGAGCAAAATGAATATCATAGTCCAACTGGATCCCAAGGGTAGAACTGCGTACTATCCCTACTGTGTACATGCAACTCCTGTAGCATCAACACCCAAATAACTGACATCAATGACATAATCATTTGGAAACTGATTGTAGGCGTTGATGGCGGTAACAAGTCATCATAACTAAACCGGACTGGAATACCAACTTTGTCAACATCTGAGTCCATATCAAACTGATACTCACATTTGAACTACACTATGGAGATGATAAATAACATAAGTACTTGAATCACAATCACTAACTCAACATAAGTACCTGGACTACACTATGGAGATGATAAACGATCCTGGGTGTGTGGATACTGCAAGTGGTCTAACTTGTTGCTGTCGATCCCATCTGCAGAAGATGCTGCTAACCCATCACATAATAGATGGTATGAATTTGGAGCCAACCCACATCGACGTGAAACCAAATGCTCTACCTGTGGGTCAAAAGAGAATTGATGAGCATTCCTAGAGTGTAATGCTGATAAAAACTCCCAATCTTTGTCAAGGGCTCATCAGTATAAAACTGGGAATTAGGAGACGACTCCAATCTCTAACTCCAAGCTACTAGCTGGGCAGGATCCTAGGACACTCTCTCAACAAACCCAACCTTAAAATCCATGTTGCGAAGCATTGTAGCCAAGATCTCTACAATCTTCGCACTAATCATCGTATAACACGAGACCCAAATGAGTGTAACCACAGATACCTTGTATGCATCCTCTTGCAAATCCAAACTCTCAAGTAAATACTCCATGAATGACTCAATGCAGTAGAAATTATATGTGGAAATGTCAACTTACTCCCCCACAACCTGAAGCTTATCCCTCTGAAAATGTGGCACTGCCAACTGTCCAATGCTACCAGCCGTATGAAATGAAGAAATAGATTCACTTCCAACATAACGAAGAAAATCACCATGAGAGCTCATCTCCACTGATGCTCTCACCTATTTACCTATTGCACCCATATCTTGGACAGATGTGTCTACCACATCATCATGTCACTCATCCCCAACCGTGGGGGCAAACTCACCACCAACCACCACAATATTCAACTAGACTGAATTTGTAGTTGGTGTGGACTGAACATGCTCCAACTCAATGGTCAGCTCATCCAAATGTGACCGTGACTCCTAGAGAACCCACTGAGTACACTATAGAGAGTCCATAGTCACCTCAAGCTCATGGGTGAGCTCAATGACCTCCTCTTTCCCTAACAATGTCTCATAATAGGTGCTACCCCACTCTAGAAGTTAATCCCTATTAGCAACTAACTATGAATAGTTATGCTTCAAGATTCTGATAGCCCCTTGGAGCGAATGAACGTTTGCTAGGGAATGACTACTATCACCATGCTCATTTGACATTAGAATACCCCAACTAGATACAACTAGCATTTGCCAAATAACATCACAATGCTCTAGAGCTGAAGTGATGTCATTATCACTCACCTTCAACTGACTAGTCACATGATGCCTCTGTAACCCGTGACTCTGCAAGAACATTTCTTGACTATGTGCATTGTGATAGGAAACTAAATCAGAATTGCTCACATGTGTGCTATTGTCCTTTCACACCTTTGCAATCGATAGCAACTACTTGACTTGTCAACCAACACTTTAGAGAAGTGGAAGCCCTTGTTGTATCCAACTGCTCACATGACTTCGCTCCCCCCTCAACAAAAAGTCCCTGTGAATCCTTATCCTGGAACCCATCCAAAACCTCGTTAGAGTCTTCACCCAATAACTGGCAAGGGGTATCATACCCAATGTAGATCATAACATCATCAAATGGATCATCAGATGTGTCCCTACTATCTGCATCCACATCTCCTAATAAAACCTCTACCACTGATACCAGACTCCGCACATATGACTCATCGTCAAGCTGTGAGTCGATAATGCTAGAGCATGATCTAACATCAATTGATTCCGCAATAACACCCAGATCACCAATATCACAACTGGGTGACTCCATACATGCATCAATTTCACTTGAGGGAGCAACTGCCTCCTGCAAAGTAGCAACGCTGCGACAACTGACAAAAAAATCTCCACTAACAATCCCCTCCTCGAGAGAGTTGGAATAATCAACAATAACGACTTCCCCAATAGCACCTGCAACAAATTTGGAATCCTTAACTTGCTGAAGCTCAGTGCTGCTGTCCACTGGTGACATTGACACATCCACATGTCTCTGTCTGGATGTCCATCATTAGAACTACGATTAAAACTAGTGGGTGCCATACTAAACATAGGTACATTTGCCTCCTAAATGCCAACCAGAGAGAACTCAAGCCCTTTTCCCTGCATCCTCGGTGTTGGTCTCGTAAAAGCAGAAACCATATACCTTGCTGCCCTATCTATCATTGCCGGATCTGACAGTCTCTTTGCCAACCTCTGCTGATGACACTTAAGTTTCTCCATACTCTATCTCAAGGCATTTATTTTCCAGCTAGCTCTCGGAACTACTAGGCCTATTGTATCTGTCCATGGCTGGAAAAGCTAGAGTGCTGGTCACTCCCAAAACTACAATAGCTTTGAAATAAAACAACTTTCCTATCCCACATAATGACATGGAAGTGCTATGATACCATTGTAATAACCCGAACTGGCTCTAGCTTTGGCAAACTCCAATTTCTTTATTAATCAGTTTTTGACATTTTGTCAAACACTTGGCAAGCAAACTTCGATAGATCAAATACATTGTTCTTGGTGGTTTTGTATTTAATTTGAGAGTTCTTTGCATATAAATATGAAATTAAAATTCTGATTTCAAAAGTAATTATCTCAACACAAGAATGACTTTAAATTTTAATTCAATAACATTAATGGCTGCAACGAAATAAATAAATACAAGAAATGAACCTAGTAGTAGAATGGCTCATAAAATGGTTACAACAGACCCCATTATGCTCACCCTCTATAAATCAACAGATCCAACTTAGCAAATGCATTGCGGCATTGATTTTAATAACAGTCACGTCCACAAGTCTGGACAATAATCAATGTATAACTACAACAACCCGATCTGGTTGCAAACTTCAGGCCAAACTACTAATAAAGATGCTAGCAGCAAGGTGAATATGCACGTTTTAGCTTGGCTTCCAACGCCCATGTCTTTGTTTCCAAATTGTAGCATTTGAACCTGTCCAATAAACGCGTAGGTCTGCAATAACCCAAATGTTTAATTGCAGCTAACTCTAGTGCCCAGAATGTAGTGTCTATGATGCATATAGTTCCCATCTGAAATTGATAATTTTACATGCCCAACTCAGCCAATTACTTTCAGTATTTAATGCTCTCAATTTGCATATATTAGAACAATCACTCTCAACAATAATTTGGAGCTCAATTTTTTCAATATAATTCTTAGACTTCAAACCATCAGCCAACAACAAAGAAATTATAATATTAAATTGGATAAATGCTCCTTAGCCAGAGTTAATACAGAAAGGGGAGACGATAATATATCTTAGAAGTTCACAATACCTTAGTGTGAATTTTCAGAATTGAATCTAGAATACTTCAGTTGTAGATACCAAACCCTTATAGCTCAGCAAGTTCATAGAACATCAGAACTTAAGGAAAACGTCAAAAAGACAACAAAGAAAAATATGATAATCAAATGATTAGATGCTTTTCTCATTATATGGGCTTATAATTATAATCTCCAAATGACACAAGTTTCCCAAATGAACTCCACTTAAGAGGCTTCAACACAACATGAAAATATGATAAAGTTGTCTTTTTAATATAATTTATTAATTGCTTATGGCTCCCAAAATTGACCTTTTCCACCATAGCATAATATTCTGACACATGAGGTCATTGTTTTTTGTACCTATGATTTAAAACTTTTCAACCCAGTGCCAACGAGCTATGATATTGAGGTGACCAACATACAACACCTACAATTATAGGAACTTCAACATATTTATATGAATAATAACAATAATTCACCTGTTTTGTGCAAAACAATTGAAGAAGCACAAGAATGAAAATCTGACAACATTAGAGTGATCTTGGTGAAGAAGGATGATGAATGACCCTGATGGGGGTGACTTACTATAAATAAATGCTATCTCCAAGATTCTTGGAGCCTAAACTAGAAGCTGAAAATAAAAACTGAGAGCATCACTTAACTCCTCTAACTCAACCGAGCTCATCAGAATCAATAGTTATAGTAAGTCCCTCAAATGGAGCCAAAACAAACCATAGGCTGTGTTAGGAAGCCTATAACCCGACAACTAAGACCCTCAAATCCTATTGTTAGCTCACGAGGGTTGCAATGGCGAGTTGACCAAGCCAATTGCAGGAATTTTCTGAAAATGGGGATGTTACAAATTTGCATTTGGTTTGCGAAATGCAAGGTCTGAATGCTTGCCAAAACCACAATTTTCCTCTTAGGCGCTGAAGTGCAACATGTAATGCAAGACAAAAAACTTGATTTGCCTGAGAAGTTTGCCACTTACACATTTTAAATACACAAATGGGCTGGTAAAGTGTGATTAGCACGTAGCCTCTTATTTCCAATGTGCAAATGCCTCCAAAAAGCCCGATTTGGTCTTGTGTGCTCAAACTCAATTTGCATGAGAAAATCAAATTACAATGTGTAATGGGGAATGAAATGTGCGATCTACCCTGGAGGAACTCATTTTCACATCATTTAAATGTGTAATGGTGCTTGAAAAGTATGATTTTAGGGCCAAATGAAAGATTTTTGAAAGCTTTTGAATGCTGTGTAAATGCATTTGAAAAACCCAGTTTGGAGAAAAGAGTTTTATTCTTCGTTTTTTCTACCAGATTTTCTCTTTGCTCTCCAAATAAGTTTTAGGTTTTGTTTTCATTTCTTGTTCTTATTGCATTTTTGATGCATTCTTTTGATCTTTGTTTTCCATTTGTTCATTTGCAGCCCTGGATTTTTGTTCTAAAACACAAATAAATTCAAAAGTCTCATTCTTTGCAATGCGAAATGGTTCTTCCTCTCAAAAGTAAAATTGCTTACAAGATTGAAGTGTTGAAATTCATCAATTTGTGGCAAAGCAAGAGGTATGTTCTTTTTCTTTTCTTTGTTTTGTAAATACTTTGTCAACTCTTTGTTTGTTTTTGGTTTGTTTATGAAGAAAATGATGAAATTGTTCCAAAAGAATGCAAGTACCCTATCATATTTCCAGCCTTCATATTCATTCCATTCCAAATTCTCCCAACTCCACATTTCCCAAATATGTAATCCAACTTCTAAAACCCAAATACATATTCGAATAAGTTTAAAATATCGAGTTTTTACCGCATAAAAATGCATTGCTAAAACCTGATTGGCAAAGACTCTCATTTTTAAACATAAAAACTCCTATCCATATTCTCTCTAGTCACATCTACTTGCATTTTTAGTTATTGAAGCTATAAGGCTATATTATGCCAATATGTAATCCACCGTGAAAAAATCGATTTTGGTCAAGTTTGCCCAATAAAGAAGTGGTCTATGTCATTTTCAGCCTATCTAAGTGTTCAAAAAGTACCTAAATCATACATAGTACGTTTATCATCCATAGATTTGCCATTATTGTCCAAATCTCGAAACCCTCATGGATTCAATCCCATTGGAAGATGTTTCCACTCTTTCGAGTTTTCATGTTCCAACGAACTCTTCAAGTCAAGATATGTCAGAGGAATCTTCACCTTCCAAAGGTAAAGATAAATGCTTCGAATCAAAATAAACAATATTCATTTGGTCTCCACTTTTCCAATGGCTTCCCTAGAACCTGAGTTCGTGTGGGAGTCATTTTGATAAAAATAAATAAATAAAAATAATCATTTAAAGATACTGATGAGAAAGTTATTCTGAGTTTACATCTAGACATCATTGAGAAGGATTTTCGAAGTATTGGAAGTTCCAAAATGTGCAAATCTAACAAAGGAGAATTCACAATTGTGGAATGAGAAAAAGTTTGATTACATTGAGTTTTCAAATGACAATTGACAATTCATGAAAGGGAATCGAGAGGCTATCAAAAGATTCGAGACCACAATTATCAAAGTGAATGCAGTAGCACGAACTACAGAGGCTTCCGATCCCTTGATCATCACCAAATTCAAATTCTTCGCTAATAATCCACAGGATTGATTCAACAGCTTCAATATTTTCATCATTTTGCTTAAGTCTTGTTTCAGCTTTTTGTTTGTAGTTCAAAAGACATGTTGTGTGTAATTGATTTGCATGCAATCGAATTACATGCGCTTTCAACTATGTAATCGAATAAGTCTTCTTACAAGTTTGACTTAGTCAAGGTGGTTCAGTTTTTCCCACCTTTTTCTCCTCTTTTCTCTCACTCCTTTACCTATATAAAGGAGTTCTTTCCATTGTAAATATTATCTTTTTAGATGCAAGAAAGCTCTGCAAAATTTGCGCAAGCATAACTGTGATTTGTTGTACAAGTTTGAAAGAGAAGTGGATATAAGAAACAATTTGATTTTAAGCCGTGTTTGAAAACAATTATGGTATGGAAATTGGAAGCTGTGACTATAATTTGTGTTACTTTCTTTAGTTCTTGCAAGTCTTGTTTGTATCTGTAGCAAACTGAATATAAGAAGCAATCTATTTTGAAGTTGTGACTAGAAAAGACTATGGTGGTATAAATTGCAAGCTATGACTGTAATATGTACTACGTTCTTAGTTCACACTGTCATCGGTAGAAATTGTGTATCGGCCGACGGGTCCCTTCTGAAAGGAAATTGTGTATCGGCCGACGGGTCCCTTCGGAAAGGAAATTGTGTATCAACCAACGGGTCCCTTCGGGAAAGTTCTTGTTATGTAACCGACGGTAAATAGTTTGTAGCGGACATGATGTATCTGGCCGACGGATACCTTTGGGAAGGTTCGTCGGAAAGTATTTATAACCCCTTCGGGAAGCATTGTAATCATATGATATCTATCCATGGAAGTATAATGTACTGTTGGTATATGCGAATAATAATAAGAGTTTTGCTGTTTGCTGTTTGGTGTTCGTGTCTATTTCTTGTGTGCGTTGCTTAATTAACCCATACGGTAAACATTTGGTGCCGTTGCCCGATGGATATGGCACGTAGGCAGGCGGATATGAATTAAATGCCGAATCAGTTGAACAAAGATAAGAGTAAGCTGAAGGAAAAAGATGACATACGCGTTGCGCAGGAAAATTTAATTTTTGGCTCAGCAGATAGAGCGTCGAAGGAGGTTTCAGAAGATTTTCGACGAAAACAAGAGCGCGGAAGGATTGTTGAAGGAGACTCGACAACGGCTTGATTTGGTGGAAGAAGTGAGGGAGGAGTTTCTGAATCTGCATACGCCACGGGAAGAGAATCCTGACGGAAGGAGATTGACTCGCACGGCTCGGAGTGCCGAAGGAGCATGAGCGTGGAGTGACCTCTTCGTCCGAGATATACTTCCGGAATGGACAGCTACGGTTGACGAACCCTCTTCACCAAACAACGTGGAAGTCCAAAACAACGTAGGTGTTGAAAACAACGCGGAAGCAGAAAACAGCGCGGGTGTTGAAAACAGCACGGAAGTAGAAAACAGCGCGGGTGTGCAGAACAACGCGGGTGTGCAGAACAGTGCGGGTATACAAAACAGCGCGGGAGCTTAGAACAGCGCGGGTGCTCAAAACAGCGCGGGAGTGCAAAACAGCGCATGTACACAACAAAACCCTCAACATACAGTGATAATGGCAGGTCCGAAGGAAAAATTGCCTAAATTTGATGGTGATGAAGCAGCTGATCCCATTCGACATTGTAAAACATGTGAAACGATCTGGAGGGCAAATGGCATAACAGATACAAATGAATGGATCCGACAATTTCCCGCTACCCTCCGGGGTGTTGCCATTGATTGGTTTACTGATGCCGATCCACAGAAATTAAATAGTTGGGATAACATTAAGAAGGAGTTCATCGCAGAATTTCAACTTTTGCGTGATGATAATGAAATTGTCGCAGAGATATTCAATACCAAGCAAAAGAAGAATGAAACTGTACAGGTCTTTGCTAGGAGGTTGAGGGACTTAATCAATAAAATGGAGAATAAACTGGCAAATGGGCTCCAGAAAAGATGGTTCATTGAAGGCCTTCACCCGAAGTTGCGGAAGAAAATGAAGATCGTGCCACCATCCACATACAATGAAGCGTACAATCGGGCAATGAACCTCGAAAGTGACCAGAAGATGAAGAAGAAGAAGACCAGCTCGTCCGATTCAGATGACGATGCATCCTCAGGAGACGATAACAGCGATGACGAAGGAAGCAACAAGAAGGTCCGTGCCCTTCAGAAAGACATGATTCAGATGATGAAGGAATTCAAGAACATGAACAAGGAAACTAAGGGCAATGAACTATGGTGCACGGAGTGCAAGAAGGAAGACCATACGAAGGGATCTTGCCTGAAAGAGCAATTTTGCGAGATCTGCTAGATTATGGGACACTTAGTAAAGGAATGCCCTTTCAATTTGAAAACAAGAACACCGCAGCAAGTGTTCCTGACACAGGAGGCATCCTCGTCCGGAGGGAACGGGAACACCAGTACGGAAGGTGCCACATCGGGTGGATACAGAAACAACTGGCACGGTCAAAATAACAACAATACCAGCAACAACAATAATGGCGGAAGGAGTCGAATTCAGTATGATGCGAATGGACGGCCGATAGTTCAATGCCGCGCATGCAATCTGTGGGGTCACTTCGCCCAAGAGTGTACAACAGCGAACACATTGAAGTTGTTATGCAAATGGTGTGGACCTGGTGATCATGAAGATGCTAGGTGTCCGAAGTTGGGAGTAAACTTGATCACCGTCGGGACGAACGAAGAAGAGGTTTTGGCCATCACACGGAAGCAAGCAAAAGTGTACCTCGACCCGGCGGAAGAAAAGAAGAGACTGGAAGAAGCACGGGTAGAGATCTAGAAAGCAACACAGGCAGAAACGACACACCTGAAGGACACGCCGAGTACTTCCGTACGAAACTGCGCAGAACAGAACATTGTCCGGCAAATTTTGCAAGCCGAGATACATGTCAGGATAAGTGATCTGTTGCTCACTATGCCTCAGCTCCGATCGGCACTCACAAACATTGTTCCCGTTGCTCAACTGCCAGGAGAACATGGAAGGAAGCAAGAAAGTGGATCAAGTACAGTGCACAAAAAGGAGAAGGAAAGTGGCGCAAGTGCAGAAGATCCGATGTTGTTAGCCCTCTCATCCGGACGCCATCCAGCAGTTGTCGAAATGGGAATTCTCGGGACTGTATTGACGAAAACAATTGTGGACAGAGGGTCTGGTGTCAATGTGTTGCCTGAAGACACTTGGAAAAAGTTGGGACAACCGACATTATGGCCGCCTACATTCCAGCTGCTAACGGCCGATCAACATGGAATCAAGCCATTGGGAGTCCTGACAGCACAACCAGTGATGATTGGAACACAACCATTCCTGTTGGACTTTGTCGTAATCCCATTGAAGCGGAGAGGATATGATGCCATTCTGGGTTGGGGGTGGCTGATACAAGCCAAGGCAAAGCACGATTGGAAGAAAAATACTTTATCACTCGAAAGCAAACGCCGGAAGTATGTCATCGATCTGCACACTCAGATGGTTGGAGAAGAAGCTCTATCATCGGATTCTGAAGGAGAAGACGATGAGAGGAGGCAGAGTATGCAACCCGATCAGGAGGGAGTCCTACGATTGGAAGGAGATGACGATTTGTTTAGTAAATGGTCTTCACCACTGGCAGATAGAGGATTACGAGCTCTTTCCAAGTTGTAATATGCTAAAGATCGACGAAGGTATGAAGGAAGAAGGAAATGAATGTCCGAAGGAACACAGAGAAGCCGAAGAAGGAAATGAATGTTCGAAGGAACACAGAGAAGCCGACGTAGGAAATGAATGTCCGAAGGAACACAGAGAAGCCGAAGGAGGAAATGAATGTCCAAAGGAACACAGAGAAGCCGAAGGAAGAAATGAATGTCCGAAGCAACACAGAGAAGCCGAAGAAGAAAATGCGGATATGACTGAAGCTGAAGGACAGAACATACAGTACGAACCCAAAAGAAGGAAAGATTCTACTGTATGACTGCGTAGGAAGAAAGTATTATGTCGAACCATAGATATAGCAGAAAGGTACTGGCGGCAAGGAAGACACACGATACGGTCTGCACAGGCAACAAAGAGAAAGGGTTCAATAAAAATTGTAGCAGTACAGAGTGAATGTGTTATTGACGGACAGAAGGGGTAGCTGACGGAGTCCACGGTAGCGAGCTTCGGGAACAAACTAGGCGGTATGGAGATGAGACAGAACAGGCGTAGTAGGTTTCAACTCGGACAGTGGGTATTGAAGTACGATGGCCGGAATGAGATCAAACTGGGAAAGTTCAAGGTTAAGTGGGTCGGGCCGTATCAGATTCGGGAAGTAGGGGACAATGGAGCAATCAAATTATGGACTTTGGATGGACACGAAGTGCCTCAGGCAATGAATGGGTCCAAGTTGAAGATATATCACGAGCGGAAGACTTCTACGTCAGAAAATGGCCTTCGGGAGACCCCTTTGTCACTGCAGACCGACGGTGACGACGGTCGAAGAGAAAAATGACTTTTTAAAAAAAAAAAATAATAATAATTTAAAAAAAAATAAAAATAAAAATTTAAAATTTAAAAAAAAAAAAAAAAAGGTGGAAAAAAAGCACCATACGGTTTTTCATTGTCAAGGTACGAATTTCATAGTACCGTACGGTTTTTCATTGTTAAAGTACGGATTTCATTGATATCGTACGGTTTTCCATTGGTAAGGTACGGATTTCATAGTACCGTACGGGTTTTCATTGTTAAAGTGCGGATTTTATTGCTACTATACGGTTTCCATTGTTAAAGAACAAATTTCATTGATGCCGTACGGAATTCATTGCCAGAGTACTTTTTTTGATACTGTACGGATTTCACAGTAAAGGGCATTGTACGGTATTTAGGATATGAAACAAGGAGCACCACCGTACGGATTTCACAATAAAGAAGGAATAACATACGGTTTTAACATCTGAAGAATGGTGTACAGTTTGTGTAGTACGGTTTTTTGTAGTACGGCTTTTTTAAGACAAGGTACGGGTTTCAAATTTGAAGTACGGTTTTAAGGCAATGTACGGTTTCCACGTTCAAAGTTTCTCTGTGCCTCAAAAGATTAACGTACGGTTTCTAGAGCCAAAATGTGTTAATTTTCATTGTACGGATTTTCCAAGATGGTGGGATATTGCAATACGGTTTTTTTAAGTAGATTGGAATCCAGATTGTGTCAAGTTGGAAGCCATATGGATTTCATCATAGAAGGGTTACGAAGTGCTAATTTGGTCTTGGCGACGAGGGGCGCTGCCCCTCGACCCCGCCCTGTACTGCGACAGGGAGCGCACCCGGGGCACTGCCCCTTGACCTCATCGGGGGCGTTGCCCCCTAGACCCCCAGTCGTTGCGGATATCAGTCGTGGGAGTCTGACCAGTTGAGAAAAATTGAAGTTGCTGCAGGCATGGACTTTCTGTGTACCAGAGGCAGTGGGAGCAGGTGTTGGCTGTGAGGCTATCTTGGTGGATGCGTAGAGAGCTCGGGAGGAGCTGATCATCCAGTTGGAGGCAGTGTAGCGACACTTGGCTCAGGGTACCGAGGAGTTGGAAGCAGAGAAAGCAGCACAGGTGGCTATCAAGGTCAGCTTGAAGAGTCAGTATTGTGTCAGCAAAGGCTATAGATGCAATGGGATGAATGTGAAAGTAATATGGCAGATCAATATTGTTGTATTAGTTGTTTGAGTTTTGTTTTGTAGTCGTCAGGAGACGACTTTTCTTTTTTGGGGGGGAT
The DNA here is from genome assembly GCA_028749045.1 of Cupressus sempervirens. Classification (NCBI taxonomy): domain Eukaryota; kingdom Viridiplantae; phylum Streptophyta; class Pinopsida; order Cupressales; family Cupressaceae; genus Cupressus; species Cupressus sempervirens. The sequence goes on from CM053785.1 coordinate 621,801,892, forward strand.
GATGTCGTCGGTAGAAATTGTGTATCGGCCGACGGGTCCCTTTAGAAAGGAAATTGTGTATCGACCGACGGGTCCCTTCGGAAAGGAAATTGTGTATCAGCCGACGGGTCCCTTCGGGAAAGTTCTTGTTATGTAGCCGACGGTAAATAGTTTGTAGCGGACATGATGTATCTGGCCGACAGATACCTTCGGGAAGGTTCGTCAGAAAGTATTTATAACCCCTTCGGGAAGCATTGTAATCATATGATATCTATCCATGGAAGTATAATGTACTGTTGGTATATGCGAATAATAATAAGAGTTCTGCTGTTTGCTGTTCGGTGTTCGTGTCTATTTCCTGTGTGCGTTGCTTAATTAACCCATACGGTAAACACACACATCTTATTAGAATCAATCGTTTTCAAGTCTATGTGCTGAAATAACTTATAGGTTTAGAATTTAGATGTCAGCATTTGTGGAAGTTTGTGTGCTCCATTTGTGGTGGTGAAATTAGAATTACAACTCATCTATTCCTAGAAGCCTGTGCACCTCACTAGTAGACTCATCTTTATAGGATTGTATAGGAGTTTGTGAGCCCCATAGTTGTCTTTATAGAAAAATAGACAAGTCTAAGTCGATATGCTTACAATAAGCCTATGAGTTGATTTGAGTTTATTGGTATCACTTTTCCACTTTTAAGATTGAAGTGTAGTTAAGAGATCCATCTTGTCCATTACTTGCTCTGCAAGTAAGTGGATTCATTCTTGAAATGAGTGGATAAAATATCGGTAACACCCCTTTAAGTATCTCTAAGCTTTTTGGTTACCTTGAGTTGATTCAAGTAATAGTGAGGAGGAGCCTTCCCTTTAAGGTAGGAGAGACTTTGTCTCACATGCTGTGGCTGGTACTCTCATTTATCAACAGAAGTTATGTAAACTATCAGATGCAAAATACCCACCCAATAAACCACAAGATTGTTCTACACTTGATTGATATATTTTATCAGTAGTATTTATTGCTTGTATAGTTTGATATTTAGCCTCATTATATCAGCAAGTATTACACAGATTGAATAAGACAATTCTATACTTAGATCGATCTTGTTACTTCTAGAAATGGGGATATTAAGTAGATCATTAATAGTCAAGGATAATGAGGATTTGTGAAGAGATGAGGTGTAATGAGGTGGTGAATATAATGGGTTTAAGGGCCATTCTAGGACGACAACCAAGGCAACTAGAGTCCTAGGAGGCCCTTATCTAAGGAACGAAGTAATCCAGTTATGGTCTTTTCCGAAGAATTGATGGGTGGGGGGTGGCGTAGTTTGAATGAGAGTGGAAGTCATGAGCTGCCAAGTTGAGCTAGAGAGTTGCTGTGATGAGCCCTGCTGGCTTACACTCCGCTATGCTGAAGAATACTATTTTTTTTTATTTTAAAAGTTTTATTTAATTTTTGTATTTTGGAAATGTATGAATTTTGGGGATTTTTTTAATATATAAAAGTAATAGGCTTGAAATGCAAAACAGAAATGATAAAAACTCTAATTTTATTTGTTATACTTCAGCTTGCAAAGAATTACAATGCCAATTAGTTACATAAATTTATGAAATTAATGAACCCGGTGACGGAACTACTCAATGCTGATGCTGAAAGCTAACTTGATCCATCAATGGAGCCTACCTTTATTCACATGCTGCCTTCTAACTATGAATTGCAGCCCTATGAAATGTAATGCTGCCTCTGTTATCTTGAGTACATAAATTTATGAAATTAAGGAAACCGGCAACGGAACTACTCAACGCTGATGCTGAAAGCTAACTTGCTTCATCAATGGAGCCTCCGTTTATTCACATGCTGCCTTCTGACTATGAATTGCAGCCCTATGAAATGTAATGCTGCCTCTGTTATCTTGATTGAAACTTGGAGATGTCTCACGTTGCTATGCGAATTCAGATTGTAGCCTCAATAGCACCTCCAAACAGCATTGATATGTGCATTTTTGCAGTTACTTTGATGCCTATGTGTAGCCGTCCATCCTACCAAAAGTATTAGTACTAATAATTAATTTCTCAACGAAATAGCAGACCACCTTAATCCAGAATTGAACAACTGACCAAGAATCAGAAATTTTGGCACAATTCATTGGCATTGGATAACCAATTCAAAGTGCATTGGCTGTAATGAATTGCCAATTCCTTCCAGTTTCAGAAAATTCCCCAAACTCTCATCACGTGCAAATATCAACCTTTTGCAAGGAGTTGTATTTATAACCTTTTAATTCAAAGCTTCACCAACACACCCAATGGCTAAAGCTTATTGCTCACACCTTTCACTTAAAAGGCTTCCTCATCACAAGATTCACTTAAGTTATACTTTTGCATTTGAAAGCATATTCAGGTTTAAAATTTAATAACTCCATGTGCTTTTACATTTAATACTTGACTTAGACTTATAATTAATTGAATAAATGACCCCTTCCACTGATGACTCAACCCTCGACTTTAGTGAAATTATCAAGTTAAATTATAACTTTATAACTAAGATATCGATGCATCTCAGATAACAACTGTTGGTGGTGCTGGTTCGTTTGGACGCACTGGTGCTTTTGGGTGCTGCACTGGAGCTCTTAGGAAGCATGCCCAACTAATGTGGGTGCGCTTGGGATGCTTCCAAGAGCACCAAGACAACACCCAGAGAGCACATGGGCGCATCTGGAGAAGGCACCCGTGACTTTTTAAATGCCCAATCACTTAAGTGACTTCAAAATGCATGTGCCTAATTGATTTTTTTAATTCTATTTTTTCTCCTTGTTGGACCTAAACGCTAAATGACCCTAGAAGAGGCCATTCATTGCTCATTCTCATTTTGTTTGTAGTTGGGCTCTCTTCTCATTTGGTCTCCATTTTTTATTTTGAAAGCTAGGTCATTATTTTCAAAGAGGATCTTGTAGGTTTTGATCTCCACTCTCCTTTTTGTTGATGATGTGGTTCTTTGGGCCTCTTCTTCCGACAGCTTGCAGAGACTCCTTGATGGTCTGGCTTCTTTTTGTGATCAGCTGCAGCTTGTGGTCAATTTGTCTAAGACTCGGGTTATGGTCTTTAATTGTTTAAAGAACTCTCATCTTCATTTCTTCTTTCAGGGTCAGGAGGTTGAGATTACTTCCTCTTATATGTATCTCGGTGTGAAGTTCTCAGGGCTGCACTTTAGTTTGAGACCAGCTATTCAGTCCAGAGTTAGTAAGGGCATGGGTTCCCTGGCTTTGTTGGAAAGACAATGCTTTAGGCATCATTTTTAGGATATTTTGTCCAAGTTGTCCCTTTTGGACTCCTTGGTTCGTCCGACAGTTCTCTATGGCTCAGTGGTTTGGGAGCCTTCTCTTATTGCTTCTGATTGGGCTTCTATAGAGAGGGTTTAGACGTTGATGTTAAGGCGTATCATAAGATGTCACAGACTCACCCCTCACAACATTGTCTTAGTTGAGTTTGGAGTTCATCCTCTCAAACTTGCCGCCATTTTTGACTTGATTTGGTTTCTTCATTGGTTTCGTGGTTTTATGGAGTCGGGTGTTGACTGACACATATACTCTAAAATGGCATACTATTCTTCTGTTGAGATTATGAGATCTGAAACCTCTACTAGGTCTTGTTGTTGGTATGCCCAGGCCACCTCTTTGTTGGGTTCGATTGGTATTGAGATAGATCGTCTTCCTCCTTACCAGTTTTCACTTGATGCTCCTTCTCATCTTCTCCCCTCACATTAGGAGTTGAACGAGCATGTCAGACAGGGTATTTACAGACAGTATATTACCACTACTTGGAGTAATCCCCTGGGTGATCTTCAACCTAGGATGGTCTTCTATGCTGAGCATTTTCTTGAGATTCAGGATGGTATTATTGTTCGCCTATCTCTATCGACTTGGAATCATGCCTTACGATTTTCTTTAGGCTCATTCAGAGTTGGTTCTCACCGCCTTAGGGCTTGGACCGATCACCATTTGGATCGAGCTGATCGGATATGTCAGCTGTGTACTTTGGTAGAGGTTGAGACTGAGATCCACTTCATTTTTCCATGTCCTCTTTACTATGAGATCAGAGGGAGATTTTATTGCTTTTTCAGAGACTGTTCTTTTCTTCCGATGTTCTTCACCTATATTGATCAATGGTGTCTTGCACTTTATCTTTAAGAGGCCACCCATCTTTGAGAGATTAACCTGCAGTCTTTTATACCTTAGGGACGTACTTTAGACAAACTCATTACTGCCTTTTTCTCTCCCTTGTCTCCTTTATAGGGTTTGAAAAGGCCTTCCAATACTTCTCATTCCAGATCGATTAGACACTGCACCAGTCTCTCTAGGTAGCGATAGTCCTACAATGGTTCTACACGACATTCTGAGACTATGGATCGTTCACGGGTTTACCCCTCTATTACTGATTTCTTTGTGATAAGGAAGGACCCTTAGTCCTTACCTTGTCTTCTTTCTTGTTTTGCTTCTAGCTTTTGTTTCTTCTTAGTCACCGTTTGGTGCTTCTGGTTTGGCCGGCTCTTCAGTATGTTGTTTACCGTACTGGTAAAGAAATCAACGCATACGGACAATGGTACAAAATAGCAGAATTATACTCGCATATGCCAGACATACATTATGCTTCATAAGATGAATGATAGAAGATGAATACAATGATCTTAGACGGGATATAAATACTATCCGCGGAACCTTCCCGAAGGAGTCCATCGAGCACAAACATTATGTCCGCTACGAACTATTTACCCGTCGGCTACAGAATACAGAAACACCGACGACAATCACCCCATTGGCTACAGAAACACCGATGACAATCATTCTGTCGACTACAGAAACATTGACGACAATCCAGTCGGCTGACACCATCCCCCCCAAAAAGAAAAGCCGTCTCCAGACGACAAACAAACAAAATACATTAACAGAGTGACTACAACAAAAAATCTGCTTCTGTCACATCACTTCCACATTCATCCCGCTACATCTGTAGCCTTTGCTAACACAATACTGTCTCCTCAAGCTGACCTTGATAGCCCCCCGTGCTGCTTTCTTTGCTTCCAACACTGGGTCCACTGAGCTAAGTGTCACTGTACTGCCTGCTGGATGACCCACTCCTCCCGAGCTCTCTATGCATCCTCCAAGACAGCCTCTTGGTCAACACCTACTCCTAGTGCCTCTGGTACACAGACACTCCATGCCTGTGGCAACTTCAAGTCTTCTCAACTGGTCAGACTCCCACGACTGATATCCACAACGACTGGGCTGCCAACACCAAATTAACACTCTGAAACCCACACAAAACTGCATGAAACACACCATTTCTGTCATTTTCTGCTGATTCCACACTCTTTTTGGCAATCACTGATGCTTCCCCTTCCCTTTGGCATCATCTGCTACTCATTCTGAACTGTTTCAATCTGTCGTCATTTTTTTTTTTTTTTTTAATAAGAAAACCCCTCACACCCATCTTCTACACAAACTCGAAATATCTCTCCTCCACAAATGAGAAATAGAACTCCAATAATCTATCGCTAAAACTTTAGCTTCAGATCTCCTAACATACAAACAAACCCTTCCTGAACTGGGGCAAAAACTTTCATCCAACAATCCGCGAATGTTCCCCCATGGAAGTTTTCTTGCAGCGAAGATGGCAAGGAATAATAACAACGGCAGTATATTGTTTTTCACCCACGGCAATTAGATTGAAATCCACGGCCTCTAGATAATGCCATGGGAACAGGTCCTCCACCAAATGCAACGAAGAGAAACTCGTGGAAGATGTAGAATTTGTGGCTTGACAACCCCGCGGAACACCTCCCGCGGATAGGCGCCCGCGGAGAACCTCCCGCGGAACACCTCCCGCGGACAGGTGCTGCCCGCGGAGCACCTCCTGCGGACAGGTGCCTGCGGAGCACCTCCCGCGGATGGTTTTTTTTTTTTTTTTTCATTTTTTTGTTTTTTTCTTTGACAAAAATAAAATAAATTAAAAAAACAGCACCTCAATTTTGCCTCCAGGCGTCGCCATTCTGCAACGACAACGACAAGGGAATCATTTGATCATTCTGTGACGGTGACGGTGATGGCATCTTCCTGGTATGATAAGATCTATTGATTGCGTGAGGTACCTCTTGCTCGTCCAGCGTCCCGAACTTTACCACTTGATTGTCGTCGACCTCCCGGATCTGATATGGTCCAACCCATCTTGCCTCAAACCTTTCCTGTTTGCTTTCATTCCAATCGTCGTACTTGAGTACCAACTGCCCCGGCTGAAACTTGTCGAGTTTGTCATGCCACGCCTTATGCTTGGTCTGTGTCACCTCCGTCGCCCACTGTGCCTGCGGTCGTCGCGCATCTAGATTATTTCCTTGCTGTTGGCACCCTTCAACCAATTTTATGGTGCGATGCATTCTTTTCTTCTTGTGTGGTCCGTTCATCATGTACCGGACGGTGGATTTTTTCTTTTTTCTGTGTTTGTATTGTATGTCGTTCCCTTCTTCAGCTATAACCTCCTTTGCGTCATCTGCTTCTCTGTATTCCTTTGGACACTCATTTTCCTCTTTTTCCTCACCTTCATCGACCCTTAGCATATTACAACTCGGAAAGAGTTCGTAGTCTTCTATTTGCATTCATCGAGTCTAGGTCGTCGTCATTCAATCCTCCTTCTAGTGTCAATACTCCTTCGTTTGGTTCCATTCTCCTCTTTCCTTCGTCATCATTTCCTTTGTCGTCACTGTCGCCTTCACCTTCTGAGTTTGACGATGCTGCCTCCTCACCTACCATTTGTGTGTGCAGGTCAATTATGAATCTTTTGCCTTCGTGCTCTATTGATAGGGTATTTCAATTCCAATCATGTTTTACTTTTTCTTGCACCAACCAATCCCATCCCAGAATAGCATCATATCCTTTTCTTTTCAATGGAATGACCACAAAATTCAACAAAAATGGTTGCGTACCAATAGTTACCGGTTGCGCCCTCAAGGTTCCTATCGGTTTGATCCCGTGCTGGTCTGCCGTGAGCAACTGGAATGTAGGTGGCCATAGCGTTGGCTTTCCCAACTTCTTCCAAGTATCCTTCGGCAACACATTCATGTCGGAACCTTCGTCGACAATTGTGTCTGTCAGAACGTTTCCCAAAATCCCCATCTTGATGACCGCCGGATGCCATCCGGACGTGAGTGCCAGTAGCATTGGGTCTGTTGTCATCACTTCCCTACTGCCCCTTCTTGTGTCCTCCGTTGCTTTCGAAAATGATGTATGATTCAGAATGGCCGTCCGTAACTGGGGCATTGTGAGGTCACTTATCTTGACCGGTATCTTCGTTTGTAAGATCTGCCGTACAATGTTTTGTTCTGCGAAGTTCCTTGCCAAGGTGCCGGTGATGTTCTTCAACTCAGATGTCCCTGCCGACGATGCCTTTCCAATTTCCACCTGCACTTGCCCCAATTTTCTTTTTTCCTTCGCCAGCAGTTTTGCTTGCCTCCACGTAATTGCCAGAACCTCCTCTTCATCCGTGCTGACAGTGATCAAGTTTACTTCAGACTTTGGGCACTTGGCATCTTCATGGTCGCCGGGTCTGCACCATCTGCATAATAATTTCGGTGTGTTTGTCGCTGTACAATCCCACGCAAAATGACCCCACAAATTACATGCTCGGCATTGAACAATCGGCCGTTCGTTTGCATCATACTGGGTTCGACTTCGGCTCCCATTATTATTTTTATTATTCGCATTGTTGTTATTTTGCCCTCTGTTATTATTCCTGTACCCTTCGGATGTGGCACCTGCGCTATTCATGTTTCCACTATTGCTCGACGGGGAAGCCTCCTGTGTAAGAAGCACCTGCGGAGATTCTCTTGTCTTCATGTTAAAGGGGCACTCTTTTGTCGAATGGCCCATGATCTGACAAATGTGACAGAATTGGTTCTTTGGACACGATCCTTTAGTATGACCGTTGGTCTTACACTCCGTGCACCACGGCTCACTGCCTTTTGGCTCCTTCTGCATGTTTTTAAACTTCTCCATCATGCAGATCATGTCCTTTTGTAAAGCACGAACCTTCTTGCTACTGCCTTCATCGTCGCTGCTATCTTGTTCGGCAGGGTCGTCGTCATCAGAATCAGATGAGCTAGTGTTCTTCTTCTTCTTTGTTTTCTGCTCACTTTCGAGGTCCAATGCTCTGTTATAAGCTTCCGTGTATGACGACGGTGGCACAATTTTCATTTTCCTCCGTTACTTCAAGCGTAGGCCTTCCACGAACCATCTTTTCTGAAGTTCATCCGTCGGCTTACTTTCCATTTTGTTTATCAAGTCTTTTAATTTTCTGGCGTAAATGTGAACGGTTTCGTTCTTCCCCTGCTTAGTATTGAAGATCTCTGCTACGATTTCATTATCATCCCACAACAGTTTAAATTCTGCCAGAAACTCTTTTTTAATGTTATCCCAACTGTTTAGCTTTTTTGGATCTGTATCAGTGAACCAATCAATTGCTACGCCTCGTAGGGTGGCCGGAAATTGCCTCATCCAGTCGTCTTCATCAGTTATCCCATTTGCCTTCCAGATCGTTTCACATGTTTTGCAATGTCGAATGGGATCGTTCGTACCATCGCCATTGAACTCCGGCAGTTTTTCTTTTGGTCCCACCATCATGATTGGTTTTTGTAAATAGGCATTGCTCGGTCCTGTAACACTGGCACTGTTCACTCCCACACCGGCGATCTGCACTCCCGCACCGGCGGATTGGTCTCCTGTTTACCGTACAGGTAAAGAAAATGAATGCATACAGACAATGAACATGAACAGCAGAATTATATTCGCAATAGTAGATGAATGATGATTTACAATGATCCCAGACGGGCTATAAATACTACCGCCGAAACCTTCCCGAAGGAGTCCGTCGGCCACTAGTATTCTATCCGCTACGAATTATTTACCATTGGACCGTCGGCTATAGAATACAAAACACCACCGGACTGTCGGCTACAGACTAGAAAATACTACCGGAACTATCCAGTCGGCTAACACCATCCCCCCCAAAATAAAGTCGTCTCTTGACGACTAACAAAATTAGGAGACAACTTACAGACCACAGAAGAAACTAGAGAGAAGGGGGCGTCCCAAAAGTGTGCTGCTGGCGACGTAACTCATACACCTGCTCTGTCCTGATGCGGAGATCTATCTGAATCTGAGAATTGACTTCGACGGCCTCCTTTAGAAGAGAGAAGGGGGCGTCCCAGAAGTGTGTTGCTAGTGACGTAACTCATACACCTGCTCTGTCCTGATGTGGAGATCTGTCTGAATCTGAGAATTGACTTCGACGACCTCCTTTAGAAGAAGTGCCGTGTCCATGGCCTGCGTCCTGGCTAACTGCATCTCATGCTCAGCCGCATCCTTATCTCGAACCGCTGCCTCCGTACCTTGCTTAGCCACGTCCCTCTCCTGCACCGCTGCTGCCAAATCTGCTAGTAGTGCTGCCCGCTCTGTGGCCCATGCTGCCTGCTAGTCAGCCAAGTCCGCGGCTAGCTTCTGTTTAGCCTCAGTCTCTGCTGCCAATGATCTCTCTGCTGCAACCCTGTTTGCCTCTGCATGCTGACGACCGTAATAAACATCTTTGTACAGTCCCACAATCTCATGCCAGTTGCATCATAGGAGTGTCATTGGGTCCCAACTCCGGCTCAGTGGCCCAATCTGCCAACATCTCAGCTGTCTCCGTTGCCGGCCAGCCACTGTCTATAAAGCAAGTCTGAAATCGCCGAGGACAAATCCCACGGATATATGCTCTGATCAAGTGCCACTCCCTCTGCCGAGTCAGGGCTTGAATTGCCACATCGTGGCCCTTCTTCAATGCAGATTTCATAGTCCTGAGGTAATCCCGACACCTTTACTCATCTGACCCATAGTCCTCCTTGGCGAAGGACTCCAATAACCATTCCGCATCACTGTTTTTCTCCTCATCAGTGGGAGCCATGCCCACATCCGGTGCCGCCATCTCTGCTGTTGGCGCAACCACGGCATGTGGCATTCCCTCCTCCTGAAGCTGAGGCTCTGGTACCGCTGGCCATGTTTTTGAACGCCTAGGAGATTGAATGGAGGGACCCGGCTTGGCAGGAGTGAGTTGGAACTGCTGCCTAAGAAACTCACTAGCTCTATCCATCACCTCCGGTTGGTCGACCTGCGCAAGCTCCATGTTTATCTCCGGTACTGGTTGGGCTGACTCGGCCTCTGCTAAAAAAGATGATGAAACGGTGACCACTGCATCACAATCAATGACCTCCAACCGAACCTGCGGCTCAGATTGTGGCGATGGTGACTCTGCTCTCGGTGTGACTGCGTCGGTGACATCTGTTGGTGTAACTGGAATCACCTCCGCTATAGCCGTCGGCAATGACTCGGCAACTATCCATGGGACGGCATCTGTCACTATCTGTGGAACCACCTCCGTCACTGTCCGTGGGACATCGGCTTCCGCTGGAGGAGTCATAAGAATCGGGGCATGGCGCTGACCAAAGGCTGGAATGACTGTCGAAGAGGTAGTCAAGTGCGCTGAAGTTGACAGCTGAGGCGGGGGAAAGAATGTGGGCCCACTACCTGCTGTCTCACCGTCAACTTCAGCCGATGTGCTCTCCTCTTTTTCCACGGATTCAACCCCGTCACTTATCGAAGTGTCCTCCCGTCCGCTATCTGTCTCTCCGGAAGGGGCCAATTCGCGGAGTACTTTCTTGTGACCTGCTGCTGACCCTCCTGTATCTAAGTGTTGTCAGTAGAATATGGGAGGCTCCTCGTATGCCAACTTGCCCCTTGGAGGAGCCTCAAAGCCATCCATTGGAATCTGGCTAGCTGCAGTCTCTAGAAACAACCCAATGGCATGGTGCGGCATGAAAAATGTTCGGTGTTGAAGCGTCATCCTGTCGGCAAGTACTGAGGCCCAATCATATACCACTCCCTACATGATACCATTCATAAACACAATCTGCGGCAATGCAATATCTGAGGCCCGGGTGGCGCCTGTCAACCTGCTTTTGATAACGTCCATGATACAACACCAATGACCCTCCCGAATAAAGTCTCTACGAAGCCCTCTGCACTTTGTCCCCTGAACTACTGTCTCCCTCTCCACGGGTGTAAGATCCCTGCATACTAGAGCTATCCAATGCTCCTTCCGTTCCCGTGACAGTTTATGATTCCTGATTTCCACTTTCCTGCCATCGGGGCCAGGGATGCCGAAAACTCGAGTGAAATCCCCTGGTTTAAAAGATACTGACATCTGATGTTCTTTGTACAGGAATGTACTTGTTCTGCTCCGGGCGCTATATGTTTTTATCATAGTGCGCAATACTGATTCAAACAACCGGATGGAAAAAGTGGGAAGCTAAATAGCCCAATGTACCTGTGCTTGCCGCAAAATCTGTTTAATTTGGTCTGCCTCGGGGGTCTCCTGCCACCACTTCCGGCATTCGCTTCCACTAAGACTCTCAAACTGGACAGTGAGATAAGTGAGTTCCTCCTTGGTTTTCTGTTTCTTGCTACTGGAACCGGAAGGGCCTGCAACTCGAATCCCTACTGCCAAAACTCTTGAATTCTTCTCCATATTTGCCGCCAACTGACTCTTCCACGGCTTCCGCTTGCCTGCTGACTCCATGCAACAATGACTTATTTCTTCTTATTTTGTTTCCTCCGTCCGTTATAAAAAAATCTCAGCCCGTGGAAGAGGAGAAGACAAATCTTAATCAACAGTGCTGCCAATTAAACCAATACTTGCCAACAGCTGTGTGTGATTGTCCTTCCTTTTTCTACTTTTTGAATTCTTACAACCGCATCATTTGCATTCCGAACCGTGCTCCACTCCTTCCATTACGATAAACAGTTGATATAGGTTGTTATCGGCGGAAGAGAAACTCTGACTGGCGGACTGAATCTTTTGTCTTACCTCGTGGCCTTTCTGTCCTCACCCACGGCCTTCCTGTCCTCCCCGCGGCCTTTCTTTTTCTACCCGCGGCCCATTCTTTCGTCGGCGGCTACCTGTGGCGAGGATTTTATAAAATGGATGTTGGAAGCGGGGGCTCTCTTTTCTGTGGCTGGAGGCGTGTGATCGACAGTCTCTGTTTTTATTCAGACATAATGGGTAGAGGTTTTTCCCTTACAACCTCCTGTTGAATACAACCCCTCAAGTATTAATGCCCGTAAGTCTGATAAAACACCAATGGTAGTGAATAACTGGAGACAAATTGAGTTACAAATCGCGGTGTAAAAATAGAGATACACCTGGTAATCCCTTCTGTTCTTAATGGCTTCTGATATATAGTTGATCACAACCTCTACCTCCAAATGATTGCTCAATTAACCACCGACTATAAGAAATTCATTGCATACTCATTCTTTACTGGCACTTCACCATGATCATAACAGTAAACAAACATGGGAAATCTGCAGAAGTTGTCTTTAGTTTCTCCTTTTATTTATTGAATGAGTGCAACTTTAGTTATAAATCAGACAGTGTAAAGCTTGGTTGAGCTCCCATGCACAAGTGCGTGGTAATTCGAAGTCATGTATTGAGGCTGGTGGCTTTCTTCATACTTGAAGTTGCACTCTACCAATATATTTGTGCCTCATGTAAATTCTCAATACGCATATGATTTTTCAGACAGAAAACTCTACCTTCCCTTGAGTCACATGAATGGCCACGATTGTTCCCTTCGATCAGTTGATATAATATAATCTCATGTTCTCTCTCTGTTGTTTTTTGTTCTGCCGGGAAAAAAACTTTAGGCCCGCGGACAGCTGCCCGTGGGGCTTTTAACAGCCCGCGGACAGACTGTCCGAGGGACTTTCCGTAAACTCTCGCCGCGGGGTCTTCTGCCCGCGGGACCTTTCGCTAGACTCCCGTGGGGTCTGCTGCCTACGGGACGTTCTCTGCCGGTGGGCCTTTCTGTCCGCGGGTCCCCTTTTTATTTTTTATTTTTTAATTTTTTGTTTTTTAAATTTCTCAAGTAACAGAGGTACTTGGGGCACCGTTGGACGATGCCGCCGCCAGAGAGTGCTATACTGATGACGAGGGAGGATTCAATGACAGCAAGAACTTCCTTGCACGATATGGTTTCAACTTGGATCCGTTAACTGACTGAGCTATCTCTTGTCCGTCCAAGGTTGCCAATTTGATTGCCCTAATGTCGCCAATTTCTCGGATCTGATATGGTCCAACCCAACACACTTTGAATTTTCTCGGCTTGATCTCATTACGGCCGTCATACTTCAGTACTAATTGTCCCGACTGGAATCTGCTATGTTTCAAATGCTTATCATGCCAGAGTTTGCGTCTGTTCTTTGCCACTTCCGTTGCCCATTGTGCCAACAACCGTTTCTCCTCTAGTTTATTCAAATTATTCAGTCGCTCTTGTAAGCTTTCGTCATCATCCAGTTTGTTTTTCAACGCTATTCAGAGACTCGGAATCATGAATTCTGCTGGGACCACTGCTTCCTGTCCAAACATTAGCTGGAATGGTGTGTGCCCGGTCGTCACTTTGAATGCCGTGCGGTACGCCCAGAGGGCAGCAAGTAAGTTCTCCTCCCAATCAGCACCTTCCACCGCGCAGGATTTGTAGATGATGAATACCAGAATTTTATTGGTGGCCTCTGCCTGCCCGTTTGCTCTTGGATAGTACGGACTTGACAGTGAATGATAAATTTTGAACTGAGTGGTGAGCAGTCGAATAACATGATTAACAAAATGACCTCCCCTATCACTTGTTAATTGTAATGGGATTCCATACCTTGTGATGATCTGTTCATAAATAAATTTTGCGGTATTGACGGCCGAGTTATCTGGTAGCGCACGGGCCTCTACCCACTTGGTCAAGTACTCCGTTGCAACAATGATGTAGCGACATCTTCGAGTCTTGCTCACCCTTAGTGGTCCAATAAAATCTAGTCCCCATCGCTCAAAAAGTTCCTGCGCATGAGAGGGTTGAAGTGGCATGAAATCTCTCTTCAGCGGCTTCCCAGCCCGTTGGCAAGTGTCACATCCGACGACCCATTCCCGTGCATCATTGTACACCATCGGCCACCAGAGTCCTGCAAGTAATATCTTCCGTGCAGTGGTGTCAGGCCCCATGTGTCCTCTCGCGGGACCCTCATGTGCTTCTTTTAACACCTGCGGTATCTCTTCTTCCAACACACACCGCCGAAGAATATGATCCGGCCCCATTTTGTAGAGCAACCCATTGATTAATTGAAATGTACGACTCCTGATTATCAACTTGCGCCTATCATTTGGTGACATCCTCGTGGGAAACTGTCCTGTTGACAGGTACTCGCCAATACTCCTGTACCATTCCGGCAGTACCCCAATCTGAAACAGCTACGCATCAGGATAGTCGTCATTCACACCATCCGCTGGTTCCCCTGTTTTGATCCGCGACAGGTGGTCGGCACTGACGTGTTTCTTTCCCGGCCAGACAATGATTTCGAAAGTGAATTCCTGCAACAGTAGTAGCGATCTGCTGATCCTCCCTTGGATGACGTGTTTGTTAATCATGTACAACAGGGCCTGGTGATCAACATAAAACACAAACGGTGTAGAAAGCAAATAATGACGGAATTTTTGCACAGCATAAACCATTCCGAAGGCTTCTCTTTCAGTCGTGCTGTAGTTCTGTTCGGCCTTTGAGAGCAACTGGCTGGCAAAGTATATTGGATGATCCAGTCCGTGATTGCCAGTTTGTGCCAGGGTTGTGCCGATCGCATAATTGGAGGCATCCACATGAACATGAAATTCTTTATTCCAGTTCGGATATGCCAGGATGGGTGCCATAGCCAGTCGTACCTTCAGCCCTTCAAATGCCTCATCCTGCTCTTTCTCCCATCTGAATGATTCTTCCTTGCAGGTTAGCTTATCTAACGGCTGGGACACCTTGGTAAAACTTTTAATAAATCTCCGATAATAACCTATATGCCCGAGAAAAGATTTTACCTCCGTCACATTAGTAGATGGCTGCATTTCAAGAATGACTCACCTTATCGGGATCCGTTTTTAATCCTTCCTTACAGACAATGTGTCCGAGCAATCGGCCGTGCGGAACCATAAATCTGCACTTTTTGGGATTGAATGCTAGCCGGGCCCCGCGACATCTCTCCATACATTCACCAAGTGCTGCCAGGTGTCCATCCTCCATGCTAAATATTGACCAATCATCCAAGAAGGCCTTGAAATTTCCCACAGACATCTTGTCGAAGATATGTAGTATAATCCGCTGGAATGTGGCCGGTGCATTACACAACCCAAAAGGCATCCGGTTGTACGCGTAGACCCCATCTTCAACAACAAACGTTGTCTTCAACTTATCCTCCTCCGCTATAGAAATTTGATTATATCCAGAGAACCCGTCCATAAAAGAGTAGATTTCATGTCCCGCGACCTCCTCCAGAATGCTATCTGTGAATGGAATCGGAAAAGGATCTTTGATCGTTACTGCATTTAGGCATCTGAAATCAACGCATATCCGGATCTGAATGGTATCCTTCTTCAAGGAAATGACTATTGGTGACACCCATTCGCTGATCTGTACCTTGAAGATAATGCCGGCTTCCAGCATTCGGTTGATTTCCTCCGTAACCCGTGCGGCATAGTTCTTATTCATCCTGTAGGGTCGCTTCTGTACAAGTACAGCTCCGTCCACCAACGGGATGCGGTGCACACACAATTCCGACAGTACTCCTTTGAGGTCCTTGTATGTCCATGCAAACACATCCTTGTAGTCCATAAATATCTTGAATGCCGCAGCCTTGAGTATTGGATCCCAATTATCTCCGACTAGTATGTTCTTCGGCTTTGCCTCGTCCCCCAAATTCATTGTTTGTAGCGGAGCTTCGTTGTACTTGATTGTCTATCCTTTACTGAATGCATGGGCGGGTGTAACATCCAACGGTGCCTCCCTCTCCTTCACTTCAGTAAACTCCTTTGGATATTCGTTCTCAATTGACAGAACATTACAGCTGTGAAATAATCCATAGTCCCCCATTTGCCAGTGGTAAAGACCGTTGACGGAATCTAAGTCGTCATCCATTGTTCCCCCGTCCAATTGGAGGATGCCCTCCTGATCCGGTTCCATCCGTCGTCTACCTTCGTCCTCCTCTCCCTCAGAATCTGACGACAGAGCCTCTTCCCCTACCATTTGGGTATGCAAATCAATGACGAATCGACGGCCTTTACTTTCCAGGGATAAAGTGTTCTTCTTTCAGTCGTGTCGAGCTCTTGCTTCGATAAGCCAACCGCGGCCCAGGATGGCATCATAGCCTTTCCTTTTCAATGGAATCACCACGAAATCCATGAGGAACGACTGGGTGCCAATGGTTACCGGCTGTGCCATGAGAATACCCAGTGGTTTAATTCCACGTTGATCGGCGGTCAGTAGCTGAAACCTTGGAGGCCACAATGTCGGCTGTCCAAGTTTCCTGCAAGTTTCTTCTGGCAATACATTTACGCCGGACCCTCCGTCCACTATGGTGTCTGTGAGAACATGTCCAAGTATCCCCATCTCGACAACTGCAGGGTGCCGTCCGGATGTTAGCGCCAACAACATCTGATCTTCTCCTCCCGTAACAATTTCCTTTTCTTTTCGTTGACTCGGTTCTCCCGGTGATATTTCCTTCTTGAGGCTTGATACCCCTGCCATATTTGAAAGAGCAGAACGAAGTTGGGGCATGGTGAGAAGCAAATCACTTACCTTTACTTGGACCTCCGTTTGCAAAATTTGTCGTACTATGTTTTGTTTTGCGGAATTTCTTGCTGAAGTGGCGGCGGTGTCCGGAGGAGTTATTGCTTGAGATACTTTTCCAACCTCCGCCCGTGCTGCCGCAAATTTCTTCTTTTCTTCGGCGAGGTCCAGGTATTCTTTTGCTTGTTGCCGCGTAATTGCCAGAACTTCTTCCTCATCGGCTCCAACAGTGATCAAGTTCACTCCGGATTTTGGACATTTTGAGTCGTCGTGATCGCCGGGTCCGTTACATCGACACAATAGTTGAGGTGTATTTGCTGTTGGACATTCCCACACAAAATGTCCCCACAAGTTACATGCTCGGCACTGAATAATCGGTCGTCCGTTTGCATCATACTGAATCCGGCTTCTGCTCGTATTGGTATTGTTATTGTTGTTATTTTGTCCACGCCGATTATTCCTGTATCCTCCAGATGTAGTGCCGGCGGCATTCGTGTTTCCGTTACCACCTGATGGGGAGGCCTCCTATGTGAGAAGCACCTGCGGAGATCCTCTTGTTTTCATGTTAAAGGGGCAATCTTTTGTCGAGTGTCCCATGATCTGACAAATGTCACAGAATTGGTTCTTCGGACACGATCCTTTAGTATGACCGTCGGTCTTACATTCCGTGCACCATAATTCACTACCTTTTGGCTCTTTCTGCATATTTTTAAACTCCTACATCATTCGAACCATATCCTTCTGTAAGGCACGAACCTTTTTGTTACTACCTTCGTCGTCGCTGCTATCATCTCCAGCAGATTCGTCATCATCAGAGTCAAAGGAGCTGGTTTTCTTCTTCTTTGTCTTCTGCGCACTTTCAAGGTCCAGTGCTCTGTTATAAGCATCGACATATGATGACGATGGCACAATTTTCATTTTCCTCCGCAACTTCGAGCGTAGGCCATCCACAAACCATCTTTTCTGCAATCCGTCCGCTGGCTTGCTTTCCATTTTGTTTATTAAGTCTTTTAATCTCCTAGCATAGACGCGGACAGTTTCGTGCTTCCCCTGCTTGGTATTGAAAATTTTCGCTACGATTTCATTATCATCCCGCAAGAGTTTAAACTCCGCCAAGAACTCCTTTTTAATCTTATCCCAGGTATCTAGCTTCTGCGGATCCATATCTGAAAACCAATCAATTGCAACACCCCGTAGGGTTGCCGGAAATTGCCTGGCCCATTCGTCGGCATCTGTGATTCCATTTGCCCGCCAGATCGTCTCACATGTCTTACAATGTCAGAGGGGGTCGGCTGTACCATCGCCTTCAAATTTCGGCAGCTTTTCTTTGGGTCCCGCCATAACTCTGGAGGTTTGCACTCCTACATCGGTTGGCACTCCCACACCGGCGGTCGGCACTGCCACACCGACGGTTGGCACTCCGGTGTGCCTTCAAATTTCGGCAGCTTTTCTTTGGGTCCCGCCATAACTCTGAAGGTTTGCACTCCTACACCGGTCGGCACTCCCACACCGGCGGTCGGCACTCCCACATCGGCGGTCTGAACTCCCACACCAACAGTCTGTACTCCCACACCGGTGGACTGGTCTCCCACACCAGCGGTCTGCACTCCCACACTGGAGGTCTCGACAGCTGCGAACCTTGGTGAAGACGAAGGATCCGCCGAAATTGCAGAAGTCTATCTTGGACGAAGAGGTCACTCTACGCTCGTGCTCCGTCAGCATTGCGAACTGTGCGAGTTGATGCTCTCCCGTCTAAATTTTCTTCCCTCGGCGAACACAAATTCCAGAACTCCTCCCGTGCTTCTTCCACCAATTCCACCCGCTGCCGAGTCTCCTCCAACAATTCCTCCGCACTTCGGTTTCCGTCGGCAATCTTTTGGAATCTCCGTCGGCGTTCGGCTTGCTGTGCCAGAATTAAATTCTCTTGCGCAATACGGATTCCATCTTTTCCCTTTGCCTTATTCCGATCCTTGTTAAGCTGATTTGGCATTATTCTTCATTCCTCCCACTTTCCAGATTCATAAGGCAACGACGCCAAATGTTTACCATACAGGTAAAGAAAATGAATGCATACAGACAATGAACATGAACAGCAAAATCATATTTGCAATAGTAGATGAATGATGATTTACAATGATCCCAGACGGGCTATAAATACTACTGCCGAACCTTCCCGAAGGATTCCGTCAGCCACTAGTATTCTATCCGCTACGAATTATTTACCGCTAGACCGTCGGCTACAGAATATACTGCCGGAACTATCCAGTCGGCTAACATCTCCTTCAACGACGGTCTGCACTCCCACACCGGCAATCTGCACTCCCGCACCAGTGGAGTGGTCTCCCTCACCGGCGGTCTGCACTCCCACACCGACGGTCTGCTCTCCCACACTGGTAGACTGTTCTCCCACACCAGCGGACTGCACTTCCACACTGGCGGTCTGCTTTCCCACACCGGCGGATTGCTCTCCCACACTGGCAGACTCAACAACTGCGAACCTTGGTGAAGAAAAAGGATCTTCTGAATTTGTCTCCCGCAGAAGTGTATCTCGGACGAAGAGGTCACTCCACGCCCGTGCTCCCTCGGCACTCTGAGCCGTGCGAGTCGATGCTCTTCTGTCTGAATTCTTTTCCCTCGGCGAACACAAATTCAAGAACTCCTCCCTTGCTTCTTCCACCAACTCCACCCGCTGTCGAGTCTCCTCCAACAATTCCTCCAAGCTTCTGTTTCCGTCGGCAATCTTCTGGAATCTCCTTCGGTGCTCTGCCTATTGTGCCAGAATTAAATGTTCTTGTGCAGTACGGATTCCATCTTTTCCCTTGGCCTTATTTCGATCCTTGTTAAGCTGATTTGGCATTAATCTTCATTCCTCAAACCTTCCAGATTCATAAGGCAACGATGCCAAATGTTTACCGTACTGGTAAAGAAATCAACGCATACGGACAATGGTACAGAATAGCAGAATTATACTCTCATATGCCAGACATACATTATGCTTCATAAGATGAATGATAGAAGATGAATACAACAATCCTAGACGGGATATAAATACTATTCGCTGAACCTTCCCGAAGGAGTCCATCGGCCACAAACATTATGTCCACTACAAACTATTTACTTGTCGGCTACAGAATACAGAAACACCGACGACAATCACCCCGTTGGCTATAGAAACACTAACGACAATCATTCCATCGGCATTATAAAGACATACAGCAAGATTATCATAGGTTTCAGGAGGTGGGCATACATTTTGAAATGTAATGTATGTCATAGTAAACCATTCAACAACTCATATGATCAGGTCAAAGATCATTTTATGGGTCCTACTGGTAAAGAAATAGGAATGTGCAAAGGAAACAAAGATGGGAAAAGGATGAACAATGCACAATTAGTAGGATTTATAAAAATATCAAGAAGCCAATGATCGTTTAGTTAACAAATTAAAAAAAGTTTGTATCAACCATCATCTAGAAAGAGCAAATATAATGTGTCCACTGATCATGTTGCATCCTCCAAACATGCATTCTTTCAAGTGGGAGAGGAAGAGGAAGAAGTAGAAGTTATTACCCACAAAACAAGTGCATTGGATCAAGCATTCAAAATAGAGGCAAGAGAGCTTGTTAATGAAGCAATTGCACATTGCCTTTATGCCAATGGTCTTCCTTTCAACTTCGCAAGATCACCATAGTAGAAGGAAATGGTCGCAACCATCCTTAGACCACTGATTGATTATACCACTCCAAGGTTTAAAAAGGTGTGTGCTACTCTTTTGCAAAAGGAACATATTTCTATAGACAAAGCCCTTCAACCAATTAGAACTTCTCGGAAAACTTCTAGTATAACTATTTTGTCTAATGGATGGAAAGATACAAGAGACCCACCATTGATTAATATGATTGTCATGTCCCCCAAAGGGGCAATGTTTTTTAGAGCGGTTGATTGTGAAGGAGAAGTTAAGGATTCACAATTCATTTTTAGAATTATCATTGAGGCAATAGAGATGGTGGGTAATGTGAATGTGGTCCAAGTGGTCACAGATAATGCCAAAACTTGTGGGGGTGTAGGTGCTTTGATTGAGTCTTGATACAGTTGTATTTTTTGGACACTATGCAGCATACACTCTCTCAACTTGTTCATGCAACAATTTGGTACCCAAATAGATTAGGTCAAGCAAATATACCAAGAGGGAGAAGATATACATATGTTTGTGACAAACCACCACATGTCACAATCCATATTTAGATTATCAAATTATTACTTGTATATAACTCTGCTTAATATGTACTGTCATATTGTTAACTTGCATAGGTTGTTGAGACTAGATTTGCATCTCATACTATTGTTTAGAGATGAATCCTCATGGTGCATGGGGTATTGAGTCAAATGGTTATATTTAACCTAATGGAGAGAGCCTAAAAGGTCTAGGCTTTGGTCTTGGATGACACTTGGTGGGCTTGTGTGCAACTTGTCTTGGATTTAGTTGAGGCTATCATGACTATGCTATGCTTTGCCAATATGGATGTACGTGCTTGGGGGATGACATGGGTACCATGGTAGAAAAGGTAAATCTTTTCGTACAAGCACATGAGTATGACCACATCGAATGTGAAGCCTTATGCAATAAGGTGGAAGCAATCATTCATCATTGTTGGGA
This sequence comes from Cupressus sempervirens, assembly GCA_028749045.1. Lineage (NCBI taxonomy): Eukaryota > Viridiplantae > Streptophyta > Pinopsida > Cupressales > Cupressaceae > Cupressus > Cupressus sempervirens. The sequence continues at coordinate 621,823,250 of CM053785.1, forward strand.
GAAGATGACTACCCCATTGCACCTCCTTGTATATGCTTTATCTCCAAGGTAATATAGCTAGGACATACTTGTTATGCCAGATAGAGTTGCACCATATGTAGGTGAAAAAGTTGCTACAGTGCGCTACAATGCATTTGCAAGACTTTCCAAATGATGAAATGCACAAAAAGGTGAGGCTAAAATTTGACTTATTTGCTTTGGGATCGAAACTTACTCTATATGCAATAAATGACCAAAATGACATGTGAACTATCACATGGCGGTACATGTATGGTCAACCATTCAAGAATCTAGAACCTCTTGCAATAAAGATCTTCTCACGAGTAAGTTTTTATTTAGTTTTGTTTAACAATTGTATTCTACAATTTAGTGCTTAACATTCTTTAATTTTCTTTTCATTTGTACGTTTAATTTTGTGAACACTATTCAGGTTGCAAGTTCTTCTGCTACTAAACGAAAGCAGAGTACATACTCTTATATCCATTCACTGAAGCGGAATTGGTTGGGCTCAAAGAAAGCCGAGGACTTGGTTTATATACATACCAACTTGTGTCTTTTGCCACATAAGGGGGATGGATACAAGTAAGGGTCAACCTAGCTTTGGGATGTTGCCCCTGGATGTGCAAACTTGGATGAAACGTTTTAGGATCTATAGTGACAGATTATGATGTTGATAACATCATGGCATGTGCATCTAGCACAAGTGGAACCATGTTTGGTTCAAATGAACTTGCAAGTCTTGCAGCAAAAGATGGTGAGAGTGTAGATTTTTTTGAGAATCCTTATGATTCTAATTGACTTAATTTGATTTGTGAATCTGAATCTTGACTCTTGATTGATCAACATTGAATCATGAACTATGTTTTAATTTTGTAATTCAAATTGCATGGAATCTTGAACTTGAGTAATTTACAAATTAGATATTTCAATTTGAACTATCAATGGTGAAGTATCATGCTATGGAATGGTTTATTTTTGTATATTTCTTGCATTTCTTTGCATATATAAATTATAGTATATGTATAACTTTATATATATCAGAGAAATGAAAATTGTCGTGATTAGTCTAATTGAGGTGATTCAACGATTTTGCTTGAGCTGACTGATTTTTTCTGCTATGCTGAATCGGCTTGGCGATGTTTTGCTAGAAATCGTCATGAATCATTGAGTTAGGCGATTTTGGGTGATTTTGCCCTAAATCATTGAGCTATGTGCCTCATGACTTGGCAATTTTATCTTCTCTTTTCTTTTGATTTTCTTTTGTTGGTTGCATCTCAATTACAATTTATGATTATTTAAATTTTTTATAGTTCAATTCACAAATATTGGTGTTTTGGAAACACATAAGATATATAGTTACAAATAACTTAGAGAATACCCTCCTTGACCGAACATAACATGAACTCCAACATTTTTAGAAGATTAATCAAATCCTCCTTAACCTCTTTCAATCATATGCGGCATTTACAACCTCTCATTAGATTAGATATATGATATTTCATATTATCAAAGCAATAAAAATTAGTCATTAATTTTCAATGAATTCTTGCTCTAGGACTCTGCATTTCTCCTCAAATTCAATGCACTAACAAAATCCAAAGAATTAAAATTTTCCAATGATTAGAAGTAAAGATATCAACCTACTCTAATTCAAAGTTATAGTGTTACTATTTACAATTTTATACTTTAGTGTTATAGATACGTGTTTCATGGAACATTTGATGTCATTGGTTTCATGGATTTTACATAAATTTATGATTTGACGACATTTATAATTCTATATATCCATGTGCAATGATTATGTTTTCTATTTCCTTCAACCACAATTTACATTTTATATATGTGATGGATTTATCAGTTATGTTCCTTGTTTATGTATGTTAGCTTCTATTTGATGATGTGATAGTGTGTTTAAGTTATATTCAATAAAAGGTGCATGAAATAAGTTTCAAATTGTTAAAATCTCTAAATTACAAGGGTTTTTTTCACTTTGTCGATTCATAGGCCAATTAATGGGCAACTAATAGCCGATTCACGAGTCAAGTAGGCGTTTTGATTCTGAGTTTTGGCTCTTTGACACAAACACACATACGCACCCAGACTCCCCTCCCCCCAAACAAAAAATTGTGCATCTGTAGAGCAACACCTTGCACTTGCATCAACATTAGAACTAGCATTGATAACTTAACTTTATAGCAATAATTTAAGCCATTTAATGATTCAATAATAATTTGGTCACTGAATTAATATTAACTCACAAAATACATATCCTTTTAATATAAATTCTGAAACATGAGTTACACCTATTATTTCCCCACGTGACCAATTTCATTTTCCAAAAATAGAAAGGCTCCCTCTCAATTATCACCAAACTTTCCATAAATAGTAAGTTCACAAAACTAAGCCCAAATAAAGTCCAATCTGAGCCAAAGAAAGATCAAATTGGAACATACTGAAATATGAAGAAGGCAAGGCCCTTCCATAACTCAACCTCACTTCATAAGACTCTCTATCCACAAGAATGAACCTACGAGGATCACAATAATAGGCCAATCCCTCAAAATTTGATGTTAACAAAAATGGGGACATTACAGCTACACAAAGTAGCTTCTCTTGGACTTGGTGTAGTAATGGATCAAGGAAAGACTTGTCTTTTTCTTACCCTTATTGAGGATATTATGGATACACATAAAGAATAGTGCATCCATAAGGCCTAGCAAGTGATGAGTTATGGTCTCTTCCAAGGCAATAGGAGGGAAGTAGTCACAAGCTGCCAAGTTGACTTAGAGAGTTGCGCAAAATTATTTCTTTTGGACTTGGTGAAAAAATGGATCAAGACAAGGTTTCCCTTTCTCTTACCCTTATTATGTGCAAGAATCTAGATATATGTTTAATATATGTTTTGTATGAGAATTTTCTAACTCACGTGTAGGTTAATCTACTGAGGACTATTGTTAAGCAAGAAAGGCACCCTACGAAGTAGGACACCTTGGGTGGATGCCTAAGTTTTGCCACCGAGGCCAAGGGGCCAAAGTTCCGCTCTTGCGCTTAGTATGAGTTGGCTTGGTCAAACCCATCATGACCCAATCTCTATGGTCTAAATTTATTTAAGAGTAATAATGATATAGACGATTGTATTTTAAGTTTATACTTTAGCTTGTAATGCTATTAGTCTACATGGATATATGTTTGCACTTTTGTACCTTTTGTGGTTGCAGGGTTTTAACCAAGGACATAATGAAGAAATAAAGTCATAATAAGATAACTAAAGTGAACCTGAAAGTATGAATCTCTGGGCAAAAGTTGGTCAAGTCTAAATTAATTTTTGATGGCATTACAAAGGTGGTTTTGATCTTTGAAGTTCAAAGACAATGTCTTTAAAGTTTTGTACATTGGTTAATATGATAGTTGTGTAGGAAAAGCTACTCACAGTGAAAGATTTGCATACGATTGGCATTGCTTGAGGGAAAACAATTTTGGGAACAGAGGACTGCCGTGTCCCTGCTAAGTAACATCTAGATGATAGTGTGGAACCTTTATGAAATCACGGAAAAGAAGAATGTCAAAGACTTCAGGATCATTAGTTATCAATGTTACAGAGAGCTGTAAAAGAATTTGAAACCCTAATTATGATGTCTCCACCCTTTTATTTAATGAGTACCAAACATCTCAATTTTGTGAAGACTCTGAAGGGACAAAATGGCAAGCATGCTCAGGATACATCATGAAAAGTAAATAGAAGACATAATATATCTGTTAACAACAGTGAGGGAACATTACACTTGCTCTATTTTTGAGAACTTTCCCACTAGAGGCACCACCCGCATATTCAAGTTTCCACCTTATCAATTTTTCTTTTACTAAGGATGATTTATAACATGTTCTTCACAAACTCTCTTCTTCACACTGCCATGGTGATAATAAATTTACCACAAAATTGATTACAAGTCTCCTTGTGTAGCTCTCACACAACCTTCTCTCGATGCTTTCTTTAAAATGCTTCATCAATCGAGTACAGTCTTTTATGTTTTCCTATAGATTCCATTATATGGGATATGGGAAGACTTGCTATAAAATCACTTTAGAGCTTTCTTTCCAAGGACACTTTTTATGACAATGTATTAACCACCTTCAAATTTTAACTAGAGGTAATTGAAAGATATTATCATATTTTTCCTTTAGCACCCTTATGATTGACTTGCTTAATGTTTTTCTTTTGTTTCGAGGACATTTTTAATGTCAATGCATCACATGCCTTAGAATATTAACCAGAAATAATTGAATGCTTCTATCATCTTTTTAGTTTTTAAATTTATATTGTAGTTAAACTTGATTTATTGAAATTGATCAAAGATTTTATTGACTTTATGACACCTCTTGTCAGGAGATTCTTTTGATCTTGTGATTTGTGTTGTGGAAAATTATTTCAGCCAAGTCAGAGGATTATTCAATATTAGTCATAGGATTATTTGATATTATTGTGTTGCTTGATAACTATATGACTTCATTTGTAATGTATTGTAGAAATCACATATGAACTATCGAGCATGGCGGCACCGATATCGGCTTGTGAACCATATGCTAATACCACAAGTAAGATTTTAACATCTATTAGTTTCAAAAATATGCACATCATAAATAGGGCATTGGAGTCAAAAACTACAATGCTGACAAGTTAAAAAATATATTGAAAGAAGTTAAGAAATGTTGGGTAATATGACAAGAAATATTCTATTTAGATTATATGAGCTTGATCGATCCATGGCATGATTTGATTTTTGTAGATCCATCCAAGTGTAATAGCCATCTGATATCTTTTTTATAAGAGTGACATTTAGAGATGTTCATGTTTTGAACTTTTGCTGCGATTACGTCAATTATATAGGTTTCCAAAGTCCATGAATATTTGTTGGTGATTAAAAATATATAAAAGAAGCATGAAAAGACATCAGTAGAGAAGCATTAAGTGAAATGTATTTTTGTTCTATTCATATACATCGATTTACAAGAGAAAAGATTTGTTGTTCCATATAGCACATCAAGAGTTTCTTAGTACCTTTGTCAATTTCGCTTTGAATGTTTTTTAACCATATGAAGAAATAGTATCCATTTTAGCTTATTTATGAAATCGTAAGTATAAAATATATTGTTGCTCGGAGTACAAGAAAAACTGGGAGGGGCAGACTGTCATGAGCCATAATTGGTGTATGCCTAATATATTATTTCTTTAAATACATATCTATTTAATGCAATCAGATTTCCACAATCCATGATTTATAATGTTGATTTTCTGGAATAGATTGTGTAGAGATTTTTCATCAACGTTTCGAATCACACTACGTGATCCATCGTCAGGAAGAGAGAGCAAGAGATGTCAAATTATGTCACACTACATAATTTGACATCTCTTGCTCTCTCTTCCTGATGATGGATCACGTAGTGTGATTCGAAACGTTGATGAAAAATCTCTACACAATCTATTCCAGAAAATCAACATTACATATCTATTTATTTGTTCAATTACTGTGATTATTTCTTAAACATACTTGTCAATGAACCATGAATATCAATCTATATACAATTAATAATACTGTTAGAAATAACAATAATCAATCAATTTATAATGTTTCAATTCCTTATTCTCATTAATCAATATTTTGAGGAAACAATTATGTCAATGTTGCCAAATAACGTTAATAATAATAATAAGTTTTTAAAGTAATTATTGAATATATCATTAATAGCATTTTCAAAATACTAATTATAATACATATGCCTTAATAGACAGTAAATCTCAATTGTAATAAATCAGACAATAACTATAGTATTTAGTATTTACAATCTAACCTATATCAACTAACAAAATGATTGAGGACTGAATGCTTTATCAAAATTGAGCGACAAAGGGTCACATACCTTGTGATATCACTGATTAGGTGGTATATAATGGGGTGGGCATACTATTCCATAACCACTGAAAAAGAAGGAAAACACGGATTGACTTAACTCCAAATCAGCATTAAAATAAGGGCCAAAGCATATAGTACATACTTTACCATGTATAATGAAAAATATGTTGGTAAAATATATTAATGTTGAAAAGGGAGTCAACAAAGTTTAAAGAGAACAATAAAATAAAGCCTTACGGAATGTTATTGAAAGCTAATGCTATATCAATAGTATGGGACTATGCATTTTTGAATGATTATAAATGTGGTGATTAGAGTGCATATTTATATATAAATCTGAAATACACAGTCCCAAATAGTTAGCAAAAAGAATGAGGAGGTATTACATGTGGAAAGGGCAGCCATAAATAAGTCCATCCATTATTATAAGGGATATGAATGGTTTAGGCCATTATAGAGTGAAGTTATTAATATTTTTAATATTGATATGAATAGTATAAATAAGAATTCAATAGACTTATAAGAAATCACTCTGGTCATAAAGAAGATAATAAATTCATAATTAAATATGAATTAAGTCAAATATACTGGTAAATGTAATTAATAGATACATATAAATAATTGGACATGAGATCAATGAATATATACATGTGTATCTGTTTTTATATACACACACACACACATATTGGGGTTATACAATTGAGAATTTTAATAATATGATTAATTAAGTAGTTATAATAATGAGACTTTTTTATTAAATTAATGTGATATTATAATTGCAATATAATTAATATTATAATGTTTACTAAGCTAATTCTTTCACTACTCACTAATACAACAAAGTGGATAGGATGTTTGTGAAGGGAAGCTTAAATTGGTCACAGTGAGGAGAGGATTCCCAAACCAGGCTTTGTTCACGAGGGATCTTCTTGGAGATTCTTTCTACCTAAGCACAATAATATTACCATCTGCATTAGGGTTGCGATTAGTAAAGGATTAAAGTATTGAGGCCTAAGTATGTATTGTTGCTAAATATGATTTAGATGCATAATGGCATATGATGATTATTAGGATTGACATTCTCTTAGCTTGCAACATTACAATCCTTTGTACGATTCAAAACCCTAAATTAAGAATTTTACAACAAATTAAGTGAGGCTCTATTTGGGGTCATTAGATAATTACATTGCTGATGGTGTTTCAGTTATTATCTAAATAATGTTTAAAGTTTTGAAGTAAAATTGTTCATTTAACTTAGCATTATTTAAATTTGTAAAGAAACTTTATTCTGGCACCAAGGGAGTTATAAGGTGTCTTATTATTTTTTTTAATGATTTTTACACGTGAGTGCCAAAATAGGGAGACACAAGGAGTTGATGAAGTTAAATTTAAAAGATTGCACAGCCCTATTTAGGGACTTGAGCTTGAAGTTGGACAAAGGTAGTATGTCACTCATTTACTTAGGCTAAAGATAATTATTTCTGATATTTTCTATAATAAAAACAAAAAGCCCTGCGTGGTTTTCAGAGTTGATGCATCTCATCCTTTTGTAGGATAAAATTACTTTTGAAAAAGATTGGCTACAATAGTGGAATATCTACTGTAGTGGAAAATCTACTTTGGTAGTAAAATACCATACAAGTATTTCACATATGCATTTTGTCAAGATATTTTGGTGGTTTCTTTTAGCGAATGAAGTGCAAGTTTCAAACAATCCCTTTCCTGGCATTGAATAAAATGAGGATTGGTGATCATCTTGTGGCATTGTATTTTGAGGGTTTTGGAAACCCTTTTTGATGGAAGAATTGTCATTGATGTCAAAGGATTTCATAAGCATGTACAAAACTACTAATGTTAGCATCATCAATGTCAAAGGGACAAATGAAGGCATAATACTAAGTTTAATGCTGGATTCATAAAGACCATGTGAAATAGATTGATCAACATGGCAGAGAGGTATAAAATCAACATATGATGACAATGGCAGGAATTGACCATGACAAAAGCACAAAGATGTATAGATAGAAGAAGAGACCAATTCATATCAGCACACCGGAAGGACATGAATAATTAAAGAGAGTATATATCAAACATCAGAAAGAAGCACTTATGGAACATATGTGAGACACAGGGACAACAATCATTTATATAGTATTACAACTATGACCAAGTGATTGTGTAGATGAGAGAGTCGTCCAAGCCAAAGTGAAATCTGCAAATTAAAGTGATAAGTTAATCAAATATGTACATCAACACGGTTTGTTTAAAAGACAAGTTAGCAGTCCTCTTAAGAAGAGGCATTAATTCTTCATCAGCATCAACAAGTAATGGCAAGAATAAATAAACATCAAATGTAGAAACAGTGATGCAAACACAAATGTTAATAAGGAATACATATGTTATGGAAAGAAAAGACACAGTGATCATGATTTCACCAAGAGTTTTCATGTGCAGCAATGAGCATGTAAGAGCATTGACTGAAAGGCCCGATAAAAGACATAACACAGTCATAGTCTCTGTTCATAGTTAACATGGAGGTCTACAATTATAATGGACATGATTGGCAGCAACTACTGTGGGTTTTATAGATAAGTCGACACAACAATCAGAAATCTGAATTTGTGAACAAACAATGATGAGTCCCAATTAAGACTAAGCGATAGACATGGTCTGAGCAAGCATTTGGCATGTGATATGTTGGAGACACGTCCAACAGTTGCCTCTGGAAACTTATGGCAGAATAGAGATATCGAAAGTATGAAGAAACAGTCAAAGACACATACAAGGACAATACCTACAAGACAAATCCATCATGACTATCAATCAGTGCCACTTTGTATAGAAAGTTCATAATATATAATCAACAGTGACAAAGACAAATAAGCATCCATGTCAGCCATAAGAGTCCACAGATGCAAGTGGCATGAATAAAAAACCAATGAAAATTTGAAAGAGACAACAGCGACATGTATCATCATAACATCGATGAGTAAATAGGAAGAAGCCGGCAGTCACCTTTGGATTATGCAGATTGGGTACTGTTGGTCTGACAGGGGTTTATGAAGCAGCCTCCAAATAATTGAATTTGTAACCATCTCTTGTTAAAAGGATTTCCGGCAACCATAATGTAATAGATATGTGATGAGTGATGATATTTGTGGATGATGATGATTTGTGTGAAGGCTTCATATCACAAAGGCAATGTACGTACTCTAATTTATGGCAGAGATCCATAAGTGTGAAGACCGCGAACAAACGAAATAGCAGTGCTGTATATACTATCCGGGTCCAGATTTTTACTGGTTTCTCTATGAACAATATGTCTTGAACCCGATTTCTTTGTTTTCCCCTTTTTAAAGTGAACCTTAGAGTATGAACCCAGTTAACAAATAACCAACCATATGGATGACAAAAAAATTCCAGAACGATATTTGTTCGAACTCATTAAATAACACATTCAGGAAAATACCCGCATGCAGATGAAAATACAAGCAGCAAAGTAAACCCGAACTTTCACCAATAAATTTGTCTTCAAAATGATATTAAAGATTCAAGCATAAGAAAATACATCACAAATCAAAAGCATTAAACCAACAACCTCACAACTAATCCGGTAGCATGTTTTGCCTTATACAGAAACAGTATAATATTCAGTAACTTCCAAAAACTTCTTAAAGATGTGATTGTATTATACAACAGCAATACAATAACCAGCACTATAAATCCAATCTTAAACATAGTTCTACAGTCAGATTGGAAAACTAAAGAGAAGAACCTGTAAGCACAACCGAGACACTTGACATGATATCTCCTCTGACAATAGGTTTTCGTCCACTGCGTGCCTGCACAAGGGGCTACGTCCTCACACTGGCTGAAAGCTGAAGCTTTCTGAAAACTCTCACAAGAGAGAACTACACATCTGAATAGTAAATCAAGCATGCGAAAGGAAGGAGCCTCTTGTCTTTTTATTCTCGCAACGATGCCCCTTCGACTTCCTTTCTGGATTTCATCTTATCTGTCGTCGTTCTTTTGTGACCACAAAGAATATTAATTTGACCTCTAATAATAAATCTGTGGTTTACATATCAAATTTAATATTATAAATTCGTTCCCTCTTAATAATTCTAATGTCCCCAAATAAGGGACATTACAAATCTCCCCTCCATGAGATTGCTTGCCCCCAAGCAATCATTTCCAAGATCCCATACAAGTCTGTAGGTAGCCTTGAAATCCAAACTGAAAACAATTTCGGCCATACTGCGAAGCCAAATGTCTTTCTGCAACAATTCTTTCAACCTGATCCTTGGATCTCATATAAATCTGCAATTGACCCTATAGCCTGAACTGAAAACAAATCTGGCCAAACTGTGAAGCAAGGTGTCATGCTGTAAACTACCTATCAAACAGTCCCCTGGATCCCATATTATTCTGTGAAGAAATGTTGTACCCGTAAACCGATCAACACTGATCATCACCACATCCACCCTAAAACTGAATAGGACCACCATAAAATTCTCATCCAACCATAAATACATACTGCCAACACTTGGATCCCAAACTTTGTTATATCGTTCTGTTGCTATGATGAGGAAGAAGCATATCAAAGGTCACTGTGCAACCCAGTAGAGTGTGAAGACCTGCCCTAAATGGGTGATGTAGGAAATGAGTTGCTCATAAGCTAAAACCACTATCTCTAAGACATCAAAACCAATACCATCATCATCAACCTGGAGAACTCCCTAGTACATAGGTGCTATGAATATGGAAGATGCTGGAAAAATAACCACATTCCTCACATAGCTACTCAACCAAGAATTACGTAGCAACTGATGAAAGAAAATCACCCAACTCCTGAGAGGGTTGAAATCGGAAAATATGTTGGAACTGATTAACTAATAAGCAACCGAAGTTGATTCATCATTCCCAAGGTGAGTTCTCGAATCACTGTTAGGATCTGAATCAGTATTCTAGGGTTTGAAATCAATTTCTTCCTCCTCAAGGCAAACAAGAGAGACTCCCTCATCTATCATAAAAAGTGGGTTATCGGACGTCCAGTCAGCAGCCACTTCAAACAAGGGGTTATCTACCAACTGAAAGTGTTCTGAAGTTTTGCTACTTAAGCGTTTGGGGTAGCTGTCCAAGTCATAAGTTTGCTGAATGCTCTCAAGTTCATTGATGACTTCTAGGAAAAATTCCTGTCTCATTCTATCCTCATGTTCCCAAGATTGATTCATGACCTTGATCTGATTTTTTGCTCCTTGAAGAGAGAATCGAGCCTCATCCAATGCCTTACGAACATGCTTAAGCTTTCTATTAAGTTCGTCAGTCTCATCCTTCCCTCTATTTGCCTGTTCAACGTATATCTCAACAATCTTAAGGATATAATCCCTGTCAGTTAGCAAATACAAGTAATCTGACTTCATAGTTTCGAGGGCTTTCTTGACCTCCTGCAAGTCATCAACATTCCAATCTCTTCCCATTTCTCTTGGAATCCTCCTGCAAAGTTCATCGACCAACTCCTGAGTCCTGTCATAATGTACTAAAGATGCCACAACCATATCTTCACTAACCCTTAGTTGATTCCTTAAGGTATGCATTTCGTTATCGCTCTGTTGGTACTGTTATTATCTTGCAGTGTTATCTTAGGGGGTTCTTCCAATTTCAAGCCTTGCGTATTAGGAATATAAGATTCATTATAAAAATGCTCCAAACTACTATTACCTTGTGGGCAAACTGCCTCCTCAACCTTCCTATCAAGGCTCACTTCTAAATCACCAACGAAGAAACTTGCACCTTGTGTAAAATCTTCTACGTAATTGTAAGTTGGTTGCTCTTCTCTGATAGTCGTCTGTTCTTCTTTTTCAAGATCATCCAAAAGATAATTCTGGTCTATCCAAACTTCTTCATACACCCCTGTGTGCTGTTCGTATGCAAAAAGATCTTGGGCCAACTCCAGATACTTTCGTTTTGCCATATCAGTCATATTTAGCTGCTCAAGATATAAATCCATATACTCATTGAAAGATAGATCCTTCTGAATTTTGGTAGGAAGTCCCCTGTACTCCTCATAAATGTCGAGTATTTTAGCTTTTACAACGTAGCCTATCTGCTCTTGTGACCTCTTAGTAGCTTTCCTGATATGATCTATAACTCTTTCCATTGCTGAAGTTTAGCTGTAATAATCTGTGCTTAAATTTATAATCAAGGTGCTGAATGTATAGCTGAGAGGGATTTTGTGAAACAGTTCTTAGACAACCTGCAGATACTCTCACCCAGATTGGTGGATACCACTCTTATCTTCTTTTCTCGAAATATTCTAAACAATTGCTGGTAAGTAGATATAAGAGGAATATCGCCAAACAGTTCTCTGGCAACTGATTACAGTTCTTATGAAGATATCTCTGTATCTCAAAATTATACAGCTGGAATTATATCAAACAGTTGGCAAGTTGTAATACAATCAAAATTATTGAACTGGAAGGTTTATATCTCGCTACTTGCAGTTACAGGACTCAAGAGAACAAACCCAAATAAATTTGTAGTTTAAAGACTATAAAATGATATGACTACCATGCACTGTAGCACACTTCAAAATCAAATCGAGATCGATGCCCACGTTGGGACACACTTGACCCACAATCAGCACAGTGAGCCTCGATGAGCACGGAAGGTTTGTCCAAACACCTAATGCAGAGTGAGTATTGTATGGAATTTCCTTTAAATATTGCAGTCGTCCTTTGGCAGTTGTTCATAGCTCCATCGACTTTTTGCCTGACTTGAAGTCTTGAACACCCAAACTACACAGACCAGTGCTTTTGCTCAGCAAATTGGCTACCAATCGTAATGAATTCCCGGCAATGTCTCTACTGTCGAACACTGAGAACTGCAACAACTAGTGTTTTTGCTTAGCAGATTGGCTACCAATCATAATGAATTCCTAGTAATGTCTCTGCTGTCGAACGCTGAGAACTGCAACAACTACCTACTCGAAAAATACCTTATATAGCTCGGCTCCTGATCTTCGAACACTATGGTACTAACAACTTACTTCCCTCGCAACAGTGCCTTCAACTACCTGGAAGTGCTGGGGTCTTCGATTATTATCTCCTTGTCCACAAGTCAGGGCTGAAATTGCTGTTACAGTCACAACTGTGACTTAGGTTGGTAAGCTTCATATATCAATTTCTATTGGAGATTCACGATGCAAGATGTTTCCGCAGTAAAGCCACCACACTTGCATTTAAAACTCCTTGAAAAAAAGTTACAGACTGTAAATGACGAAATTAGCTCTTTGCTTTATTTAACCTAGAAGTTGTCATCTGCCTCGAGCCATGTTTATAGACCCAACAATCATTCATATGATACATCTATTCATCAACGCCAATGTCTACAGACAGTACTATTTTCCAAAAAAAAGACAAGCAAAAAGGAATTAATGTCAGCACGGCTATTAGCTCCAGCTGTCACAAGCGAAACTGGTGGCATACATGTTCGCCTACCAAATGCCAACACATTTCCACCCTGTCAAGAATGTAATGCCGAGTCGCATATAAATCCTTGGACTTGCTGTCAAACAACGCATGTCATGATTTCCTTACGTATGCTTTATAAAGCCTTTGTGTGGGTGTCGTTACCTTCTAGAAATTAAAACGCCTTCTCACAATTACGAAATGGCGTGTCAAGAATTTCCTTTAGATATTAATGGCAATTTTGTTAGACATTCATTAAGATTCTAACACCGTCGGTTACCTTCCTAGACAGCCTCCACTCCACTTACCAACAATATTATTGCGAAAAGGGAAGATTATTAACGTCACTCCAGCTAGGGTAGTGTTCTTGGTTGCCCGCCGTGATAAATCAAACTCTCGACTGCCACTTCCTCACTTCCCTCGCTATTGGATATGCCTCTGTGCCTACCCGCGTATCATTATGAAGAGTCTTTCGACTCGAATGCTGCCTGCGACCTTCTAAAAACCGACAATATATCTCAAAAATTGCTGCACGGTAGACTACTAACCCGTGACCACCGGGCTTGTCTTCGTAGCTGGCTAGTTGCATTTTCTTGCTCTTACTCGTATGCCACAATGTTGGATAAACTGGTCGACTTGGCTGATTCGACTGCCAACTCCCAGTCGGTTGTTGATGCCATGTGTTGCATGCAAACGCCTTTCTCATTCGCAATCTCTGCACCAATTTGACCGTTGATTGCTGCTCTCTCCCTCCACACCTAACCTGTATTAGACGTTGGCTGTTGCCAGCATAACTCAGACTCAACCAACGATTGAAAGCCTTTTCCTAACATGTAAACCAACACTGATACTCCCGACCATGAAATCACTAACTGTTGCCGGTTGACGAAAGGAGTCTGAATCCCGTGAAGACTTCTGACTTGCTATATTGCCGCCCAAGTCGTAGATGCTATAACCTGTTACCCGACCCGTATTTGAATATTGCCTTGAATGCGTCAACTGGCAGTTTATATAACCGTCGCCTAGATTGGTGCTTTACTTGCAACCCAAAAGCTATACTCCCTGCGACCACCTTAACTATTAGTGGGGTGTATGCAATCCGTTTAGGAGGGGAGAGTCACTACGTGACCCGAAGTAGCTGATTGTGATGGTTTAACAAAAGCGTAACAGTCCCAGATGTATTTCGAATTGATACTGCACTTCCCTAATGTAACTCCAAGCTTCCACGGTTTATTTCATGGAGACCATGGCACAGATACAATCACCACACAAAAACTGTTCTCCAAACTAGAAGTTCGATAGGCAAGCAACATCAACTCTGGTATCTTAACCTTGCAATCCGCTACACTATATTTACTTTCAAAACCTTCCAGGCTTCCTGCTATTGCCATCACCCTACTGAAAATCAGAAAGTAGATTCAACTCATACGCAACCAAGAACTTCGATATATATTCAGTTCACAAATTCTCCTGTCCTTAGTTGAATCCACTATTTATACAAGGTTTGAAGTTTGTTGGATCTCATCTAAATGTAATAACCAATTGCGATAAAAAAAACAAGTTCATTCCTGTCTACAACTCTGTGGAGCATTTGCAATACAATCTACAAAAGGTTGACCCTCAGAAACTATAACTCTGACTGCCAAATATGTAGCCATGATAAAATCATGCTCAACAACAAACCAATTTTCTTTGCATGAAGGATAAATCTCTTTATAACCTTTGCTGCAACAATACGCTGCTCAAAATCCAAGTATGCACTTGGCTCATCAATAAGATATATGTCTGTAAAATACTGTGACTGAAAGGCTGAGGATATCTTCCAACCGCATAAATAGTAAATTGATAACCCTGCAGGCTGGCAAAATATGCCAGCTCTGATACCACTATACTATCCTGGTTTGGATTTTTACTGGTTTCTCTATGAACAATATGTCTTGAACCCGATTTCTTTGTTTTCCCCTTTTTAAAGTGAACCTCAGAGTATGAACCCAGTTAACAAATAACCAACCATATGGATGACAAAAAATATTCTAGAACGATATTTGTTCGAACTCATTAAATAACACATTTAGGGAAATACCCGCATGCAGATGAAAATACGAGCAGTAAAGTAAACCCGAACATTCGCCAATAAATTTGTCTTCAAAATGATATTAAAGATTCAAGCATAAGAAAATACATCACAAATCAAAAGCATTAAACCAGCAACCTCACAACTAATCCGGTAGCATGTTTTGGCTTATACAGACACAGTATAATACTCAGTAACTTCCAAACAATTCTTAAGACGTTATTGTATTATACGACAGCAATACAATAACCAGCACTATAAATCCAATCTTAAACACATTTCTACAGTCAGATTGGAAAACTAAAGAGAAGAACTTGTAAGAACAACCGAGACACTTGACATGATATCTCCTTTGACCATGGGTTTTCATCCACTGCCTGCCTGCACGAGGGGCTACATCCTCACACTGGCTGAAAGCTGAAGCTTTCTGAAAACTCTCACAAGAGAGAACTACAAATCTGAATAGTAAATCAAGCATGCCAAAGGAAGGAGCCTCTTGTCTTTTTATTCTCGCAACGATGCCCCTTCGACTTCTTTTCTGGATTTCATCTTATCTGTCCTCGTTCTTTTGTGACCACAAAGAATATTAATTTGACCTCTAATAATAAATCTGTGGTTTACATATCAAATTTAATATTATAAATTCGTTCCCTCTTAATAATTCTAATGTCCACAAATAAGGGACATTACACTGTATGCGTAGCTGAATGACAAAAACACCACATAATGTGATATATGAAATGTGCAATGATAATAATTATAAGGAGTCCCTAACAATATCAAAGAAGCGATATATTAATGAGCAGTGATAAAAGACAAGAGTTGAAGAAAACAAAATCATTATAAAATAAATTTATTAGAAAAAACGGTAGTGATCAAAATCTCATCAATTTGAAGTATGATGTGGAGTGTACAATACGAATCCCGTCATGGAATTTAATTTAATTGAGTCATGAATTAAGGTAGCTGGAAATGTTAGAAAATATACAGAGCTCGATAATTGAAGGTGTCAATGATAGCAAACTGTGCAAAACAAATAAGCCTTGTAAATATAGCAGCAGTAGAACACATCCACGACAGATCACAAGTGGTTTTTTCAAAGATAAGGAAGAGGGACTCCATCTTAGTGAGTATATTTAAACCCATCAATTGACAAGTCAAAGACCAAAAGTTGCACCAATTTATGAATCATATGAACTACAGTAAGTTGAGGAAGCATTCATCTACAGTCAACTTGTTAATGGACAATGGAATATGTGGAAATGATATCAAGAAATAGATTGATATTGGACGAAACATTAAAGGCATATTGAAGATTGGCAATAATCAGAGAAACCTTCCAGATGAAGATCACAAACAAATGGAGAAACGTAGGTGTTCACAACAGCGCTAAATTAATTCATTAAAAACTCCAGATCATCAGATATAATAAGGAGATTGAGTTTAATAAAGTTTGATCTATTAAATGACTAAATTCATAAAATAAAAGGATGGCTCTAACTAAGGATTAAGTTATAAAATAAAAATATTTAGAGAAAAGAAAAGTCACACTCTTTCAATGAAAAGACACTCTAATGATTTTTCAAATATATAAATATGTAATCATATCATTTGAAAAGAGGTGTGTGTAGAGATAGAATAATAATAAGGAGAGTGAAATCAGGATATTGAAAGAAAGAGTAAGAATGTGAGCAGATGAAAGAAGAATAAAAAGAGGAGTGAAAATAAAGAAATATATATATATTCAGATGTAAATCTGATATATAATATATGTTGGATAGATGAGATAAAAGAAGTATAATATCATGCAGATTGGGGACATTATATAAAAGATATATTTATGAGACCTATATGCAGATGTAGAAGAAACAGATGCAAATTATAAAAAGAATGTGCAGACTTGAAGTAGAGATTTGATTGTCCATCATCAGTTGAAGAAATCAACATAGACAAGGTGAAAAGAGTTTGTGTGTAGTGGGTTGGTGCTCACGAAGATGACAGTGGGAAATTGGTGCTTCCAGTAGGTCGGAGCTTGCGAAGTGTGGCAGTTGGAGCTTCCAGTGAGTCGGTGCTCATAAACATAGAGGTTGGAGCCTCTAGTAGTTTGAAGCCTACAAAACATTGTAAAAGAATTGGGTTATGTAAAATCTTGAGTTATTGTGTTCTTGTGCATGATTGTTCATTTCAGCATTTGAAGTTAATTGTTTGGATAAAAGTTTTAAATTGGCAAATTTATTATTATATTGATTTACACACCCCAATTGTGTGCTCTTCACTATACTTTGGCTTTGGTCAGTGCTTTCCCCGGACACCATATGGTGCTCCTATTGTTTGCTGTGCTTTTACTTTGTTTGAGCAGTCCCTTGGACCCTTATGTTGGTCTGTTGTTAGACATTAATAATATTATCTTATCTATCTTATCTTCAAACTCCATTGCAAGATTCATCGTATTGTTATTTCTGGTTGCTAGGAAATATGGTGAAAAAGATGCGAATTTCAATGCTGATGGTTATCAGTTCCATTCTACATATTTTAAACTGCTGCTAAGTAATTTTCAAAATAACAGTAGAAAATCGGTGCTGAAACTTCATATTTTTACTAACCTGGGTGATCAGCAAGTTTGTCTAAGCCTAGACAACTAGATCTCGGAGCAGAGTTTGAGGTTCATCTATCTTGGTTTTGTGTAAACTATTTGCTGCACTTGAAATGCGCTTACCATTGTGGAATTTTTTATAATCCACAAATGTTTTGCTGACTGTATGAGTCTGGGATTTTATAATCAGATTTGTCATTAAATCTGGACTCATTAATCAAGGTACTTCCGCAACATTATATTGACTAAATGTTAAGCATCTCCAATTTACAATCAATATTAAGCATCTTCAATTACCATTCTTTAGATTTATGTGGTCTGTTAAGCTCAGCATGGTTTGTGGCTTGTATTAGCCTATCAGTGGCCCTTGTTGGTTATGTCGGTTAGAGGGTCCCTAGTCGCAGAACTAGAGGTCAATTCCCATTTCAGAGGATGAGAGTGTTTAGGATTGCTTTTCTTTTGGATTAGTTTAGAACACTTACTATTTATAGTATCTATTTTAATAAAGTCTAGGTTTCTATCTTTGGAAGAATGCCTAAACAGGTTTGTGGTAGTGTGAGATTTGGCACTATTGGTTTGATTAGTTATTAGGAGACTTACTATTTATAGTAAGACAATGTTAAGAAGTTGCTATATCTTGCAGTGCACTTGGATTCATGGTCTACACTCTGGTTGACTCATTTGACAGTTGGCTTAGAAGGATGACTTTATTGAGTGCATTAGTATTGTTTAATCATTAAATAGAGTTTCTTTACTAATGATAAAGCTATAATAACCCTAATTTATAAAGCCATTTTAATGAAAGGGTACAAATGACTTTAAGTCGTGCACTAAAATGTCACTGATTAAAAGAAGGGCAATTTATTGTTAAGTCCCTAAGTCAACGTGAGCGCATGAAAAGAAAATTACATTTAATGGTTTCAAACAAAAGCAAGTAGAATTTCATGTGAGGGGAATTTAATGAGTTGAATAAAAAGAAAAGTAAGTGATTGGTGTGAGAAGTATATTAAGGACAAAAAGAAAAGTCGACCTCATTACAAAAGGAATACTTGATATTCTTTGGTTTGAAGATCTTCTTGAGAATTGGTGAAACTTTCCAAGAGTTTCTACAAATTGGAGAGTTGTGGTCTTTTTCAAGGATTCAACATTTGAGGTGTTGAAATAAACATTGAATTTTTTTAAGAGTGGCTTATCTTCAAGCTACATTTGTGCTGAAAACGGTGAGGGGAAATTATAGTTGTAGGCTTGTCGAGATGGTAATTGTAGAACTATTTCATAGGAAGCTATCAGTAATAAATCACACCTTCTTGATAGAGTTGGATTAGGTTTAGAGGCAAGCGATCACCATTAGAGGTTGGTGTTTGAATTCAAGGACATTGTTTGGTATTTGGGGTGTCTAGTTAATCGAAGGTGGAGTGGCTACAATTACAAGTATTGTTTGATGAAATTTGAGAGTATTGTGGCAAAGATTCAAGGCTGTATTTGGTTCTAGGTTTTCCTATGAACTCCAATTTAATTTTCAGTTTCAATAATTGCTATTGTTGCTATGTTACCATCTAACAATTATTTAAAAGATAGTCTCTACTAGGATTTGCTAGAGTTAGGCTTCATTTCTTGTATTGTCGATTGTTTGCAAATTCATGTTTATTTATTGTCGATAGGTTTGGCTAGAGGTTGAGCTAGTATGCTGATCTTAATGCCAAATTGGCTAGATTTCAGCCAAAATACTGATCTTAAACATGCCACCAGCAAGCTCAATCTTCTTGTGTTTGATGGCAGTGGGAAGGTCACTGCTAGAATTTGGATTTATAAAGTTGATACATTTATGACTCTATGGGCTATGACAAAGGTAGATGCAATTAAGTTTGTAGCATTGTGTTTCGATGGTGCATCTCACGAATGGCAGCGCCATGGAATGGCCACTTTGTGGCATAATCTTATTACCCTCATCATTAGTTCTCTGACAGGTTGATCAAGCATTTTGAAAAAAAGATCTAGATTCATATTTCAAAGATCTTGTTGAGCTTAGAAAGGTGGGCAGTTTGGATTCCTTCATTTGTGAGTTTTAGAGGCTTGTTGTGATGATTCTTGATGTGACAGAGAAACTTGGTTATGCTATATATTGAGGGACATCAAGAGCTATTAATAGGCTGGCTTAAGGAATTTGATCTGCCTTTCTTGTATGGTGCTATCAAGAATGCGAGAAGTATGGAGCTTGTAGCTCATAAGAGGCAATTTCAGCTTAAATCAACCACTTTGCCTTTAGAGGAGGATCATCCACTAGTTCATGATCAAAAGAAGAAATCAGTAGCAAAATATGATGTGGCAACTTGTGAGGATTTGAGAAAGAGCGAGTGCTATGTAGTGTAAAGAACCCTATCATTGTGACCACACTTGCTAATTAAGGCCCTAGGGAAAAGCTCGCTGTCTTATGTGGGTTTACTATGGTGATGATGAGGAGGCTGAAAATGAACATCAACCAAATGTTCCTGAGGTTTATGGGGCTTAGAAAGCCTCTCTTGAGTTTGGTCTTGATGTGAAATTATCCTTGATGACATTTTCCACCACATCACCACTTGTATTTGCTTTCAAGATTAGAGGATTAGTGGATGGATAATGACATGTTGCCATGCTTGATCTTAGGGCTACACATAATATCATTGACAAGGGATTTTTCAATAGGTGTAGACTTCACACAAAGGGTTTTGCTGGATTCCATGTCAGTGTGGAAGATGGTTATACCCTATCTTGCAATAGGCGTATATGCAACCTCACTCTTTCTTTTGATGACTACGAACTACAAGCTGATTTCTATGTAGTCAACTGGGATGAGTTAGACATAGTGCTGGGTATGTAGTGGCTTCAAGATATTGGAGAGTTCACTCTCAACCTACCTTTGATGAAGACGAGATTCGAGTACAAAGGCAAGAGGTATGTGTTAAGAGGAATCGCAAAGGGAAGTTTGCGCTCTATTTCTCTTGTTCGAGAAAAGGGCAAGTTGATAAAGGGGGAGCATGATTTGATTCGAGAGTATGACACATATCATACCTCTGATAGTTCTAGGATATGTAATTCTTGTTAGCATTGAGGTGAGGCTCATTTTGTGAACAATCCTTTGTTTGAGATGGATACAACATTGTCATATTACAATCTGCTTTGTGAGGTTGATGTTGATCACTTGTGTTAGATGAGCATTCATGATATTTGGGATTTTGTGAGTGCATTAGGATTCCAAACAATCCTTGCAGAAGAATTTTCAAAGGTGTACATGGTGACGAGTGCATATAGTTTTTCATTTGATCCACATATATTTGATATTTTCTGGATGCACAATTCAGTGGTGCATGATATGAATGATATGTATGATATCTTATCTTTTACAGTGAATGGGGACTAATCTTGCTAGCCTACATAGTTGCTCCCATGTGATGCTTTTGCTCTTGCAACGTTACATATTGTGATAGTTTCAATTTGGCAATATTATGTTGGTTGTATTGATGATGGTGCTGTTACAAGAGTTGGTCGGTGATGATAGGGACACTATATAATCTTATTTGTGGGACCCTAGTGGAGTTATGATTTCTCTTCATGTCAAGTACAATGTACACTGATCTTTAAGATGAGAGATTGCTTGGGAACAAACAATTTTAGGGAGGGCAAATTGTAATGCCCTTATTTTAGCTCACCATGGTTTGTGGCTTGGATTAGCCTATAAGTGGCCTTGTAGGTTAAGTCCATTAGGTGGTCCCTAGTGGTAGCACTGGAGGTCGATTCCTATTTCAGAGGTCATGGGGTGTTCAAGATTTTTCTTCCTTTGGATTAGTTTGGCACACTTACTATATATGGTAAGTGTCTATTTTAGCAAAGCCTAGATTCCTACTTTAGCAAAGTCAAGAACAAGTTTATGGCAGTGAGAGACTTTACACTCTTGTTTTGAGTAGTAATTATGACACTTACTATTTATAATAAGTCAATGCTTAGAAGTTTCTATATTGACAGGGCACCTAGATTCATGGTCTACACAGTGGTTGACTCATTTGCCAGTTGGCTTAGTGGAATGACTTTATTGAGCACATTAGTTCTATTTAATCATTGATAAAGTTGCTTTGTTAATGATAAAGCTATTATGAACTTTATAAAGTCATTTATATGAAACGGGCCAAATGACTTTACGTCATGTGCACTTAAATATCACTTATTGAAAGGAGGCTAATTTATTATTAAGTCCCTAAGTCAAGGTAAGCACATGAAAAATAGATAGCATTTAATAATTTAAAACAAAAGCAAGTAGAATCTCATGTGAGGGGAATTTAATGAATTGTCTAAAAAGAGAAGCAAGTATTTGGTGTGAGAAGTAAATGAAGCAGAAAAAAAAAAAGTTGACCTCATTATGAATAGAATACTTGACATTGTTTGGCATGAAGATCTTCTTGGGAATCGGTGTGACTTTCCAAGGGTTTCTGTGAAGTGGAGAGATTCTTCTCCAAGGATTCAACATTTGAGGTGTTGAAATAAACACTGAAATTTTTTATAGAGTGGCTCGTCTCAGAGTTACATTTGTGCTGAAAACGGTGAGGAGAAACTATAGTTGCAAGCTTGTTCAAAGGGTAATTGCAAAACTATGTCATAGGTGTCTATCAGTAATGAATCACAGCTTATTGATAGAGTTGGATGAGGTTAGAGGCAGGCGATCCTCATTGTATACCCACATGAGACCATTAGAGGTTGGCGTTTGAATTCAAGGACAAACTGTTTGGTGTTTGCGATGTCCATTCAGTCAAAGGTTGAGTGGCTACAATTAAAAGTATTATTGATGAATTTTGAGAGGATTGTGGCAAAGATTTAAGTTTGCATTTGGTTCCAGGTTTTTGTATGAACTGCAATTTAATTTTTAGTTTCAATAATTGCAACTATAGCTATGTTATTATCTATTGATTAAATAAAAGATAGTTTTTCCCAAGATTTGCAAGAGTTAGATTTGATTTCATGTATTGTTTATTGTTTGCAAATTCATATACAATTATTCTCAAAATGACAAAATACACAAACTCTGCAAAAGTATATTTTAACAAGTGCAGTTACAGGATTGGTTAGAGGTTGAGCTAGTGTGGCTCACTACATATCATTACAATGTACATGCGTCACTAGTCAATGTGCACCTTTGAGTGAGGTTATTACATATATTGGTTTTATATTCAAGTGCATATTTAAATATGGGTTATAATTATAGAAGAAAAATAAATGTTTTTATCACTGGAATCCACCCATGCCTATTATTGGGATGGTTGTGATTTGAATTGAAATGCTCTGTTTTAAATCTCCTCAATATACATATAGCTGTAATACAGTATGTTTTCATTTCAAAATTATGTTTCAATGCCTAGAGGTGGGTGCAACTAATTATGCCCTTGTAGTTTTGATGAATAAAAAATCAAACTTATTTTTCCTTACCCTATGTGCTACTATGCACATTCATGATTTTTTTTACTTTGAAAAATCTATACTTTGTTCAGATTGATGACAATTATTTGATCACAAAAAAATTACACCTCTAAAAGTTTGTCACCTCATGGAATATGATCTGAAGTCTTCATGAAACCCTTTCCCCCTTTCTTTTGACTACTTTGTTTTATTTTCAATATTCTAATGAACATTATTCCTGTATAATAACAAAGAATAAAGAAGATGAAAGCAACATGGACAAGTGAGACATTGCTTTGGTTCAACCAAAACATAAAGTTTTTAACAAAAAATTGGGCACAATATAGTTTTTTGTTGTGTACAACATTGTGAATGAAAACTAACCATGGACATTGTTTATTTGGAGCATTTTAGTCTGGCTTCCGCTGCTCATAGAATTTACTGTATTCTAATTTTATCAAACTAAATGATTGTTTTTGAAACTTCATAGCAACTGACTATGGGGGATACCTTGGCAGTCTCAGCGACACTAGAGCATCCCCCTATTGGGAGCTTGAGGAGCTGAGCTTGTTTGATGAGGATTGGAATTTTCAAATGAAAATCTAGAATTGGTTGGGGTCCTGTTTGGAGTAACTTGTTGATTCTGAGTCAAGCAATGATAATTAACTTTTCAGGTTAATGGGAGATGTGTCTATTGAAAACTATGCTTATTGAGCTTCCTTTTATATACTTGAACAGGTGAACCTAAGCATGTTTTTCTAAATTAAACAATGTAATAAAATTGTTTTATTTTGATTATCAAATTCATATGATCATTTCATAGGTCTAGCTACAGAATTTTAACTTTTAATCATCAGTTTAATTTAATATTAGATACTCATCTTTGGCGAACTCAATTTTTGATTTAATGTTGAATGTCATGGATGCTTTTTCAGCTCTTTAGATTGTTTTATTATACAAATTGAAAAGGTACAATTATATACTTGTTTGAATTATCTCCATTTCACAAATGCATTTTTTTCATCCCCTTGTTCTGAAATTTACAGAACAGTCACTATTCAAATTTTCATGATTATTAGTGCTAGATATATTTAAGTAAAATGAGTGCTTTAATTTCTTTATTTATTTTTCCATTAGTACAATTGCACTGTTAACTTTTTTTCTTTTTGGCGTAGCATATTCAAATAAGATTTATTAAGAACTAAATTGTGAAAATGGATGGATCTGTTTCGTTTCAAGAAGCATGTCTTAACCTTCTTTGTTTTCTAATGGTTCTTGACCTTTTGGGTGACTGTGGTTAATGTGTGCATTCATTGGATCTTCCTATTTTTGGGAGTAACTCACTAACATCCCAAATGCATTCTATTTGTTAGAGTGCACTTGATACTTCATTGTTATACAAGGTATGGGTATGTTTACTGTATGGTGGTTAGGGTAGCAAATGCACTCAAGTGACATAGGATTAATAGTGATTTTTATCAGTACTCCTAAAAGAAGATTTAAAATTTGTTCAATCTTCGTTGATGATCTCTGGTGCAAGAAAAAAGGTGCAAGTGATTGACAACTAATTCAGATAGGAGTAAGAGTTTAGTCAATTTAAAAAATATTACTTGCCTGTTTTGTGAAATGTTGTCAGCTTTATTGTCTTTTGAAATGCTATTAGTGTACAAAGGTGTTGTTCTTTTTCCTTTTTTCTTTTGCAATATATTTAAATATTTCCTTGTAAATATTGCTATATATGATCCATTTATTGTTCTTTAATTTCACCAATATTTTCTATTGTAGGAAAATGTAAATGTGCACTAGTTTATACATACTTTTGATATGAATTCAATGTGCAGGTTCTAAATGAGTTACGTAGAATGAAGAAGTGGGCAGAGTCACACGTAGGAGATAATTGTTGTTTTCACTATCGCCGGGTAATTCTTCACCATAGCTTTAAACTGTTATATTAGTTAACATTTAGTTTTAAAGAAGAGACAATAACAACTAAGATCCTAGTGCATTATTTTGCATGTAAAACATTGCTACTTTAGAGTCTCAGAACATGGAAATTTTATTGTTTTGACTTTGCATGGTAAAACTAGCACACTTCAAAACATTTGCTAGTTGTAAAGTAACAATCAAATAAATAAAGTATTATCTGCTATTAAACCTGCAATAGAATAAACAATGGATTGTCTGCTATTAAACCTCAAATAAAATAAATAATGGATTATTTTCTGTAACGACATATGATGTTTATTTTGGAAGTGTTAATATAACTTCTATTATGTGTATTCTTCTGATTTGTTGGATCCAGTAATGCTAAATTTTTATATGTGTGAGTTGGGTGTAAGAACCCTGACAGGTTCTAACTCTACCAAACCACTTACTCGGTACGCAAATGATATGTTTTCCTTGGAATCTGATTGTTATATGAAATTCTTGAGTTTACCTACTAATTCTGGTTTGAGTTTTTAGTTTTGGGCTCTTAGGAACACTTGTCATGTGTAGTCTATGCTTCTTGTTGTAGTTTCTTTTTGATGTTCTTGGTGTTGTCAATAAACATATGCATTTAAAGGGCTGAAAAAAATATATGGAGATGTCTGATACGGAATGGACGTGCAATACAAGACTTCTTATTTCTGATGGATTATGAAGACCGAAAATAAATGTAGCTGATTCCTACAGCCAAAAAGCATTTCTACAAACACTTGGTATGCATACTAGATATTTGATATGAACTGAAATGGGTAGCAGTTTGAAAGTGTAATATCCCTGATTGATTCTGACTGAATTTAATAAAATCGTGAACTGGAATAAATTGTCACAACATATGTTGAGGGTTTCAGTTGTGGTTATTTGAGCTATCCCAATTCAGAGCTACTGAGGGTTGTTTAATCATTCACCCTGCAACTTCTAGTTATTTTGAAAATAAACATTGATAAACAGAGAGCGCATCTTATTCTTAATAAATCATGAGTGTACATTCAGTCAATCCTGTGAAATGAGACACAAATATTTGAAGCAATATTGGCAATCACCAGCAACTTAAACATTCACCAATTTCTATCATAGCAATAATTTATATGACAACAGTTTCTTAGCAACCACAGTCTTTAAGACATGTAACCAGTGAACATGAAATATGATGCGCATTTAACAGCACCTGGTTATTGATGCCATCGAATGGGAATCATGGTCGGTAGTTATTGAGCAAGATTGGAAAATCAAACAATACATATCTAGGAGCATGCCAGACTCACGCCTCACTATACATATGACCTGGTTCTTTCACAGAGAATAATCACCAGCTTCTCAGGACAACAGATGCGGCATCCCAGTTATTCAACATTACTTTAATCTCCTTGTTGAAAGTTTATTGATAATAATATTGGGGATGCTGGGTTGCAGAAGATTATCCCATGTTTCTGAACACGAGCCGACAATCCACCCTCCAATCACTTTATGACTCTCTCTCAGTCTGTTGATATTACACAGTGACTTGCAATGCCATATAGTCCCAATCCATGACATCTGCAGCTGTTTCCTCCTCTAGAACACTTGGAGACAAACCTTCACCTCCGTTTCAAACTGCCAAAAAATGTTAAATCAATGGTGGCTGTGAATTCACACAGTTTGTTTGGGGCTATGTCCAAACAAATTCCAAGGTTTGCATTTTGGAAATGTTGTAGTCACAGAGACACACAAATCACTTGTAATTTTATAAATCTTTCTTCCAAATACTGATGTTCTTTCTCCCCTCTTTCATTTGGTAATAAGAATCTCTGTAAGGCTTGAGCATCTCATGGAAAGGGTGTTTAAGTGTAACACCACAGAACATGTGATTGCTTGGTTGTGGGCGTCTGGTCTGCATGCTTGCCAAGCTGCGCGGGCTCTGCCAGGGATATCATGAACTGCCTAACATATAAAGTTTGGGGGCCTTCTCTTTTCGAGTCCAATTGGGCTTCAGTCAAGAGAGTCCAAATCCTTTTTATCTGGCACATCATCAGACGTCATTGGTCCATCCCCCACAGTATCATTTTGGTTGAGTTTGGGGCTCATCCTTTCAGATTGAGGGTCACCTTTGACTTGATTTGGTTTCTTCATTCGCTTTGGAGTTTTCTGGACTCTACTGGAGGCCGTCACAGATATCCTTCACTAGCCTATTGCTCCTCCGAGGTAGTTGCGGGCTCTAATCGTGATAGTCGAGCTTGCTACTAGTTCATGCAGGCCTTTTCCCTCCTTGGCTCGATAGGGATTGCAATGGATCACTTTCCCTCTTTCATTTCTCTCTAGATGCTCCCACTTACTTCCTTCCCCCTTAGTAGGAGCTCCGCTCGAGGATGGCTTTCTACACTAAGCACTACATGGATATCTAGGACGGGATCATTGTGCACCCTTGGTACCTTACTCGTTGTTGGACTCATGGCCTTTGTATCTCCTTGGGATATTTAGAGTAGGATCTCATCGGCTACGTATCTAGAGGGATTGCTAGATTGACAAAGAGGACATGATCTACTGCCTCTGCCTCCTTGGAGAGGTGGACATCGAGACCCAATTTGTTTTATGATTCCCCATCTACTACGAGATCAGGGTGAGGTTCTACTGCTTGTTCAAGGAGTGCATGTTCCTCTCCATTTTTCAGATATATGAACCAATGATATGTTGCACTTTATCTGCAGAATGCCTTGTGGCTCCATGATCACACTCTACAAGTCCTAGTCTCTTCGAGGTAGACTTCTGAACAACTCATCACCTCCTTCATGCTTGTGCTTCTTGCGAGGGGGATGAAGCAATCTTTCAGCCCTCCCTTGGGTCACACAAGATCTGTGAGGCCTCATAGAGGTCGCACCCGACATCAACACCCCATCTCCAGTAGCTCTCCGAGGCAATCACCTGGGGCACACCCTTGCCCTGGATGGTATCCTTCGATTTTTGACTACTTCTCATGTAAGGACTATCTAGCTTTTAGTATTATGTTGTCTTGTTCTTTTTCTTTCTTGTTCTTGTTCTTTCCTTGGACATTGTTTGGTGCTCCCTCTGCCAGTGTTTGCCTTGTACTCTTTTCGGTCCCCTAGACCATTGTTGGTCTCTTGGCAGATGTCAATAAATGTATCCTATCTTATCTTTGAGAGAAGTTCGAGGTGCAATCCCTTGCAAATGAGTTCTTCTCTGTAAAAGAAGTTCAAGGCGCAATTCCTTATTAATGAGTTCTTCTCTGTGAGAGAAGTTCGAGGTGCAATCCCTTGTTAATGAGTTCTTCTCTATGTGAGAAGTTCAAGGTGCAATCCCTTGTTTATGAGTTCTTCTTTGTGAGAAAAGTTTTAGGTGCAATCCCTTGTTAATGAGTTCTTCTTTGCGAGAGAAGTTCAAGGTGAAATCCCTTGACCCATCCTCTACAAGTTGACATGATGGAAGTTAGGAGTGTGAGTCCAAAATTTGTTGTTATGTTACTTTCTTCATCCTCTAGAAGGAACATTTTTTGTTAAAGGTTACTTTGTTCATCCTCTAGAAGGAACTATGGTGAACATTGTTATATTGAGATAACAATTTTTCTTTTATCTATGATGAAACTTGTTGTTGATGTTACCTTTTATTGCAGCAAAGTGCACTTGTCATCATATGGAACTCTTAGAATCTCTCTCTTGGTAATAGGGAGTGTTGAGTCTAATGGTAGCTGTGAGACAGATTCTACCTCATGTCAAATCTCTGCATTATTTGGCTCTGCACATGCCATCAGATTTCTCTCATGTTCCTCTGCTTGTTGTTGCTCTGTATAGTTGTTCAGTCAGTTTTGTGTGTGCGCAAACCTTCTTTTCTACCTCTCCTCTCTTCTTCCTTATCATGTGTGTGAATATGGCTATGTCCGTTTGGGCCACATCCTTCCTTGCATCTCTTGTCCTTGTCTTGTTGCCTATTTGGCATCCACAGCTTATTCAGATCTTTTTTTATGGTTCGTTCTGCTTGGTGACACTTGATGTTACTCTTCTTTTGGTTCAAGAGCAGCATCCTTATGTTTGACCCTTTAATTCAATTAGTTGAAATTATCATGATTTTAATGTCCTTCAATAATATATGAAAGGAGTCTTGAAGACCATAGGAGTGGATATATTATTATTTTTCTTTGTATCATTAGTTGGTTGCATGTTTCACATATAATACATCGCGTTTTCTTATGGAGGCCAAGAGAATGCCAAAAAACAGGAATATGAGTAAGGTGATACATGCATTTTGTATATAGTGTCTTTTCTTTGGGAAAAGGTTTTGGTATATGTCTATCATCAAGGATCATTTTTGGTGTGCTGTGTTTTAGAGATTTTGATTAGACGAAAGTCTGCTACCTCTGCTTTTATTATTCTTCATATGTACAGTGATCAGGGAGAGTTGAGTGTAATTGACGTTCTTATCATATCAGCTTTCACATTGAGTTTATGTTTGAGAAGATACCTGTGTGTATCCTGTGTTAATCTCAGCTGATCATTTTTATTTGTGATCACTGTTTGATCATAGCTTATAGAATTCATCAGAGAATGACAGAGGTATTGTTGTTGTTTTTCAGAAGTCAAATAAAGGATTTACTTTTCTGTGGGCTGGGTTGTTTCCTTCATTGAGGAGGGTTTTTCCCAGGATAATAATTATGTCATTCGTTATTGTATTTCTGATTTTTACATTCCTATATTCTGGGTCTGAAATTTAACATTTAAAACCACACGATTTATTGTTCTTATTATAGGTTTCTTTTCTTGCTTATGTGATTCAAATTTTTCTATTGTTTTAAAATTTCTAGTTTTGACTTCCCCTGTTCCTGCTCACTCAGTCGGTTATATTATATTTTTGGAGCCCATATTTGCAATATCTTCTTTTGGACTTGCTTACTTGGTCTGATCTCTTATATTTATTAAGCCAATTTCTGCAATATCTCTGTTTTCTTCACCTAATGCTAACAAATGTTTAATACTTTCACTGTTTTCTTTCTTTGGGTTTACCTCTGTTTTGCATCCATGGTTTTTCTCGAATAAAGGTTTTGTCTTGTTTTTCTTTTATGGTTTGTTTTGGAATGATAGTTACAATGGTTTTCAGGATGAAGGAGAATAATTAAAGAGTGCAAGATAATGGTGAGTAGGAATCACCGGTCATCTATTTGTGGCCATTTTCCTAATGATGGGCGCAAGAAAATCATGGTTACGTGCAAAAATATTTTGTGCAGTTTCTGCCAACTTGGAAACCCTCATTTTCTTCTGAAACCACATCAAACTGTATTACTTTACCCGCTTCCTACCCCCATGCAGGAGTGCGGCCAAAAAAATACCTCTAGGCATATAAAGAATATAACACAAAATTGCCAAAACCCATGCTTTGGTGCCTAAATAGCTGAAAATCCTCATGCACACTAACTTCGAAAGATGACACTGTACAGACCATTGGAAACTTAAAATGAATATGCTTTTGGAAATTATGTAATTTTCTCTCTCTCACCCACCTTATTCAGCATCTATATCAATGAGCAAGAGGCTTTTCTTTGGGACTCTTCTCTCCCCGACAATGGCTGCTACTTGCATCAGGTTATGATCTCCATCTTTCATTTCGCTGATGGTGTGGTTCTTATGGCTTACTCTCGAGAGGGTTTTTATAGGCTTCTTGATGGGTTAGCATCCTTTCATGACTTACGTCAGCTTGTTGTGAACCCAGGCAAGACTCAGATCATGGTCTTCATATGCTTGAAGACTTCGCATCTACATTTCTACTTTCAGGGTCAAGAGATTGAGATTGCTTCCTCTTATACCTAGGGGTTAAGTTCTCTAGGCCTTGCCTTTAGCTTGAGACAAGCCATTCAGTTGAGGGTCAGCAAAAGGATGGGCTCCCTTGCCATGATGGAGAGGCAATGCTTTAGACATCATTTTTAGGACACTATGTCTAAGTTGTCCCTTCTGGACTCCTTTGTTAGACTGACAATTCTCTATGGCTCTGTGGTATGGGGCTCCTCCCTTCTTGGTTTGGATTGGGCCTCGATCGAATGAGTTCATACACTTCTCCTTTGACTCATTCTCAGATGTCATCGGTCCACCCTGCATAGTATTTTTCTTGCTATGTTTGGCATTCACCCCTTCAGACTAGGAGCTATCTTTGATTTGATTTGGTTTCTCCACTGCCAATGTGGCTTTGTTGACTTCGCAATGGGTCAGCACCACTACTCTTATCCAACCTATAGCTCTTTAGTTTCCATTGCTGACACTGGCTCTGCCACCAGGGCCCATTGTTAGAACACTCAAGCCACCACTTTGCTAGGATCTATTGGGATTGAGATTGATAGACTTCCCCCTTCCAGTTCTTAGTGGATGCTCCTTCTCACCTCCTTCCTTCGCAGCAGGAGCTGAACGAGCATGTGAGACTTGACATTCATAGGCATTACATTGTCATGACTTGGAGTAATCACCAGGGGGCTTATGTTTGCAGATGACCTTCTATGCTAAGCAGTTTTTGGATATCGAGGATGGAATTATTGCGCACTCGAGTTACTTGTCACGGTGATGGATCTATGCCCTACATATCTCCTTGGGTTCCTTCCAGATCAATTCTCATAGGTTGTGGATCCAGACCAATCACCAAATTCATAGAGAGGACCAGATTTGCCGGCTATGTACCTTGGCTAAGGCGGAGATTGAAACCCACTTCATTTTTCAATGCCCCACTTACTATGAGATTGAAGGGAGATATTACTGCTTATTTAGAGATTGCCAATCCCTTTCTACCTTCTCCAAATACATAGACTAGAGGTGTTTTTGCTTTGCCTTTGCAAGACCATGCATCTCTATGACCACTCTCTGCAACTTATTTTTCCCTAGAGCCAGGCCTTAGATCAGCTTATCACTACCTTCTTCTCACCCTTGCCTCTTGCTCAGGATGTGAGGCATCCAACTAGCGCTTCTACCACCGGTCTTCCCAAGTCCATGAGACCTTGTAGCGGGATTACTCAGCAATGTCACCCCTCTAGGTGTACTTAGAGATGTGCTAGGGTTTTGGATTACCCTGGGCATTACCCTCTTATGGTAGACTTCTTTATGCCAATAAAGGATCTCTAGTCCTTGCCTTGATGATGTTCTTGCTTCTCTTTCACTTTCGTTTCCTTCTGTTTTTCTCTTTCATGGACACTATTTGTTGCTCCTATTGGTGTTAGTCTCCATGGTTGTATGCTTTCAGCCCCTTAGACCTTTTTTGTGGTCTCTTGTTGGACATTAATAAAATTATCTTGTCTTCATAAAATCATTAGGATCACTACCAATCATCATGGAATATATTCACAAACTTACTTGAATAATGTTTTTTTGCACTAGACTTATTTACAGGATATGATTTTGAAACTGCAACTAATGGTTTTTCATAATAAAACAAAGACGATCTATAAAGAGTTTTTCCCAACAAATTGTTGAACAAATAATTGAATTCCTTTTCATGGGACATTAACTGTTTTTAACTACCAATGATTAACTGAAATAACCATGTAATAACTATAATAACGATTAACTAAAATTAACTGTATCAAAGATCAACTGAAATAACTAAAATAACGATTAATTGAAATAACTATATCAATGATCAACTGTAATACCTAAATAACAATTAACTGAAATAACTATATCAATGATCAATTGTAATAATTGTAATAACGATTAACTGAATAACTATATCAATAAACAACTCTAATAATTGGAATAACGATTAACTATCTTTTTCTACATAAAAGTAAAGTAAATGCTTAACATTGAAAGAAGAAGAACATACAAGTAATATCCAGTGAGTCTTTAGTTGGTTGTGCAAGCTTTGGCTTTTTGTAAGAGGAGAAGCATTGACTCAGGCTTAACCTCCCAATCTCAGACCATACTTATCCCCACACAATCTATTGAATTAGAAAGACCCTCACTACCTCAGGTTCGGGCTTGGGATACTTTTAGTTTAGCCACCTGAGCATTTCAATATTTAGAATGTCCGCACAATTATGGACGGACATGTCTGAATAACTGGCACCACTGACATCAAGTGATCATAGATGGAAAACATGCCTTTAAATGACCTTGGGCAAGGTTTTTTTGATGGGTTCAATGACCCGATCACCACTGCTTGACTTGACAATAGGGAAACAATATTATGGACAAGCATGAGCTATTAAATGAAATTAATTTAGAATTATTGTATCATGTCTGATTTTATTCCCATGTCATTGCAGATTTCATCTCACCTCTTCACCTTTCCATGGCTATACAACTGGTGTGTCTTAGGTGCTCGGAAATTCAGAGCAATCAAGTCTATCCATTGATTCTCAACTGATTCATGAATATTATATGTTTCTAGCTTATCACAATCTGTGACTTAAAAGAATATGTTCTTTAAGACTTGTAGAAATATCATTGATTCTGACTTCCAAATGGTATATTTAAATCATGATTTCATTACATCATAAATATCTCTTTCTTAAGAGGAACTAACCTATAATACTTATGATGAGCATAACTACAGTATACTATTATGGTAATTGGATTTCAATAACATTTGGTAAAGAAATATTCAGCAATATTTGGAACATGATTGATCACATAACTTGATATAATCTGGAAGATAGGAGTCTAGCTGGATGCTGTGATTCGACTCTTCCTTGAAATGATCTTCAGATGCAAAAACTAGTACAAAATATATCACATTTTCAGTAGGAAGATTAATACAAGGCAGAAAAGAGATTGGCAATAAATGTTGAGATATATCAGATGGTATTTGTAGAGGTATCGGGTGGTAGATGAAAGTTCGGATGCTTGGAAAATATAGAAGTCAGATGCTTGGAAAATATAGAGGTTAGGTGCTTGGAAAATATATCAATCGGGTGCTTGAAAAGTATGTCTTCTGCCTCTCTCTCGACTTCTTAAATAAAAAATGTGTCTCTTTATCTTTCAAGAAGCCATAACATAAAAGAAATGTCTTGGCTCTTGAACACCCAATAAATATGCTAAGTGTTACAATTGGTTTCAAGTAAGAAAAATGAAATAAAAAAGATGGAAAAAGATTTGAAGGTTATAAATTGAAAATAATTATGGTTTATATCTATCTACATACATGTAGATATAATTATGGGGTGACATCATACTATTATATAAGAAATAATAATACTATGGTGTCATTTTATTCTTATAACTATGTGTATGTACATAGGTATTTATTATAATTATGTGATGGAAAGGTCAATCAAAATCCTTTGAGGTACTTATTATATTCTAATTAAATTATTTTATGTTTTAAAATGTTTTCTTAATAGCTCATGTGAGTCCTTCAATTGTATCCTGAAGTTCAAGTCGCTAGGTCCTTACCAAAGCAATTTAAGGTCATACCTGTCATCTTGATGATTGGACTGAGCTAATTTCCCATTCCGTTGATCCCGTTTAGCAATGCTTTCCCCCTTCATCTTCTCCTGCAATCACCCGTGCAACATTTCCACAATAATAACAAGTTGCATAATAATTTTCATATTAACATTTAAAAGAATTTAATTATTAACCATAATTCCAAAATCAAGCAACTGCTAAACATCACATGACAAATAATGGATAACGACCATCTTCATTAAATAGTTAATACAATGGGTATAAATAATTACCTACTTCACATGATTATGAAAGAAAAATCCATTCAATCAAACGGCTGGACAAATTTAAAAGTAGGTCAAAATTTGGGATGTAACAGAAACTAATTAAAGAATAATCTTGTTGTGAGTATTCTTTAAGACATTATTTTTCTAGGACATATATTATGGAAACTTCACTGAGAAGTAAGTTATCAATGATCCAGATACAAACAACACAAGTAAAAATCTATGCAATTAAGAATCTTATATTCATGAGAGTTTTATTTTCCTTCAATGTTTAGAGAATATTTTAAGAAATATTTAAAATGATAGTTTAGCCAATGGTTTACACACTTGGCGAGTAGTCCTCAAGTGTATTAGTACTCGCTATTTTTTTGTAGTGCGAGCAACTTGAGTGTTTACTCGTGCAGCATTTTAGGCAGTAAACTCGCTCTCCACTTGCACACAAAATCACCTTAAAACTCGTTGAAATGTGGCAAACATTTTCATTGTTATAAAGCAGAAAAAAGACGGAAAAAGACCAGAAAAGATGCAGAGATTTTGCTATTTCCCTCTTTGCGCTGTTTCTATATTTTTCTTCTATTCCGAGTCTTTAAAAACCCTAATCGCACAACTCAAAAGACACAACATAGATTTGATAGAGTTCTCCCATCGCAAGAAATCAGGTTAATATTTCAGCAGAAAAGAATTGCAGCAGATTTAATAATCTGTAATAGCAGCTCTTGCCTTGCTAGTTCTACACAAATCTTTTTCAACTTTTGAGGAGAAAAATGAAAAATTATGTGTTACAACAATTCTGATTCTCGTCCATTCATTTTTTTCATTTTTTTCTTTCATCAAGGATGAAGCCATTCTGTATAGTTTTCATTTTATATAGTTTAAGGTTGAATATTAATAGTCACGAGTTTAAATATAACATAGTTTTAACTTTTAGCTCTAATTTTAAAAATTAATGGAGCTCGATTATTTTTATATTGTTCCAACGAGAACGATTAATTGAAAATCGATTCAATGTAGTTCGAAGGTTTTAGATTTAATTTAGTTTGAATGTATATATTTTAAATTTTTAAAATAGTTAGATTTCATAGCTAATAAACATTTGATCGGTTAATAGTTTAGAATTTAAAATAGTTAGAGATTAAAATTTTATGAGTTAAAGTTAAAATTTTAAATGTTATTATTTTTAAAAATTGTATAAATATAAATAATTTTAATATTATCTATAATGTTTCAAATATTTTAGTATTAAATTGTTGATAGTATGAATGTTGAAAGTTTTAAATAATTTAGTAAAATATTTAAATAATAAGAATCAAAATAAAATTAGAATTTATTAATTATACCCTCACTTCAAATTATATATGTATTGCATCGCCTATCTTTATTAGAGTAATTATTTATTTATCTAGTTACATAATTATTATTATTTTTTAATTAATTAATTAATTTTTTAAAATTTTATTTTGATCAGTAAACAGCCGAAGCCTAGATTAATTATTGTTATTTATTGTAATTAATTATTTTTATGTGTCAAGCGAATTTGAACCCAAGACCTCTCCACATGAGATGCTCACAAGTTACTGTTG
This sequence comes from Cupressus sempervirens, assembly GCA_028749045.1. Lineage (NCBI taxonomy): Eukaryota > Viridiplantae > Streptophyta > Pinopsida > Cupressales > Cupressaceae > Cupressus > Cupressus sempervirens. The sequence goes on from CM053785.1 coordinate 621,859,913, forward strand.
TGTTGTAGGCTCTTGCCTTTATCTAGTTACATAATTAGCTTTTATTTAGATGTGAATATTTTGATCTAGGTCTTGTACAAATTAATTTAAATAATATTATGTTTACATTGTTTTAAATTTAGTTTCGTTTAAATAAAAATAACTTTAATATGTTTAAAATTTTAAATATATAAATGTTGAAATATTTATATTTCATTCTTTATTATTGTCTTTGTTTTATATTTTAATATTGATGTAAATAGAAATGAATATTTTTTAAAACATTAACATTGTAAATGTATAAAATAAAAAACTGCCTATATTGATTATATTAAATTTCAATCAATATAATAATATATATTATAAATTTGATTGAAAGAAATTTTATTATATTTTTAGTGACTATTAATAAATATATTAGATTTAAGTAGAGTTTAGTTTTTATTATTAATTACAAAAAGTTTTATAAAGTAGGCATTCATATTAATGAATTGTCTGTAAATATAATAAATGTAGCGAAAATTATTTATAGTTTTAGCTCCATGCTTATATATATTTTCTTTTGATTGCTATTAATGTTGTAGGTGTTTAATTATCACAAATTACAATGGCATTTGGCTTCGCATCTACTTTGAACACAGATAATGCTAGTCAATCTATTTGAAGGAAACCCCCTAGAAGCCATGACCCCACTTGTAAACATGGTATTATGGGACCGGTACCAGGGATTGTTATTTGTACGTGGTGCATGAAGAAGCATAGTGGAGGCATCAATCACCTTAAAGACCATCTTGCAGGTATTCCTTGTCGTGATGCTGAGCCATGTAAATCATGTCTTGAAGAGGTCCAATGAGAGATGATAGCCCTCCTTGCAGCACTAGATGAAAATAAATTGGAGAGAGAAAGGCAACAAGCAGCCATAAAAGAAGCCATTGGTCCTACTTTGCAACGTTCAACAATAACTGAGATGGATGTGCAACATATTGTTGGCTCTACTCGTGGTCCACGTATATGCGGCGAATCATCTTTTGCCACTTCAATCAAATTCAATTGTGTGCCTAGAAATGAGCCTGGATCACAACATTCATTGGAAGCAACTGGGTGGAATAAGGAGGTACACAAGGAAGCAGAGAAGGCTTGTGCAAACTTTTGGTATTATAACAACATTCCCTTCAACGTGGCAAGAAGTCAATATTGGGAGAGTTAGGTGACAGCATTAACAATTGTAGACTAAGGTTTTAAGGCCCCCAATCCAAGAGATTTAAGTCGCAGGTTGATCCAAGATGCTATGCTAGATGCAAAAGAAATTGTTCAAGCTGAAAAGAAGTGATGGCAAAAATATGGATGGTCAATTCTTTCAGATGGTTGGATGGATGGAAGAAATCACTTTCTTATCAATTTATAGTGGTTTCAAATGGAGTGATGGTTTTTCTTAAGTCAATTGATACCTCTAACATCATAAAGAATGCAGAAAATTTGAGCTTAATGTTGGAGGAGGTTGTTTTAGAGGTGGGGATAGAAAATGTTGTTGAAGTTGTTACTGACAATGCAGCTGCATTTGTGGCAGTTGGAAGGTTGGTTCAAGAAAGACATCCAACACTCTTTTAGACCCCATGCGTAGCTCATTGCCTTGACCTTATTTTTTAGGACATAGGCAAAATTGATTGGGTGAAATATATATATGATCACCTATGGGTTCTTTAATTGATGAGAGAGCACACCAAGGGTAAAGAACTTGTGCGATTAGGAGCTACAAGGTTTGCAACAAATTTCCTAACATTGCAAAGCATTACTAGTTTATTGACTCTTCTGAAGCAAATGTTTGTAAGTCAACAATGGGTAGACTCAACTTACTCAAAGAAGGCTAATGGAGAAAAGATTGTAAAAATAATTTGTGATGGTGAATTTGCAAGTAGAGCATTAGAGATTGTGAAGGTAACTTCCACTTGATTTAATCAAATTGAATCCTTCAATTTTAGTTTTGAACTTTAGAAGCATTTTGTTTCACTGCAAGTTGTAATTTAAATTTGTTTCAACTTTGTACTTTGTAGTTTACTGAACCATTGGTGAGGGTCTTGCGCTTGGTGGAGGGTGAGAAAACTGTGATGGGGTATGCTTATGAGGCAATAGATAGGGCCAAAAAGTCCATCCAACACTATAATAGGGGGGATGCATATAGATTTGCCCTTATTTGGGACATCATTTATTGAAAGGGGAATAATCAACTCCACTAACCCATTCATGCAATGGGGTACTTTCTCAACCCCAAGTCCTACTTCTCTGAGTCTGGTAGCTTCACGGATGATAATGGGGAGGTTATGCAGGGTCTATTCCATAGTTCCAAGAATCGCGCTAAAATTGCGTGAATCATTGATTCAGCGATCAGATTCATGGATGCCGATTTTCTCGGTGTCGAAAATCGTGATCGGCAATATCATCGGGTGAATTGCCTAAATTGCATGTATCGGCGATTCACTCAAAAAATTGCCTTAATCTCCAACAGAAATCACCATAAATCGGCCGTGGCCAGAAAAGTATTAAGTTGTAAATTTAAAAAAAAATAACTTGTTTTTTTTACTTTCTTTTTGACCTATTCTCTTTGTTATAACCCTAAAGGGCCTTCTAATTGTTAAGTATGAGTAGAAGATGTTTTACTGTACTGGGTAAAGGAATCAACACACAGACAATAGATATGAATAGCAAAACTTCTTATTATTATTCGCATAAGCCAAGATATTACATTATGCTTGATAAGATCTGATGATTACAATGCTTCCCGAAGGGGGTATAAATACTTTCCGAAGAACCTTCCCGAAGGGGTCCGTTGGCTACATGACAATTACCGAAGGGCCCATCGGCTACATAACAAGAACCTTCCCGAAAGGGTCCGTCGGTTACATAACAAGAACCTTTTCGAAAGGGTTCATCGGCTACATAACAAGAACCTTCCCGAAGGGACCTGTTGGCTACCCAATATTTACCTACGACAACATCCCCCCCAAAGAAAAAGTTGTCTCTGGACGACAATTACAAAACAAAATACATTAACTGACTAACTTCAACAAGATAAATTTGCTTCTATCACATCACTTTCACATTCGTTCCATGTCTGAACCAAACTGGTCTCCAGCCCACATGGCATCTGTAGCCACTATCTCCTAAGTCAAGCTGACCTTGATAGCCATCCGTGCTACTTTCTGTGTTTCCAACTCCTGGGTGCCCTGAGCCAAGTGTCGATGCACTGCCTTCAACTGGATGATCAATTCCTCCTGAGCTCTCCATGCATCCACCAAGACAGCTTCACGTCCAACACCTACTCCAAGTGCCTCTAGTGCACCAAGGCTTCATGCCTGCAACAGCTCCAGGTCTCATCAACGGGTCAGACTTCCCACGACTAATATCCGCAACGATTGGGGGTCTAGTGGGCAACGCCAAGACCAAATTAGCACTTCGAAATCCACAAAATTGCATGGAACACACTATTTCTATTATTTTCTTCTAATTCCACACTCTTTCTGGCAGCTGCTTGTCTACCCTTCCCTTTGGCATCATGCGTTACTCATTCGGAACTGTTTCAATTTGTCGTTTTTTTTTTTATAAATATAAGATGCCTGCAAACCCTCAGCCAAAATCAATCTCTACCAGTGCATGCCCATACAACAACCTCTGCAATCCTGAACAAACAAATTCCTTCCACTGTACTTCCTGAGCGTATGGTCTTAAACTTTTCTTACCAGTGTATGGTGTTTGACTGTTACACTAATTTCCCTGAAGAAGCCGTATGGTGAAGGCATGTATAGTTGAGCCCTTCAATTGCCTCATGTCTGTATGCCAGTTCTCTATGCAATATCCTATAACGTCCTTCAAAATTCGTACGCTAAATCACCATAGTATGCAAAGTCCGTACGACAACCTCAGAAGCATACAAATCTGTATGGCAATTTAAGTTCATGGAATCCGTACGGCATCAACAAGTATACAATTAAAACTTTAAAACCCGTAAACCCAACCTTGTTTGAGAAATCCGTACGCCTGTGGAATCTGTACGCAAGTTCTTAATTCATCGCAAATCCGTACACCAATCTGGGAGTTCAATCCGTACGTTGACTCTTGCAAAATCCGTACGGTGGAGGTCAAGATTGATGCCGTTTCAAGTCCGTACACTGTTTATGGAATCTGTACGTTGCTCAATCATCCAAAAATCTGTACGCGATTCATTACACTTGGACTTATAAGCCTTTAAAAAAAAAAACCGTACAGTGACATTCCTATAAAAATCCGTACGGTGGCATCCATTAAAAAGCCGTACGGTACTTGCCCAAGACCGTACGATGCTTTCTTACCTTTTTTTTTTTTTTAATAATATAAAATATACAGTAGACTTAATTTTCCACCCAAACTTCGCCATCCTGCAATGACGAAGGGGTCTTTCAAACTTCATTTTGCGATGAGGGAGTCTTCCGACCATGGTAAATCTTCATCTTCGACCCGTTCACTGCTTGAGGCACTTCTTGTCCATCCAAAGTCCATAATTTTATTGCTCCATTGTCCCCTACCTCGCGGCTCTGATATGGCCCAACCCTTCTGACTTTGAATTTGCCTAGTTTAAATTCATTCCTTCTGTCATATTTCAACACCCACTGACCTGGTTGGAACCTGTTCAGTTTCAGGTGTTTATCATGCCATGCCTTATGCTTGTTCTGTGTTACCTCTATGGCCCCTTGTGCTTGCAATTTTTGCTCATCAAGTTTATTTAAAGTACACGATCTCTCCATCCGGTTTTCCATATCGCCCAGTTTGTTCTCGAAGCTTGGTACCATGGACTCCGTTAGCTGCCCCTTCTTGCCATCAATAAGACCTCCACTCCGTACTGCTGCAACTTTTATTAAACTCCTCTTTGAACCCTTCCTCTTTGTATCATGTGCAGACCATATGATGTGTCTTCCTTGCTGCCGGCACCTTTCTGCTATATCTCTGGTTTGACGTAACATTTCCTTTCTCCACGGTCGTACGGTGGAATCTTTCCTCCTTTTGGGTTCATACTATATGTTCTTCCCTTCAGCTTCAGCCATAACCGCCTTTCTTTCTTCGGCTTCTCTATGTTGCTTCAGACATTCATTTCCTTCTTCTTTCTTATCTTCATCGACCCTTAACATATTACAGGTCGGAAAGAGTTCGTAGTCCTCTATCTGCTAGTGGTAAAGACCGTTCACTGAATCCAGATCGTCGTTTGTCAATCCTCCTTCCAACCGCAGGACTCCCTCTTGATCTGGTTCCATATTCTGCCTCCTTTCATCCTCTTCTTCTTTGGAATCTGATGATAGAGCTTCTTTCCCGACCATTTGAGTGTGTAGATCGATGACGTACTTCCGCCCTTTTCTTTCAAGTGATAAAGTATTTTTCTTCCAATCGTACTTCGCCTTGGCTTGTATCAGCCACCCCCGGCCCAGAATGGCATCATATCCTCTCCGCTTCAATGGGATCACGAAAAAATCCAACAAGAATGGTTGTGTTCCAATCGTCACCGGTTGTGCTGTCAAGACTCCCAATGGCTTGATTTCATGTTGATCGACCATTAGCAGCTGGAATGTAGGCGGCCATAGTGTTGGCTGTCCCAACCTTTTCTAGGTGTCTTCAGGCAACACATTGACACCGGACCCTACGTCCATAATCGTTTCTGTCAATACAGTCCCAAGAATTCCCATTTCGACTACTGTCAGATGGCGTTCGGATGAGGATCTTCTACACTTGCGCCACTTTCCTTCTCCTTTTTGTCCGCTGTACTTGCTCCACTTTCCTGCTCCCTTCCATGTTCTCCTGGTAGTTTAGCAGCGGGAACGATGTTTGTGAGTGCCGATCAGAGCTGAGGCATAGTGAGCAACAGATCATTTATCCTAACAGGTACCTCGGCTTGCAATATTTGTTGTACAATGTTCTGTTCTGCGCAGTTTTGTACGGAGGTACCCAGCGTGTCCTTCAGGTCTGTCGTTTCTACCTGCATTGCTCTTTAGATCTCTGCGCGGGCTTCCTCTAGTCTTCTTTTCCTCCATCGGATCAGGGTAGAGCTTCGCTTGTTTCCAAATGATTGCCACAACTTCTTCCCCTCCCATCCCGACAGTAATCAAGTTTACTCCGAACTTCGGGCACTTAGCATTGTCATGATCGCCAGGTCCACACCATCGGCATAGCAACTTCGGTGTATTTTCCGTTGTCCACTCTCGGGCAAAGTGACCCCACAGATTGCATGCGCAACATTGAACTATTGGCCGACCATTCGTATCATACTGAATTCGACTCCTTCCGCCATTATTGTTGTTGCCGCTATTGTTGTTGTTTTGCCCTCTGCTATTATCCCTGTACCCACCTGAAGTGGCACCATCAATGTTTGCATTTTCATTCCCTCCTGACGTGGAAGCTGCATATGTAAGAAGCACCTACTGAGATCCTTTGGTTTTCATGTTAAAGGGGCATTCCTTTGTTGAATGGCCTATGATCTGACAAATGTCGCAGAATTGGTTCTTTGGACAGGATCCTTTAGTATGACTGTCGGTTTTACACTCTGTGCACCACAGCTCACTGCTCTTTGTCTCCTTCTGCATATTTTTAAACTCCTTCATCATGCAGATCATGTCCTTCTGTAGGGCGCGTACCTTCTTGCTACTGCCTTCATCGTCGCTGCTATCTTCTCTGGAAGGCTCATCATCATCTGAATCAAATGAGCTAGTCTTCTTCTTCTTCTTTGTCTTCTGCTCACTTTCGAGGTTCAATGCTCTATTATAAGCTTCTGTGTATGACGACGGAGGCACAATTTTCATTTTCTTCCGCAAGTTTGGGCGTAGACCTTCCACGAACCACCTTTTCTGAAGTCCATCCATCGGCTTATTTTCCATTTTGTTTATCAAATCTTTTAATTTCCTGGTGTAGATGCGGACAGTTTCGTTCTTCCCTTGCTTAGTGTTGAAGATCTCTGCTACAATTTCATTATCGTCACGCAATAGTTGAAATTCGGCCAGAAACTCCTTTTTAATGTTATTCCAACTGTCCAGCTTTTGCGGATCTGTACTAGTAAACCAGTCAATTGCCACGCCCCGTAGAGTGGCCGAAAATTGTCTCATCCAGTCATCTTCATCAGTTATCCCATTTGCCCTCCAGATTGTTTCACATGTTTTGCAATGTCGAATGGGATCGGTGGTACCATCGCCATCGAACTTCAGCAGTTTCTCTTTTGGTCCTACCATCATTACTAGATGTTGTGTACCTACGTTGTTTTGCACTCCCGCGCTGTTCTGAATACCCGCATTGTTTTGTATCACACCTGTGCTGTTCTGCACACCTGCGCTGTTTTGCACACCCACGCTATTCTGCACACCTGCGTTGTTTTGCACACTCGTGCTATTTCCAACACCTGCACTATTTCCAACAACCGCGTTGTTTTCGACACCCGCGTTGTTTTGTGAAGAAGGGTTTTCGTCAACCGAAGCTGTCTGTTCCGGAAGTATATCTCGGATGAAGAGTTCACTCCACGCTCGTGCTCCCTCGGCACTCCGAGCCGTGCGAGTCAATCCCCTTCTATCTGGATTCTTTTCCCTTGCCGTACACAGGTTTAGAAACTCCTCCCTTACTTCTTCCACCAAATCGAGCCGCTGTCGGGTCTCTTCCAACAATTTTTCAGTGCTTTTGTGGACGTTGGTAACTTGCTGAAATCTCCATCTGCGTTCAGCCTGTTGTGCCAAAATTAAAGTTTCCTGCGTTGCGCGTAATTCATCCTTTTCCTTCAACTTATTCTTATTCTTGTTCAACTGATTCGGCATTTAATTTTCATTTGCTTGTCATCGTACCAGGTCCATCGGGCAACAGCGCCAAATGTTTTACCGTACTGGGTAAAGAAATCAACGCACAAACAATAGATATGAATAATAGAACTTATTATTATTCGCACAAGCCAAGACATTACATTATGCTTGATAAGATTTGATGATTACAATGCTTCCCGAAGGGGGTATAAATACTTTCCGAATAACCTTCCCGAAGGGGTCCGTCGACTACATGACAATTATTGAAGGGCCCATCGGCTACATAACAAAAACCTTCCTGAAAGGGTCCGTCGGCTACATAACAAGAACCTTCCCGAAAAGGTCTGTTGGCTACATAACAAGAACCTTCCTGAAAGGGTCCGTCGGCTACATAACAAGAACCTTTCCGAAGGGACCCGTCAGCTACCCAATATTTACCTACAACAGAAGAGAGGAAAAGTGAGAGAGAAGAAGAGAAAAGAAAAACCATAGGTTTCCAACCGGCATGAAGGAAGAGCACCAAAGAGATCAGCAGTCCATTTGGGGAGGCCATCAATTGCATTGGGAGCATTAAAGAGTTAATATCAACACTCCTCAACTCATTTGCAAGAGGTAAGTGCTCATTTTTTTTTGCATGTTAGTGTATTATGCATTTTTTGTTAAATTTTTATAGTTTTCAAGATTTTTAGTTTAAATCTTGAATGTTCTTTATTTTTACTAAATTGCAAACTAGGGCTTGTTGTTTTGTAGTTTTTATTAGCTTCAAACTTTGATATTTTATATGAATTTTTTTATTGCAGCAGCCTTTTGCTTTCATTTTTCACAATGGGTAAAAAAGACGAATGTTGGAAATATAACAAAGAGTTTCCTGGAAGAAGCAAATATCAAACAAAATCTATGTTTTGTAAAGAAAAAATAACTTCTAGAGGTATTTATAGATTGAAATACTACATTGCTGCTATACTTGGACATGATGTTACAATTTGCACTCACCAAATTGCTGAGGCAAAACGCACTTGTTTAGTGGCATTAGAAAAAATTGAAAAAGCCAAAGCGAATAGGAAAATGCAACTTGAAGGGTTAAGGGGTATTGGCTCCCATGTTCCTGCATCCGCAACCACATCTACATTTGCATCTGCATCAGCTTCCGCATCCGTAGGTTGTGTTGGAGAGTGTTCTTCTAGGCCTCCTTTTCATCCTAGTTCTACTGCTCATGCTAGTGCTAGTGCTAGTGCTAGTCGGTCACATACTGAGACAGAGTCCCACACCAACCTATTGCAGCCTAGGGTGCGAAAAAACAAAATGGATAACTTTATGCCACGCACTACTCCTAGTTCCCAACCCATGCTTGAGGGCATGTGTTTGAACAATGAGATTCATGATGCCGCCAGAAAGGAGATATGCAAATTTTGGTACTTTTGCAACATTCCATTTGTTGCAGCCAGGTAATTGATTCTTTTTTCTTTGTTTTCTTTAAAGTTAAAATTAAAAGTGAAAGTAAAACTTTAATCATATCTACTTGTTTTATGATTTGAGTCTTTGACATTTAAATTTTTATTTGTGACAAGGCTCCTTATTGGCAGAACATGATAGATGCAGTTGCTATTTGTGGTTCGGGGTTTAAAGCTCCAACTGAGGTTGAGTTGAGCAGATACCTCTTGGATGAGATGGTAGAGGACATGAGGGTTGAGCTCAAGGAGAACCGAAAGGAGTGGATTGCAAAGGGTTGCACCATCATGATTGATGGTTGGACAGATAGGAGGAATAAAACACTCAATTTTCTTGTATCCTGTGGAGGTGATTGATCATTCTACTTTGCTACATACATAATTGTAAATATTGATTTGTTGAATGCTAATTTGTTGATGATCCATTTAACTGTTAACATTATAATTCGTTATTTTGTTACTTGTAGGATATACCATGTTCATCAAATCCATTGATACTTTTGCACATGTAAAAAATGCCACATACTTATGTGAGGCTATTGAGGAAGTCATAGCAGAGGTGGGGGAACAAAATGTGATCCAGGTGGTGACGGATAATGCAACAAGTTATGTTGCTATAGGTCAACTTTTAACTTTTCAAGTTTTGAAACTAAATTTATTTGAATTTTGAACTTTTTCTAATTCTAAGTTTCCTAAGTTCTAACTTCTAACATGTTTGAAATTTGAATTTCTAATTGACTTAAAATTGTTGTAGGTAAACTTTTGATGGAGATTTTGGTCCTCTTGTGCGGCACACTGCATTGACCTCATGTTAGAGGAAATTGGCAAACTTGAGTTTGTCAAGTCATGTGTGGAAAGGGCAAAAAACATATGTAAGTTCATTTATAATCATTCATTTTTCCTTAGCACAATGAGGAAGTACACAAGAGGCAAGGAGTTAGCTCACCCAAGTATCATAAGGTTTGCCTCGAATTTCATCATCTTGCGGTCCTTGTTGACATCAAGCGATGATTTGAGGAGCATTTTTGTTGGGTGGGAGTGGATTTCCTCTTCCTATGCTACGACCACTACAAGGATAGATGTGGTGGATTGCATATTTGATGAAGATGGTTTTTGGAAGCCCGCTAGAGAAATCCTTAGGGTAAATGTATTGCAATTTAACATTTAGTATTTTACTTTTACTTTAAGTTATATTATTTTATATTTAAGTTTTGACTCAAATTTTTGTTTTACTTTATATGTAGGTCATTGAGCCCCTTGTAGCTTTGTTATGAAATACTGATAGGGAGAAGCCCTCTATGGGTTTCATTTATGAGGGCATGGATAGGGCCAAGGAGGCAATCAGAGCCCAATATGCAAGAGTGCAGGAGAGGTATGCCCCTATTTGGGACATCATTGATAGGAGATGGCAAAATCAGCTCCATCGATCCATCCATGCAACAACTTACTATCTGAATCCGGCATTTTGTTTCCATCCTGAGTTCAAGGCGGATCGGAGGTTCTCACTAGCTTATACACAATGATCCAGAGGTTGAGTACTAATGAAGATAGCGCTGCTGTAATTGTTGAGCTAGACAAGTTCAACAATAAAGAGGGGCCACTTTTCTCTGGCAGGATGGTCATAAATGCTTAGACAACACTATAGCCAGGTAAAAATTAAATAATATATTCAATGTTCATGAATCTAGATTCTAAACTTAAAGTTGATTATATAATGCATTAATTTTAGAGTTGTAATTTGTAAATGAGACTAATTGTTTTTGTTTTTCCTTATTTCAGATAGATGGTGGCAAATGTTTGGGGCCACAACCCCAAACCTTCAAAAAATTGCCATCTGTAATTTGAGTCAGCCGAGCAGTGCTTTTGGATGTGAGCGCAGTTTGTCCATGTTCGAGCACATCCACTCGAAGAGGAGAAATAGGTCGACAGTGTAGAGGTTGAATGATCTTGTCTTCGTTCATTACAACCTTCATCTTAGAATTAGACAGATTTTGGGCACTGACTCCTCTTCGATCATTCTGGAGGAGATTGATCCAGAATCAGAGTGGACCACAGAGGCTATGGAACCAGTCTTCAATAAGGAAGATTGCGCGTGGGTTGACCAGGTGGATGTAGAGGCTGAGGCTGTGGCCATGGCAGAGGAGGCAGCTAGAGCACGTTCAGGCATTGGTAGACGCACACGCGCACGCACAGACGTAGGCCCTAGCGACGTTGTTCATGAGTACATTGCCCATGCGGGGGATATGGCTCAGTGGTCCTCTAGGACCTACCTTAGATGCCTTTCTAGTAGGCAGACTGGATACTCAAAGGTTGAGGCTGAGGTTGCAATAGAGCTAGAGGATGATGAGGCTTGAGCTGGAGCCTTGTTTTTATATTTTGTTTATAGATATTGATAGTGATACCGAATCATTGATAGACATACGTTTCAAACTTTCATAGATCTTCATCTTAGATTTTTACATACATTTATGATTTGATGTCTTATGGATCTTCATCTTACATACATTCTATGATTTGAATCATTATGATCATTTAATTTTTATTTACTTCAGCTAGCCTACAATTTACATTTTAGTACATAACATAGTTACGTATGTGATGGATTTTATGTTCCATGTTTATGTATGTTAAGTTTTAACTTCTATTTGATGATGTTATAGTGTGTTTAAGTTATATTCAATAAAGGGTGCATGAAATAAGTCTTAAATTGTTAAAATCTCTACATTTAAAGGGTTTTTTCAAATTTGCTGATTCATCCCTGATTCACGATTCGATTCGGCCGTGCCGATTCCGATACGATTCCGATTCTTGTAACTTTGGTCTATTCACATGTATTGAGAGGATGACACCTTTAAGTGTAACAATAGACCTCATCCTTTGAGTTGCAGAGCTATAAGGCAGCAAGGGGGCAATTGTTTTCTTCCAAAACATGTGTACGAGGAAGAGGGATCCAATCACCAAGTAAGAAAAGTGAATCCCTATATCTTTCAAGTTATGAATTGCAATTATTAATAGAATATTATTTATTTACACAAAAAATTGAAATCTTATTTGCAAATTCTTGGTGGAAACACCCCAAATTTGCAAGGGCAAGCCCTCCAAATTTTGTGTCAACCTTGTAGTGCTTTTGGATGTGAGTGGAACTAGAGTTTGTTTGATGCCATTCACACAAAGAAGCATAATAAGTTGACACAAACACACCTCAATGATCTTGTTTTTGTGCAGTATAACCTTCAGCTTCGCACAAGAAATCTGCAGGACCAGTCAGATCAACTCATTGATTTGGATGACATTCTTCCCTACAGTGATTAGACTGAGGAGGATAATGAGCCATCCTTATTTACAGAGGATGTGATTGCTTATATTGAGAGGCAGGCTATGGAGGATTTGCCTGCAGCAGAAGCAACGGAGATTGGATTAGATGAGATTGATTTGGTTGAGAAGGAGCCACTTCCAGCTGCTAGCATGGTGGAACCACAAGCACAATCTACAACACCAAACATGCAGTTAGATTCGAGCATGAGGACCATATGCACTATCTTCCATTATTTCTCTAGGGCAAGGAAGAGGAAGATATGAAAACTTTAAATGTCTAAGTGCCTAAATATGAAATTTATGATGTTGATTTTCAAATAAAATAATCATTAATTAATAATAGATATTAGTTAGTAATTTAGTAGTAAGCTACTGTTTTCGTTTCCAGTATCCAGCTTCATATGATGAGGTCATTTTGTAATCAGTGTGTATTGAACAATCAAACATTTGCAATGGGTACTATGTGAGAAATTGTGATATATCTAATGTAGATTTGTGTATTTTTTATGAGATTCCTTTGTGTTTTCTACATTTCAACCAACTGAAACCATTTGTAATGCTTACACAAACTGTAATTAAGGAAAAAGCACTGGAAATCCCTCAGTGAACAACAAAGTTTAGGTCAGATGTCAAATCATTATGATAGAAGTTGTAGCCTCACCAGATTATCTTTTATTCAATGCCAGAGAGATACGATGTTGTATGGTGAACTCAAATTACAATCAGAACTCTCCAACATGTGCTACAAAATTACAAATATTCTGTGTGACTGTAGGAATGTTGACAACTAATTTTGTTGTCCAGTTTCTGGTTACAGAACTAAATGTTTTCCAAACAACACTCAGAACTATCCGAAGTATGAAGGAACAACAACAGGTCCCAGAAGGATCTGCTTGCTGGCTATAGGAGACCTGATATGTTGGATCAAACCTTTGATCTAATGTGTGCAACTCCTGAGTGCGGTTTCTAGCAAATATAATGATGTGGATTCATTCTAGTTGTGAGATTGTGATGGATAGGTGCCACTGTATTAAAAGCATGCAAAAATGTAGGTTGAAATTGCTGGGAAGGATTGTAGATGTGCTACAGCAGTGATAGAAATGTGCCTGTGCTGTTGCCCGGCTAGGTTTGAGATTCGGAGACAAGTTAGGGCAGTGCTGGAGGTCTGACAATGAACACTTCATCATGGTTTTTATACTCGTTCAGTATATTTTGTAATTGAATTTTGAAGAAAAAAAGGAAATGTGTTTTATGAGAAATAATAGAACTTTTTAAGTTGCTGAGTCTTTGCCGAGTCAAAAAATTTGGGCTTGCTGAGTACTCTCCAAGTCCGAGTATGTGATCTATGGTTTAACCAATCACAAGAGATATTTAATTTGATTTATTATCAAGTGGTTTATTATTGCCTTCTTTACTTTTCTTGCTCTTTCTTCTATATTTAATATTTTTGTTTTTTCTCATGTGTTCGGATTTAAACAGTTTTCAAACTCGAGGCTTTGAATTATGTTCAATCTTTCTTTTACTTTCAAAATACAATAAGTTCATCCTTCATAATTGTCTATGATACTCAAACTCCAGAAAAACATGAACAATTTATTATTTTTAGCTCACTATATTGATATACCGTCTTTTGCAGGTTTTGTTTCTACAACTACACCAAAAGGCAAGTCATATTGATAAAGTAGAGGCTTATATTTCTCCAAACATTCTGTTTAGAGGTTTACAGAATGATAATGAGGGAGATGGCAGCAAACTTTCACTAATTTGGAAAGTATGCTTATTTTTCTATCTAGAATTATATTTGATAATCATCCATGCTTTCATGTGCGGTACTTGTTTATCATTCCAATAAAAATTTTCTTTAGTAATGGCAAAGTGTCTCTGTTTGTTACTTATTGGTGTTTGCCATAGAAAAAATTGATGTCAAGTATTTGTGTATTGATTCCATTGTCTATAACTTGTAGATGTAATAGATGGAATTATTGAAACATACAATTGTAGTTGGTTATACAATAAGATGATGTGTATCTTACTCAGGTGTGATATAGCCACTTCATATATGACTGTACTATAGTGTATCTCTAGGTAAGGGAGATATGACCATGTCTCAAAATGTCTTTTGGAAGGTTTTCGTAAGAGTTTAACCTCATCATGTAAGATCTTACACAATTAATGTCATTTGATTATAATAAATTTTTTGGAGGGTATAATATTTGTGACTTTATATGGGCCAACTAATCACATGGGACTTCTATGAATTTTTGCTTTGCCCTAAAGTCCATCGAATGGTAGAGGTAAGGCTCAATAATTAATGGTTCTAGTTTCTCTTTAAAATAAAAAAGACTGACCTATATATTTATACTAGCATCATTCTATGTGACATTTATCATGTTAAATCTATCTAATATACAAGTATGTGTGATATGTGCATGCGGTTAAATTGACTCAATTGCCAAAAGACAATGTGAATATAGGTAATGTTAGTTCACAAACCTATATTTCAGCAATTTCTAAAGATTTCTCAGATCTAGTAATTAAAATCATTTAATGATTGGACAATAAATGGTAGAAGGATTTTTTAATACTCTCTCCTACTTTAGGCTTTGCAGAAGCAATGTTGGTACCCTTTATGATACTGTGAAAATCCATGCCAAAATTATATTGTATGGCATAGAAAATTCAAGGTTTTATACTTGCTGACAAGTACTTATAAATTGCACACCTAATTGGACCATTCCATATGATCTTGAAAATTCTTATATGAAGGAAACAAAATAATTAAAATAACTACAGTTTATTTGATATTTTTCAGTTCAAGAGTATACCTAGGTTGGAGGGAGATGCAAAGACAGGTTAGTGCTTACTTAGGGATCATAGACAGAAGTTTTATATAATATATCATTTAACACTTGGCATTTCTGATGATCATTTAGTATGTATTAGATATCACTGCCTTCCAATAATATGGCTCACTAATCGCTGAAACTTTTGTAATTCTACTCAATGATCATCTACAATACAAATGTTTATATTAATTTCCATGAAAGAGTTTACACCATTTCTTGAACACAGAGTAAGAAAATAATTCAATAAAAAAAATGTGCCTGAAGAAAATCACAACCTTTACTTTTTTTTTCAAAGAAATGTTATATTATAGAATGGAGACACATACACAGTTGAACTTTTCCTTGTATAATTCCAATTAAAAATAGTGGCGTTCTAACTAAATATTTGCATAGAGAGTACTACTATGCTTCTAAGAGAAACTCAAAAGTACTGTAACATTTCATGTTTCCAACATTCCCTTACACATGAAATGCATGCCGTTCACAGATGGAAAGAGCATGCAAACTCATGGATGAGTGACACTTGTCATTTTAACATTTGATACAAATTAGCGTAGTGTAACGAAATGGGTAGCTTGAAGTGCTTTTAACCAAATGCATATGGGCGATGATTTTGGAGGCCTGAGCACGTGTTTTGCATATGAAAAAATGTATCTATAATGACTTGAAGCATTTGGTGGGAATTTTGGGAACAAAAGCATGTTTGTGTGATAAAAACCCCACTTTACTCATTTTTACATATGTTTGTGATCAACTCCTGTTTTTGTAAGCAAAAACCACATGTTTTTGAGATTAGAAAACCCACTCTTCTTGGGTGTTTTTGGCTGGACGGGTTTTTCGAGAGTGAACACAGGAGATTCATCACCAAAACACTTCAAATTTGTGTCTCTAATAGGGGCATTTTTGCCTGAAATTCATCAAGGATGAATCTTAGCTCATCAAACTTGCAGATTTTGAGGTGTTTTATTCTCATTTCAGCCTGTTTAGGGCACTTTTTTCTTCTCAAAAACACCTCTTTTTTGGTCATTTTTCTTGACCAGATCTTCAAGTTTCTGTCTCAAGGTGGTTCTAATGCATTGCATTTCATTTCCATCTTGTTTATAACTCTTTTCAAGTTGCATTTGATGCCATTTGTGATAAGCATTACATATTGCATATGATTTGGTCAAAATGGTTACTATTATTGTGCATTTTTAATCTTGAACTTCCCACACTTGGCAAGCAACAAATTTTGACTCAAGAATGCATTCATTTTGCAAGGACTGAGTCAAGATTAATAATCTATTTAAGTCTCACTCATGCAATCTTTCTAAATCGGAAAATCTCCTTTATTTCATTTTCAGATTTTGCATAAAAGATTAAAGAGATTTCTTCTTTTGCTTCTCGAGCGAATAACAGAGGTACCTCCATTTTGCCTCCAAGCGTCGCCATTCTGCAACGACGACGGAGTCAGCTGGCCATCCTGTGACAGCAACGGAGTCTTCCTGGCACCATATATTTTGAATTTGGATCTGTTGACTGCCGGAGGTACCTTTTGCCTGTCCAAATTTGATAATCTGATTGCTCCATTGTCGCCGACGTTCTAAATCTGATATGGTCCAACCCATCTGGCCTTAAAATTTTCCACTTTGATTTCATTCCGACCGTCGTACGCCTTACGTCTGTTCTGTGCCACCTCCGTCGCCCATTGTGCCTGCAGTCGTCGCGCAACTAGATTATTTCCTTGTTGTCGGTGCCCTTCCACTAATTTTATGCTGCGGTGTAACCTTTTCTTTCCGCGCGGTCCATTCACCATGTACCGGACAGTGGGATCTTTCGTTTTTCTGTGTTCAAACTGTATGTTCTTCCCCTCAGCTTCAGCCATGGCAGCTTTTCCTTCTTCCGCTCCCCTGCATTCCTCCGGACATTCATTTTCCTGTGTTTTGTCACGTTCATCGACCATTAACATAGTGCAACTCGAAAACAGTTCGTAGTCTTCTATCTACCAGTGGAACAGGCCATTCACCGAGTCCAGGTCGTCGTTATTCGATCCTCCATCAAGTCTCAATACTCCCTCTTCGTTTGGTTCCATTCTCCTCTTTGCTTCGTTATCACTTTCGCCGTCACTTTCTGAATCTGACGATGCTGCCTCCTCACCGACCATTTGTGTATGCAGGTCAATTGTGAATCTTTTGCCTCCGTGCTCCATTGATAGGGTATTTCGTTTCCAATCATGTTTTACTTTTGCTTGCACCAACCAATCCCGTCCCAGAATAGCATCATATCCTTTTCTTTTTAATGGAATGACCACAAAATCCAATAAAAATGGTTGCGTATCAATTGTTACCAGTTGCGCTTTCAAGATTCCCAACGGTTTGATTCCATGTTGGTCTGTCGTGAGCAATTGAAATGCAGGTGGCCACAATGTCGGCTTTTCCAACTTCTTCCAAGTATCCTCCGGCAAGACATTCACGTCCGACCCTCCATCGACAATTGTGTCTGTCAAAACATTTCCCAAAATCCCCATTTCGACGACTGCCGGATGCCGTCCGGATGTGAGTGCCAGCAGCATTGGGTCTGTTGTCATCACTTCCCTACTATCCCTTCCTATGTCCTCCGATGCTTTCAGAAACGGTGTATGATTCAGAATGGCCATCCGTAACTGGGGCATTGTGAGAAGGAGGTCACTTATCTTGATCGTTATCTCCGTTTGTAAGATTTGTCCTACAATGTTTTGTTCTGCGAAGTTGCTTGCCAAGGTGCCAGTGATATCCTTCAACTGAGATGTCCCCGCTGACAATGCCTTTGCAATGTCCGCCTGCGCATCCCCCACTTTTCTCTTTTCCTCCGCTTGCATCCATGTAATTGCCAGAACCTCCTCTACATCCGTGCCAACAGTGATCAAGTTTACTCCAGCCTTTGGACACTTGGAATCTTCGTGATTGCCCGGTCCGCACCATCTGCATAATAATTTCGGTGTGTTTGCCGTTGTACAATCCCGCGCAAAATGACCCCACAAATTACATGCTCGGCATTGAATAATCGACCGTCCGTTTGCATCATACTGGATCCGGCTTTTGCTCGTATTGGTATTGTTATTGTTGTTGTTATTTTGTCCACGCCGATAATTCCTGTATCTTCCAGACGTGGCACCATCAATGTTTGCATTTCTGTTATTGCCCGAAGGGGAAGTCTACTGCGTAAGAAGCACCTGCGGAGATTCTCTTGTCTTCATGTTAAAGGGACAGTCCTTTGTCGAATGGCCCATGATCTGACAGATGTCACAGAATTGGTTCTTCGGACACGATCCCTTAATATGACCGTCAATCTTACATTCCATGCACCACAGTTCACTACCTTTTGGCTCCTTCTACATATTTTTAAACTCCTTCATCATTCGAACCATATCCTTCTGTAAGGCACGAACCTTTTTGCTACTACGTTCGTCATCACTGCTATCATCTCCAGCAGATTTGTCGTCATCAAAGTCAGAGGAGCTAGTTTTCTTTTTCTTTGTCTTGTTCGCACTTTCAAGGTCCAGTGCTCTGTTATAAGCATCCACATATGACGACGGTGGCACAATTTTCACTTTCCTCCGCAACTGCGAGCGTAGGCTGTCCACAAACCACCTTTTCTGCAATCCGTCTGCCGGCTTACTTTCCATTTTGTTTATTAAGTCTTTTAATCTCCTAGTGTAGACGCGGACAGTTTCGTGCTTCCCCTGTTTCGTATTGAAAATCTCTGCTATGATTTCATTATCGTCCCGTAAGAGTTTAAATTTCGCCAGGAACTCCTTTTTAATGTTATCCCAGGTATCCAGCTTCTGTGGATCCATATCTGAAAACCAATCAATCGCGACACCCCGTAGGGTTGCCGAAAATTGCCTGGCCCATTCGTCGGCATCTATGATTCCATTTGCCCGCCAGATCGTCTCACGTCTTACAATGTCGGATGGGGTCGGCTGTACCATCGCCTTCAAATTTCGGCAGCTTCTCTTTGGATCCCGCCATCGCAACACTAGAGGTCTGCACTGTTACACCGGAGGTCTGCACTCCTATACTGGCAATCGACACTCCCACACTGGCGGTCGACACTCCCACACTGGCGGTTGACACTCCCACACTAGCAGTCTGAACTCCCACACCGACGGTCGGCACTTCCACACCGGCGGTCGGCACTCCCACACTGGCAATCTGAATTCCCACACCGGCGGTCTGCACTCCCGCACCAGAGGTGTCGACAGTTGCGAACCTTGGTGAAGAAGAAAGATCCTCTGAAATTGTTTCTCGCAGAAGTCTATCCTGGACGAAGTGATCACTCCACGCTCGTGCTCCATCGGCACTGCAAGCCGTGCAAGTTGATGCTCTTCCGTCGGAGTTTTCCTCCCTTGGCGAACACAAGTTCAAGAACTCCTCCCGTGCTTCTTCCACCAATTCCACCCGCTGCCGAGTCTCCTTCAATAATTCTTCCGTGCTCTGGTGTCCGTCGGCAATCTTCTGAAATCTCCGTCGGTGTTCGGCTTGCTGTGCCAGAATTAAATTCTCTTGCGCAGTATGGATTCCATCTTTTCCCTTCGCCTTATTTCGATCCTTGTTAAGCTGATTTGGCATTAATCTTCATTCCTCCCACCTTCCAGATTCATAAGGCAACGACGCCAAATGTTACCGTACTGGTAAAGAATTCAACGCATACAAACAATAATAGCAGAATAATATTTGCATACGCCAGATATACAATATGCTTCATAAGATTTGCAATAGTAGATGAATGATGATTTACAATGATCCCAGACGGGATATAAATACTACCGTCGAACCTTCCCAAAGGAGTCTGTCGGCCACAAATATTCTATCTGCTACAAACTATTTACCAACGACTTCGGCTACAGAATACAGAAACACCGCCGGACATCACACCGTCGGCTACAGAAACACCGCCGAACGCCGACGACAATCATTCTATCGGCTACAGAAACACTGCCGGAACCATCTAGTCCAACATACGTTGGCGGTTAGTCCAACATCAATTCCCTTGAATTGGGACCTTCTACATGAAAGCATACCTAGTGTTCATTGCTAGTACCCTAGGTTCTTTCTCGGGCATATCTACAAAGGGTAATTGCATGACAGGTAATTGCATGACAGTGCCAGTTTGGTAGTATTTTGATCAGCTCACCTGGGGGTCCAACATAATGCACTACAAGAGGATGAAGATGCTTTCTTTGGGCATTACATGTACTTATTCAACAAGGAGCTTCCAAAGAACCGTGTATCCAATGGGGCTTGGGCTAAGGTGAACGAATATGGTTGTTTGTTCTTTCGGTTTCCGAAATTCACATTTTCAGGGTTGGTTATTCCAGAGATGAGTCACACATTCTTCCTAGAAACCCATTGACAAGATTATCCTCATGGAGTTGGGGAGGCAGCTGATGCCAGTTCTGACGTACCAATTTTCTTTGCATAGGCCAGGTGTTGTGATTTCATTCAGAAATCCTTTAAAGATTGGCAGTTATTAATTGGATACGTTACCTAGAGCCAAAAACATGGAATTTAATCTTCAAAGGATTAATTTGAAGAAATTCATGACATGGTTTGTTTTTATTGGGGCGGGCACGAATGACAACATTACAAAACCCTACATCCATGTTCACCATCTTAAAGACATTTGGGTTGATTTAGGCATAGAGATTGACATTCACTAGAGGGACTATTACTTGTTGACTCTAAAGAAAATTGTGGACTTCAATCTTGCAGAGATCCTTGCAGGGGTTAAAGATGATAATCAAATTCTGGATCTGGAATACAACGAGCATCATCTTGATAGGCTACATATTCCATTTTCATCCTACTCATTCAAGGAGAGTGTCTCCACATGGGATCATTTTAGCCTATTCTAGCGAATTCAAATATTTGGGTCAAGAAAATAGTGCTGAAAAGCATAAAGATTAGTCCTGGAAAAGATTTTGATCCTACTAGTCCAATTGATTTAAGGGTCGAAATGAGAGGCAAACAAGAGGATAACACGAAATCTTTAACAACAATCATTTCAAAGTTTACCATAAAGGGTGACAAAGCAAAGGGATGTGTGCTTGAGGTGAAATCGGCAAACTTCAATAGATTCACATTGACCTAAGTGATTATAAACTTCCTTTGCTGCAAAGAAATTGTTCTCAAAGGAGAGACCTCCAAAAATGCCGGTTGCTACTACTATTCCAAATTCTATGCTAGTCTCAGATGAATCATTGGATTCACCCTTGCATGTACCCATGGATACTTTTCTTCATGAGCCAACACCATTTCATGAGGATCTAACTTCGATCACACCACCTTTGCCCACCTCTTTAGTTTCTCTTGCATTTCTGACAGTGGAGCAGTATTACAGCTTTGAAAGTTTGTTTGATGCTTACACCATGCCAATCCCTAATATTGCGGTTGCATCCTTAGCGTAAATGGATATTCGTCAACACAGTTTGAGCGGTTCATGGAAAAAATCAAACATAGTAGCCCAAACCCCTAGTGGCAATCATGTTTGAGGCCCCAACTATTGTGATTTTAATTGCATCAACAAATTTGGGATCTATTTTGGTTACCACTACTGTTACAAGGTCCTCTTCCTACACACTTCTTCCTTGGCTCACTGTGATTAGTCAAAAGAGGAAGAAGGAAGAACTTTCAACCAAGGACCATGAGTTCAACATGGTTACAAAGGCTAAAGTTCCTAAGACCAAAATTTCCAAAGTGGTGTCAAGGATCTTAGTGAGTGTTGACAATAGCAAGTATGTGGAGGTAGCCAAGCCTCCCATTGAAAAGCTAGTGAACCAAAAGAAAACCAATGATTACAGGTTCACCACAATTGAACATGGTAAACAATTTCGCTTAGCTTGTTAGTAGGATGTGCATGATGCTCCCAACTTGCTCACCGAAAAAAATTGAGA
The DNA here is from genome assembly GCA_028749045.1 of Cupressus sempervirens. Taxonomy (NCBI): domain Eukaryota; kingdom Viridiplantae; phylum Streptophyta; class Pinopsida; order Cupressales; family Cupressaceae; genus Cupressus; species Cupressus sempervirens. The sequence continues at coordinate 621,882,207 of CM053785.1, forward strand.
AGATGAAGGCCTCTTGGTGCCAGGGCACCCATTCACTTTATGAAATCCAAATGATGTATTGGGAAAGGGGAAACACATCAAAGTTGTAATAAGACCCAACTTGTAAGGCTACTGTTTTGATTGGCAATTAATAAGCCATTGGGTCATGTTTGTTTAAAAGGTTCATTGTGAGTCTAGGACAAGTAGAATAGTGTCTTAGGAACATGTCATTGCCATTTCACAAGTTTGACAATGAGCAATTTGTGAAATAACACAACTTTGACATTTCTTGTGCCAAATGTTGCAACCAACAACTAGAAGTTGGTCAATGTTCACAAGGATGAATTAAAGTCCCATGAACAATTTGGGTAGGGTGATTGAAGGATTTTGTGAAATTGATTACAATAAAACTGATTTTTCTTGGCAATTCCCATGTTACATCTTTGTGTTTGTTCTCACTTTGATTCATTCCTGCAATGTTTGTCGTGGACGTGTTGAGGAGTGAGTTAATTGTGTTTTGGCTTTGGGTTTCACCAAAGTGACATACTCTGTAAGATAGAAGGATTTTACTAAAAGTAGCTAGGAAATCCTATGTAACCTAGGGTTTGATCATTTTAATGTGATTTAAGGTACTTTCCACCATTGAAAAACTACAATCCTTATTGGAAATCGAGGCCTAAGTGTATTATAGGACTCGTGGTTATAGGCTAGGAGGATAAGGCATTAAGGAGAAATTGGGAGCCCCAACTAGGCATCAATCTCTGACAGTGTAATAAAATTATGCAAACAATGGTAACAATAAAGAAAGTGTGCGTTTGTCACAATCTAAGGGTGGATTTAGTGGTTTGACAGGGGCAAAAGTGTCACAAATGTTGGATTGGTAAGGAGAGTATAATAAAGAATAGTTGCTTTGGAAAGGAGACTAAATTAGCCCTATTTGGCCTATTCAGACAAGTATAGTTTGGAGGGCAGGGTATAAGTTGAAGAGCTAATAACTTGACAAGTTGTGAGGACCCCAAAAGGGTATATAAAACTAGGATTTGTTTGTCAGACAATTTGGAAGAATTTTAAGTTGTGGGGGAAAAACCAAGCAAGCAAACCTATTTGAGTATTAGGCCTAATTGAGATGTTTGTCACATCAATTTGCATAGATAGAAGGGTGTAAGGTTTGGGAACTATCGGGACAAGACCTCTGTGTCAAAGGAGACAAATGTGTGTCCAACACATGCCTAAGAAGATTGGAGTGAGTTTAAGTCACTAACAAGGAGAATGACCATTAAGGGATAAGTGGAAATCTTAATGGGCAGGATGAAAGTATATGCTTGACAATTAGTTTTTTGTCAAGGTGACATAGGAGTATCTTGGGGCTGCAAGGGACTACAGGGACTTGGAGTAGGGATGATTCTATAAAGGGAGGAAGTTTGTCATAACCTAGAGTCATTACAAAGGGAAGAGACTTGGTTGGGTTGGCCTTATAGTCTCCCTACATCATATTGGTTCCAGAGCTGGATCAGATTAATTTCTGCATAATTGCAATGCAAGGAGCTCCATATAAATGGATAAAATGGTATTTTTGTCATATACCAACTCATGAGGCGAGGCCTTTAGAATTTGGCTTGGAGAAATGCAGTCAGCTTAAAGGGTGTCCTACAGGTGTTTGTGTCATTCACACTTCAGCTTTGTACTTGTCCTCTTGTTCAAGTAGATTTGATTCTTTTGTATGAATTTAACGAGACAATTATCCTATGGATAATATTTGGAGGTCTTTAAGAAAATGCCATTGTGAAGGGACAACTAAGGCAACTATGAATCAAGGAAAGATTTTACATTGTCTAATATGACTGTCTTTGGTTGACCAAAGCATGCTACTATCTCTTCTAGGAAATTTAGGATCTTGGTGTATGTCATAGAGGAGCCACAAGGAGAGGCTAATACCATGCCTCTTAAAGGGGTGTCTCAAGATGCAATCAAAAAGATGTTCGAAGAAATGTTTGAAGCAAAGTTTTGGGAAATTGTAGACGAAGAGTAGAGGTAAGGAAAGGGATGAAGAATGTAATTCTGACAAGGAATGGGAGGAAGTGGAATTAGAAGCCCCAATGTAGGTAGTGGACATGCTTGCAGAAAAAAAGGCATTCGTAGTAGCCCTAAAGTTTGTTGAGAGGGATATAACAAACAATATTCCTACTTTTGGAGAGAGCATGGATCTAGAAGATACTATGGATTCGGTAGAAGCCCTAGACAACTTCTTTGAATGCAAGATAATTCTTGAGCACAAAAGCGCAAATATGGCGAAAGCCAAGTTGAAGGGATCTGCATTGTCATGGTGCAGTTTTATACAAAGGGAAAGGGTTAAGGAAGGGAGGAATATGATATGATAATAGGATAGATCAGAGCAAATATTAAAGCACAGTTCTTACCACTAGACTATGAGGTACAAATGTATAGGAAGTTGGAGAACATAAGGAAAAGGGATATGGATGTCAACACTTTAATTGATGAATTTCACAAATTGTGTCTCATGGCCAAGAGACATGAAGGAAACGTACAAAAGCTAGCAAGGTATTTAAGTGGTTTAATGGTGAGCATCCAAGATGAGATAAGCATCCTAGCACCATAAACTATGAACAAATGTATTCATTTAGCATTAAGTGTAGAGGATAAATTAAGGAGGAAAGGTGAACATAGCAATAGGGGAAGAGGAAGAAGGAATTTTAGGGAAACATAAAGTTTTGAGGGAAGGAACCAACTCCAAAAGACACAAGGGGAATCCAATCAAGGAGAAACATCTAGGCATACTAACCTTAGGGGAAATTAGAGGAAGGAGACCAAATGATAGGGGAAGACAAGGTGGAGATAGAAGGGGCAATGCGATCTTTTATGGGAAATGCTTTAACAATGGATAAGAGCGGCACTCTACAAAGAGACGTCCAAATCTAAATCAGGGAAATCATGGATGGGACATGGCACATCTTCTTCAGGATGAGGATAACCTAAGCATCCATCATAATCTAGAGTACGAAGAATGTCCAATGGTGAAAAGGACATTGTTGAATGGGATTGCTCCTAAGGAACCACCTCAAAGGAAGTGTCTATTCAGAACCACTTGCCAATTAGGAGGAGAGGTGTGTAGAGTGATAATTGACTCAAGGTCTACTGTCAATGAAGTTTCAAATGAAGTGGTTGAAAAATTAAAGTTAAAAAGGATTGCTCATCCTCTACCTTCCAAGGTCTCTTGGTTAACAAAGGGGCAACATACATAGTAGATGAACATGTTTGGGTGGAGTTTCAGATTGGAGAATATAAAGACAAGCTATTGTGCCATCTGCTTCTTGGGAGACCATGGTAGTATGATGTGAATGCCCAACATGATCAGAAGAAGAATATATTTAGGATCACAGAAGGAGGGGTAAATCAACATGAAGTCATTACTAGATAGGGAAGAGGAGAAACCTAAATCAAAGATGCTCTTGGTGGGTGAAAAGGAGATATTACAAGCAGTAAAGGAGGAAAAGATAGGATTTTTTCTAATTGTGAAGCCAAAGACCAAGGAACATTAGTCTAAAGAGGAAAAGGGTAATTTACTGTCAGAAGTAAGGGATTTTGTTGAAGAAATATGAAGGGGTTGTGAAGGAGGAAATACCAAACACCCTTCCACCAATGAGGGATATCAGGCACCATATTGACTTCATACTTAGAGAAACACTACCAAACAAAGCTTTATATAAAATGTCACCTGAACAAAGTGTTGAAATTGTGAAGTAGTTCTAGGAGCTATTACAAAAGGAGCTTATTAGGAAATGTCTTAGCTCAACTGTAGTTCTAACTATATTTGCACCCAAGAAAGAAGGGAAATGGAGACTCTGTATTGAAACAGGGGCCATCAACAAAATTACAATTAAGTATAGATTTCGCATGCCTAGAATAGAAGATTTAATGGACTATTTAGGGGGTGCATGTTACTTTTCTAAAATTGATTTAAAAAGTAGGTTTCATCAAATTTGGATTAGGGAGGGGGATGCATGGAAAACGACTTTCAAGATTAATGAAGGCTTATATGAGCGGATGGTGATGTCCTTTGGGCTTATCGACGCCCCAAGAACTTTCACGAAGCTGATGAATGAAGTGTTTAAACCTTTTACTGGGAAATTTGTTGTAGTTTATTTAGATGATATCCTCATCTTTAGTAAAACCAAAGAGGAACACCTTAAACATTTGGAAATGTTGTTAAAGAAACCTCATAAGAAAAAGTTGCTCATTGATTTGGAGAAATGATAAAATTATGAAGCAAGAATATTTGGGTTTTTTCATATCAAAGAAGAGCCTTAAGATGGATCCAGAAAAGGTGAAAGCCATCTTAAGTTGGCCAGCACCTAGGAGTATGTGGGAGGTAAGAATTTTTCATGAACTCTACATTTTACAGGAAATTTATAAGGAATTCAATCAGGTATGTGCATCTATGTTGGATACAATCAAATGGGGACAAAAATGCAAGTTTCCTTGGATAGAGGCTGCAAATAAGGCTTTTGAAGACCTGAAGGTAAAATTTTCTCAACAACCAATTCTTGTATTCCCTAATTTCAATAAGTTGTTTACTATAGTAATGTCGAGATAGGGGACAATATTGAGTCAAGAGAGGAGACCAGTAGCATTTTTAAGTGAAAGATTGAATGAGGCAAAAAGGAAGTATTCTTTCTATGACTTGGAGATGTTTGCTTTGGTGGAAGCAATTAAGATATGGAGATATTACCTTCTTCCCAAGGAATTTATCATCTACACTAACAATCAAACTTCAAGATACTTGAACAATCAAGAGAGGTTGAGCTATAGAAACATGAAATGGGTGGAATCAATTCGGCCATATACCTTTATCATAAAGCATTAAAAGGGAGTGAATAACAAGGTAGCAAATGCCTTGAGCAGGAGGACAATGGCAATGCAAGAAATCCAATTGCAAGGTATTGGGGTGGAATCATTGAAATCCATGTATGAAGGGGATGGAGATTTCAATGACAAACAAAATTTGTATTGATTTGACTAACTCTTGTAATTTGGAATACTCAAGAGTTTTTAGTGTAGGAAGGATTACTCTTCATGGGAAACTAGTTGTGTGTGCTAAGATGTTTCATGAGAGAAAATATAATAAGGGAGAAGCATTGTGGCAGTTTGGGGGCCATTTTTGGTTGGATAAAACTCTTGAAGAGGTTAGGAAACACTACTTTGTGCCAAAGATGCTAACTGATGTTAGAAAATATGTGGACTCAATTGCATATGCCAAAGGGGTAACGGAACAATGACAAATGCAGGACTGCAGCAACCTACCTATTCCTTCTAAACCATGGGACAATGTGAGCATGGATTTTGTGATGGGATTTGCAAGGACACAAAAGAGGTATGATAGCTTTTTTTCCGGTAGTTGTCAGGGTTAGTAAGATTGAAAATTTCTTGCCATGTAAAGTACTAATGATGCATCCCGTATAACAGATATCTTTTTTTAGAGATGTGAGGACCTATGGGTTACCATCAAGCATCATATTAGATAGGGATGTGAAACTTGTGAGCTACTTTTGGAGGACCTTGTGGAGGAAATTGGGAATCAAATTATCATTTTCTTAAGAATCTATTAATAAGTTTGACAAAGCAATACAACGAAGCATGAGATACATTCTTCCTCAAGCAGAGTTTGCTTACAATGATTTAGTTAACATGGGAATAGGGAAAAGTCCTTCCGAAGTTGTGTATGGGATGAATCCAAAAGGGATATTGGAGCTTAGGATATTACCACAAGATTTCAATGTCAGTGCACAAGGGGAGAAGTTTGTAGAAGCAATGATAAGGATACATGATTAGGTCAAGGAGGCTTTACAAAGGAATGCCATCAAATACAAAGTATAGGCTGACAAGAGGGGGAAGGAGGTGCAATATCATGTGGGGACTTGGTATGGGGCACACTTTGTCGTCGGTAGAAATTTTGTATTGGCTGATGGGTCCCTTCGGAAAAGAAATTGTGTATCAACTGACAGGACCCTTCGGAAAAGTTTATGTATCTGGCCGACGGACTCCTTCGGGAAAGTTCTTCGGAAAGTATTTATAACCCCTTCGGAAAGCATTGTAATAATCATATATCTTATCATGGAAGCATAATGTACTGGTTAGCATATGCGAATAATAATAAGAAGAAGAATTATGCTGTTTGCTGTTCGTATTCATTGTCTGTGTACGTTTCTTAATTAACCCATGCTGTAAACATTTGGCGCCGTTGCCCGATGGACCTGGTACGCGGGCAGGTGGATATGAATTAAATGCCGAATCAGTTGAACAAAGATAAGAATAAGCTGAAGGAAAAAGATGACATACGCGTTGCACAGGAAAATTTAATTCTGGCTCAGTAGACAGAGCACCGAAGGAGATTTCCAAAGATTGCCGATGAAAACAGGAGTGTTGAAGGATTGTTGAAGGAGACTCGACAACGGCTTGAGTTGGTAGAAGAAGCGAGGGAGGAGTTTTTGAATCTGCATACGCCACGGGAAGAGAATCCTGACGGAAGGAGATTGACTCGCACGGCTCGGAGTGCCGAGGGAGCACGAGCGTGGAGTGACCTCTTCATCCGAGATATACTTCCAGAACGAACACCTTCGGTTGACGAACCCTCTTCTTCACCAAATAGCGCGGAAGTTGAAAACAATGCGAGTGTTGAAAACAACGCGGAAGCAGAAAACAATGCGGGTGTTGAAAATAGCGCAGAAGCAGAAAACAGCGCGAAAGCAAAAAACAACGCGGGTGTGCAAAACAACGCGAGTGTTCAAAACAACGCGGGAGCTCAAAACAGCGCGGGTGTTCAAAACAGCGTGGGAGTGCAAAACAGCGCAGGTACACAACAAAACCCTCAACATACAGTTATAATGGCAGGTCCGAAGGTAAAATTGCCTAAATTCGATGGTGATGAAGCAGCTGATCCCATTCGACATTGTAAAACATGTGAAACGATTTGGAGGGCAAATGGCATAACAGATACAAACGAATGGATCCGACAATTTCCCGCTACCCTACGGGGTGTTGCGATTGATTGGTTTACTGATGCTGATCCACAAAAATTAAATAGTTGGGATAACATTAAGGAGGAGTACATTGCAGAATTTCAACTTTTGCGTGATGATAATGAAATTGTAGCAGAGATATTCAATACCAAACAAAAGAAGAATGAAACAGTATGGGTGTTCGGCAGGAGATTGAAGGACTTAATCAGTAAAATGGAGAATAAGCCAGTAGATGGGCTCCAGAAAAGATGGTTCATTGAAGGCCTTCACCCGAAGCTCCGGAAAAAGATGAAGATCGTGCCACCATCAACATACAATGAAGCGTACAATCGGGCAATGAACCTCAAAAGTTACCAGAAGACAAAGAAGAAGAAGAAAAACAGCTCGTCTGATTCAGAAGACGATGCATCTTCTGGAGAAGATAGCAGCGATGACGAGGGAAGCAATAAGAAGGTCCGTGCCCTCCAAAAGGACATGATGCGGATGATGAAGGAATTCAAAAACATGAACAAGGAGACTAAGGGCAATGACCTATGGTGCACGGAGTGTAGGAAAGAAGGCCATACGAAGGGCTCCTGCCCGAAATATCAATTTTGTGAAATCTGCCAGATCTTGGGACACTCAGTAAAGGAATGCCCTTTCAATTTAAAAACAAGAACACCGCAGCAAGTGTTCCTGTCACAGGAGGCATCCCCGTCAGGAGGGAACGGGAACACCAGTACGGAAGGTGCCACATCAGGTGGATACAGAAACAACCGGCGTGGTCAAAACAACAGCAGCAATAACAACAATGGCGGCAACAACAATAATGGCAGAAGGAGTCGAATTCAGTACGATGCGAATGGTTGGCCAATTGTTCAATGCTGCGCATGCAATCTGTGGGGTCACTTTGCTCGAGAGTGCACAAAAACGAACACGCCGAAGTTACTATGCCGATGGTGTGGACCTGGCGATCATGACGATGCTAAGTGCCCGAAGCCCAGAGTCAATTTGATTACTGTCGAGATGGATGAAGAAGTTCTGGCAATCACTCGGAAGTAGGCGAAGCTATACCCTGACCCAGCGGAGGAAAAAAAGAGACTAGAGGAAGCACAGGCAGAGATCCAGAAAGCAACACAGGCAAAAACAGCACATCTGAAGGACCCGCCAAGTACCTTCGTCCGGAACTGTGTAGAACAGAACATTGTACGGCAAATATTGCAAGCTGAGATACCTTTCAGGATAAATGATCTATTGCTCACTATGCCTCAACTCTGTACGGCCCTCACAAATATAGTCCCGAGTGCTAAGCAACCCGTACAACAAGACAAGGAGAAACAGGGGGGTACAAGTGTAGAAGACCCGATGCTGTTAGCTCTTTCATCTGGACGCTATCCGACGGTTGTTGAAATGGGCATTCTCGGGACTGTGCTAACGGACACGATCGTCGATGGAGGATCTAGTGTCAATGTGCTACCAGAGGATACTTGGAAAAAGTTGGGACAGTCGACATTATGGCCACCTACCTTCCAGCTGTTAACAGCCGATCAACACGGAATCAAGCCATTGGGAATATTCACAGCGCAACCAGTGACAATTGGAACACAACCATTCCTGTTGTACTTCGTTGTGATTCCTCTCAGACGGAAGGGGTACGATGCTATTCTGGGTCGGGGGCGGTTGATACAAGCGAAAGCAAAGCACGATTGGAAGAAAAATACTTTATCACTCAAAAGCAAAGGTCGGAAGTATGTCATCGATCTGCACACTCAGATGGTCGGGGAAGAAGCCCTATCGTCAGATTCTGAGGGAGGAGGATGAAAAGGGGCAAACTATGGAACCGGATCAGGAGGGAGTTCTATGACTGGAAGGAGATGACGATTTGGATTCAGTAAATGGTCTTTACCATTGGCAATAGAGGATTATGAATTGTTCCCAACCTGCAACATACTGACAATAGAAGAACACAATACCGATGAATTTCCAAAGGAGTTCACTGAAATAAAGGAAGGGGATGCGTCACTCGATGTGACCCCGGCACATCAGTTCACTAAAGGAGAACCCATCAAATACAATGAAGTCGCATTGCAGACCATGAATTTGGGAGACGAAGCAGAACCACGGAACATACTGGTAGGAGACAATTGGAACCCAGTACTAAAGACAGCAATATTCAAGATATTTTTAGAATATAAGGATGTCTTTGCATGGACGTACAAGGACCTGAAGGGCGTACCACCTGAACTATGTGTGCACCGCATTCAATTGATCGAAGGAGCAATACCCGTACGGAAGAGGCCCTACAGAATGAACAAAAATTATGCGGCCCGGGTTACGGAGGAAATCAATCGGATGCTAGAAGCCGGAATTATTTTCAAGGTGCAAACCAGTGAATGGGTATCCCCGATCATGATCTCCCTGAAGAAGGACTCCATTCAGATCCGAATATGTGTTGATTTCCGATGTTTGAATGCAGTCACCATCAAGGATCCGTTCCCGATCCTATTCACGGACAGCATCCTGGAGGAGGTAGCGGGACACGAGATCTACTCATTTATGGATGGTTTTTCCGGCTACAATCAAATCTCAATCGCAGAGGAGGATAAATTGAAGACAACATTTGTCGTAGAAGATGGGGTCTATGCCTATAATCGGATGCCGTTCGGTCTGTGCAATGCGCCTGTGACATTTTAGCGGATCATACTACACATTTTTGACAAAATGTCTGTCGGAAACTTCGAGGCATTTTTGGATGATTGGTCAGTGTTTAGTGCGGAGGACAAACATCTGGCAACCTTAGGCGAGTGTATGGAAAGGTGCCGCCGTGCGCGTTTGGCCCTGAACCCGAAGAAGTGCAGATTTATGGTCCCACACGGAAGGTTGCCCGGACACATAGTCTGTAAGGAGGGACTGAAGACAGATCCGAACAAAGTGCAGGTCATATTAGAGATGCAGCCATCCACCAATGTAACAGAGGTAAAATCTTTCCTTGGGCATATAGGGTATTACAGACGTTTCATCAAAAAAATTTCCAAGATAGCATATCCGTTGGATAGGTTAACTTGCAAGATGGAATCGTTCCGATGGGACAAGGAACAGGATGAAGCATTTGAAGGATTCAAGGTACGACTGGCTACAGCACCTATTTTGGCATACCCGGATTGGAAGGAGGAGTTTCATGTGCATGTGGATGCATCGAACTATGCAATCGGAGCAACTCTCGCGCAGACGGGAAGCCACGGGTTGGATCATCCAATCTACTTCGCTAGTCGATTGCTATCAAAAGCTGAACAAAATTATAGTACAACCGAACGGGAAGCAATGGGGATGGTCTATGTTGTGCAGAAATTCCAACATTACTTGTTGGCCACTCCATTTGTGTTCTATGTCGATCATCAGGCCCTGTTGTAAATGATCAACAAGCCAGTCATTCAAGGAAGAATCAGCCGATGGTTACTCCTGTTGCAGGAGTTTACCTTCAAGATCATTGTACGGCCAGGAAAGAAACATGTAAGCGCGGATCATTTGTCACGTATCAGAACAGGAGAACCGGCAGACGGTGTAAATGATGACTTTCCTGACGCACAGCTGTTTCAGATTGCTGCACTACCGGAGTGGTATACAAGCATCGGCGAATACTTGTCAACAGGACAGTTTCCAAATACCATGCTACCGAATGAAAAATGGAAGTTGGTGATACTGAGCGGAACATTTCAGTTGATTAATGGATTGTTGTATAAAATGGGCCCCGATCAGATCTTGAGGTGTTGTGTCCTGAAGGAAGAAATTCCACGGGTATTGAAGGAAGCGCACGAAGGACCGGCAGGAGGACACATGGGGCCGGACACAACTGCACGAAAAATACTTCTAGCAGGATTATGGTTGCCAACGGTATACAATTACGCCAGGGAATGGGTTGTTGCATGCGATACATGTCAGCGAGCTGGAAAACCTTTGAAAAGAGATTTTATGCCTCTGAATCCTTCTCATGCTCAGGAGCTCTTTGAACAGTGGGGTTTGGACTTCATAGGACTGCTGAAGACAAGCAGAATCAGAAGGTGCCGTTACATTGTTGTTGCGACGGAATATTTGACTAAATGGGTGGAGGCGCATGCACTACCGGACAACTCAGCGATAAGTACAGCAAAGTTTATTTATGAACAAATAATTACTAGATACGGCATTCCGTTACAATTAACAAGTGATAGAGGCGGACATTTTGTAAATCATGTGATCTGATTGCTTACCACTGAGTTCAAAATTTATCATTCGCTATCAAGTCCGTACTACCCAAGGGCAAACGGATAGGCCGAAGCTACCAACAAAATCCTGGTATCAATTATATACAAATCCTACGCAGTCGAAGGGGAGGATTGGGAGGAGAAATTACCTTTTGCTCTGTGGGCTTACCGCACGGCGTATAAAGTTACAACAGGACACACCGTTTCAACTGATGTTTGGACAAGAGGTCGTAGTACCAGCGGAATTTATGATACCAAGCTTGTGGATAGCACTAGAAAACAAGTTGGGCGACATGGAAAGCTTAAGGGAGCGGCTGTATAAACTAAACAAGTTAGAGGAGAAGCGATTATTAGCACAGTGGGCAACTAAAGTAACGTAGAATAGGCGGAAGGCATGGCACGATAAGCACCTGAAGCTAAATAGGTTTCAGCTCGGACAGTGGGTATTGAAGTACGATGGCCGGAATGAGATCAAACCAGGCAAGTTCAAAGTTAAGTGGGTCGGGCCGTATCAGATTCGGGAAGTAGGGGACAATGGAGCAATCAAATTATGGACTTTGGATGGACACGAAGTGCCTCAGGCGGTGAATGGGTCGAAGTTGAAGATATATCACAGCCGGAAGACTTCTGCATCACAAAATTGCCTTCGGGAGACCCCTTCGTCATTGCAGACTGACGGTGACGACGGTCAAAGGGAAAACTGACTGCTATTTTTTGTTCTAAAAAAAAAAAAAAACAGTACCGTACGGTTCCATATTTTTAAGGGATTCATAGCTGAAGGGAAGCACCGTACGGATTTCACAGTGAAGGAAGGAGCACCGTACGGCTTCCATAAGCACCGTATGGATTTCTTAGGGGATGGAATGTACCGTACGGTTTTTAGGGAAAAAAGTGCCGTACGGTTTTCAGGAAAAAGTGTCGTACGACTTCATAAGTGAAGTAGAGTACCGTACGGTCTTTAATATCTGAAGGAAGGAGAGTACCGTACGGTTTTTAATATCTGAAGGATGGTGTATGGTTTTCAGACAATCTAATATGTAGTACGATTTTCAAAATTGTAGTACGGTTTTGTGGCAGTGTACGGTTTTTTAAAGAGTTGTATATTATAACACTGAGACCACCGTACGGATATTCATGGCCTGAAACTGTACGGACTTTTTCATGGTACGGATTTCACTACTTACTGTATGGATTCTTGTCTGTGCACTGTACGGCTTTGTATATGATAAAGATGGACTGTATGGCTTTTTATGTACGGGTTTTCCAGTCATCAAAATTTGGGGCAGTAAGGATTTCACCAGATTTTTTGAGCTTTGAATACCGTACGGAATTGTGTTATGGCATCCGGGTTTTATAATATATAGGCCTTGTGTGGATAACAAAGACAGAGTTGCAGGTAAAATTGATGAGCCCTCTTCGACGTTGAGCCTGTACTGATTCTGCTGTGCAATAGAGGAGGACTATAGCATTGACGGATCATCTTGAGGAAATCTTCAGTTGAAATATCCACAAGGTTTTCTTGCTCTTTCCATGATGGCAGGTATTTACAATTGAATGTACAATCTGTAAGTTTGTAACGTACGGATTCCAAATTGATCTCATTGCATGGTCGTACGGTAACCACACCATTCTTATAACTCACTGTACGGATTTTTGGGCCAACCACTCTATAGACTTGTGCTCTTGCTGCTGTACGGATTTCTCAGCTTCACCACCGTACGGATTTGGAAGACTGTTAGGAAAAGACAAAAGATATAATTAATGGAGTCTGCAGGTAAACGGTAGTGGAAAAAATAGTTAGCACAGTCTAAAGTTGTGGAAGGTAGGAGCATGGCAGGTACAGGTAATCTGAATGAAGGCTTGAGCAGTAGCAAGGAGAAGCGTAAGCCTACAGCACCTGCAGTAGCTGAAGTCACACCACAGACTATACAATTTGAGAAATTAAATGGAACGGATTGCCAGAAATGGTGGCAAGAAACCCCTGATGACCATCCAATTAAAGCAAGCATCAGAAGAGCACAGGTTGAATGGGCCATTCAGATGCTTATTTTTTGCATTTGAGATTATGAAGGGTATCTGCGTACCATGATTGAGACATATGGAAGAGCTTCTCGGAGGAGCACATTTCAGTATCTGGGACGGAACTTAGTGATATCATTCAAGGCAGCAGATTTCACACGTGTTTTTGGCATTCCAGGGCAGCAAGGCAATAAGATTCAACCGAAGAAAATTCCAAAGGATGGGAAGCTATTTTTAATCAGATTAGTATGTGGAGATTTGATTGAAGCAGAACAGACGGCATTAGCTGAGACATCGAAGGGAAGGGGTTTAAAGAAAACCGACATTTAGGAGGGGCCATGGTGGTGTCTGATGGACTTGGTCAAGAGCAGGCTCACGGGATCCTCTACGGCATCGGATATCACATTTCCGCAGGTATCCATGATGAACGGCATAATGACTGGGAAAGTGTACGATTGGGCGTCTGTGCTGGCTGAACGGATGCATGAGTTTATGACTCTCCAGCACAAGACCTTCTATATGCCCCATTACGCCATTGGTCTATTCCTTGATGCCGCAGCACGGATGATTCCAACGGATGAGTTAGAGGCAAAGCCTGGACCACTGGCTCCAGGAGAACCTCCTATCATGCGATGGAAGCACTTGGACACAATCTATGGGCAGAAGGGGTCAGCAGACCAAAAGAGGCCCCGAATGGACATGGCAGGTGATACTGACAACGGCCGACAGGAGACATCTTCTGAGCAGGACAGTGTGGAGGAAGAAGAAGGGGAGGGCGAGGATGATGAGGAGGTTCAGATTGTCACAGCTACCCCCTTGCTCTTCCCGCGTGCTACAGTTCCTGTGACTTCCGAGTTGATACCCCGAAGTCTGCACATGGCTCACATTCCAAGGTTTGGACAGACTCGGCAACCGATATTGATGACTGGAGGATCCCACCAGGCAGTCACACTAGCCGCACCATGGCAACATGGGGTACGGCCTTCTCCTGTCCGGCCGGGAGCAGGATTTGCGGTCGGCTTTGCCCACCTGACAGCACCCGTCAACCGAGAGACTTCTTCAACCCCTGAAGCACTTCCGGTACCAACACCCGTGGCGGCTGCCATAAGTCAGCCAGCACCAGTTGTTACCATAGCACAGTCAGCAGAAGCTTAGGCACTACCAGTAGAGAACGTACCAAACGGAGGAGTTCAGGAGTGTACGGACCCAGCATAGCCCGAACAACCAGAGGTCATGGATAGAGCCAGTGTTTTTCTGAGACAGCAGTTCCGACTCGTCCTTGACAAGCGTGGCCCATCTATTCAGTCCCCCAGCTATTCCGGAGTAGCACCTGTACCAGAGCCTCAGTCTCAGGAGGAGGGAATGCCACATGCCGTGATTGCGCCGACAACAGAGGAGGTGGCACCGAATGTGGGCATGGCTCCCGCTGATGAGGAGGACAATAGTGATGCAGAATGGTCATTCGATGACTTCGCCAAGGAGGATTACGGGTCAGATGAGGACAGGTGCAGGGACTACCTCAGGACTATGAAGTCTGCATTGAAGAAGGGGCATGATGTGGCGATTCAAGCTCTCACTCGACAAAGGGAGTGACATTTGATCCGAGCGTATATTCGTGGGATTTGTCCTAAGTGATTTCAAACTTGTTTTGTGGATAGAGGTTGGCCGCCAGTTGAGACACCAGAAATGTTGGCAGATTGGGCCACTGAGCCAGAATTGGGACCGAGTGACACTCCGATGATGAAGTTGGCACATGAGATCGTGGGACTGTACAAAGAGGTTTACTATGCGTGGCAGCGCACAGAGGCGGATAGGGCAGCAGACAGTGTTGCAGCCCAAAGATCCCTCGTGGTTGAAAAAGAGACAAGAGAAAAGTTAGCCACTGATTTGGCCGACAAGCAAGCAGCTTGGGCAACTGAGCGGGCAACACTATTAAAGGATATGGCAGCAGTGGTATAGGAGAGGGACGCGGCTATCCGGGATAAAGATGCGGCAGAGCATGAGTTACAGTTGGCCAAGAGGCAGGCTATGGATGCCGCGCTTCTACTGAAGGAGGCCGTAGAGGTTAATTCACAGATTCAGACAGATCTGCGCATCCAGACTGACCAGGTGTATGAGTTACATCACCAACAGCATTCTTCTGGGACACCTCCTTCTTCTCTCTAGTATTTCTTTTTCTTGGTTGTGGGTTGTCTCCTAATTTTGCTAGTCATCAGGAGATGACTTTTCTTTTTGGGGGGGATGATGTTGTTGGTAGAAATTGTGTATCGGCCGATGGGTACCTTCGGAAAAGAAATTGTGTATCAGCCGACAGGACCCTTCGGAAAAGTTTATGTATCTGGCCGATGGACTCCTTCGGGAAAGTTCTTCGGAAAATATTTATAACCCCTTTGGAAAGCATTGTAATCATCATATATCTTATCATGGAAGCATAATGTACTGGTTAGCATATGCGAATAATAATAAGAAGAATTATGCTATTTGCTATTCGTATTCATTGTCTGTGTACGTTTCTTAATTAACCCATGCCGTAAACACACTTGAGGAAGAAAAGGTTACCTAAGGGAGGGAGTAACAAACTTTTTAATGAAGAAGATCAGACCTTGTAGAATGATTAAAAAATTTGCACCCAATGCTATGAGATTGAGTTACCTCAGGACATAGGAACCTAACCAATTTTTAATGTTTCTGATTTGTTTCCTTGTAACGATAATATCAGGGAAGGGGAATACGATGAAACAAGAGGATTTGATGAAGGACCAAAAAAAGAGTTACTTGTGACTCAACCCAAGGAGTTGAGTGCATATTGAACTCTAAAGTTATCATGAGGACTAGGAGGAATGAATACAAAGAATATCCAATGAAATGGATGGGATTACCTAACTCCGAAGTTGTTTGGATGGATGAACAAACACTTAAGGAATATGGAGATTTATTGCAAGAACTCATTTCAAGAGCAACTTGGGATCTTTTGGCCGATGAGTATGTTGCAGGGGAACCCATACACTTCATGTAATCCAAATGATGTTTTGGGATAAGGAAAATGCATAAAAGTTGTAATAGGAGCCAATATGTAAGGTGATGAAGGGTGCTCCCCTTAATATCACAAACACATAACAAAATTACAGAAATAACAAAAATTTGCTAGAACAAAATACGGGCTTCTTATTATCTCCAGAAATGTGGAATTACAAAATTCTGAAATGCAATATGCAAACCCATATGGGCACCTTCTTTATGATAATCTGCAAGAGAGAGCAACGAACTATCACCTAGAACTTTCCTAGATGACCTACACTCCTTCCTTATATAGGCAATTTCCACTGCTTGGGAAGGTTCTAAACATTTAGCATAGCCCTTGCAGCGGACCAAATCTAACATTACACAGAGTCAGCTCAAATCAATTACAAATTTTATTTTGGGATTTTCAGGTAGCCCAACTTTCAAGGACCATAACTTGCAAACTGTTGAGTTGATTAGCTACTATGACCCTATTCTGAAACCCTTAGCTGTTGTATTACAACAGTTAACTTGCGCAAGCTCCAGTCAGTCAGGTTTCAGACCCCATCCGGAGCTTCTAAGGCCTTTGAAATTGAGCAAGAGGTTTTTGTACCAAAGTTTCTCACCAAAAATCCACAATAACTTTATGAATACTCATGATATGGTAGTGAACCTCAACTGACAGGCTGATATCTCCAAGGTGAACCTCTACCTCTAAGAGTAGAACATTCTGAGTTGCAATGACTGTTTTACTAAGTACAAAGCTTCCAAAAATAGCAACTCTCCACTAAGACGACCCTTATTGAGGAGACAAAAATGAAATATTTTTGGTGATGCAAGATTGGTCTTAGACCAAGGGTGCTCTTGTATCATAAGGCCACTTTCTCGATTAGCAATTTATAAGCCATTGGGTCAAGTCTAGTCAGAAGAGTCAATATGGGTCTAGGTGGCTAGAATAGTATCTTAGGAACATGTCATTTCTATTTCGCAATGATACAACTAGACAAGTTGCAAAATAGTGAATCTATCACTATTGCTCAAGGCTGACAATGGACAAGTTGTGAAAGAATGCAACTTTGACATTTCTTGTGCAAAATAGTGCAACCAACGACTAGAAGTTGACAAGTTGGTTGGGGGAAGTTGGACAATGTTCATAAGGATAATTTAAGGTCCTATGAACGATTTAGGAATGGTGGTTAAAGGATTTTGTGAAATTGAATGCAATAAAATTAACATGTTTTGAATCAAGGAAGAGTGTGATGGGTGTGATGTATTGAGTGAAGTTGAAGAGATACTGAATTGAGAAGCAACTCAATACTATAACTATATATTGATAGGAGTTTGTGAAGTAAATTTGGGGCATACTCAAGAGATTGAACATCATCTTTATAGCATTTTGAGAAGACAATTTGGGGCATATTCAAAGGCTATACAAGAGTAAGTTTATTACATAATTGGTGAATATCAAAATCATCCATCATATGTTGTAGAAGAAACACTACCAAATTGGAAGCTTAGCATAAGGGGTTGGTGCTTCTAGTGGGTTGATACTCACTAATTAAGTTAGGGGTTGATGGGTTGATGCCTACAAACTTTGCAAAAAGTAGAAGATATATATAAAAGCATTAACCTTCCATGATTCTCTCTTCTTAGGGTTTTCACATATATCTTGTGTTCTATTTTGCCTCCATGCACACACATTTTGACATGTCCAAGTTCCAATAGATGAGAACATATTTGTGTATAGCTCCCTTGAATTTTTCTTTTAATCTTTGCTTAGGGTTTTCATGAATAGAAGAAGAGCTTCTTTTAGATTCAAAGGTCCCTTTGCATAAGGTTTTGAAACTTTGGGAGGACACTTGAATGAATTTTGTGGCTACTTCGTCCATAATACTCTCACACTAATGAACCCCAAATTGGTTTGAAATTCTCATTGTCTTTATTCTCATTTCTTTCTTCAATTTCACATTCACCACTCTTATTGTTGATCCCTGTACTCTTTTCTTTTTTTAAAGCAAATTCCAAGTGCAAATTGAAAACAGAATTTTTTTATACAATTCGTTTTTTAAACTTGAAAAAATAGGAAGGAAAGGAAATAGAAGAGTTGCTCACCTCTTTTCTACTTTTCTTTCTATTCCACTCTCACCACTCACATTTTGATTCCACTAGCTGCACCTTCAAACACTAGTGAAAATGATTTTTCTTACTTCAACTTGGTTCCAATCTCTCGCAATATAAAAATGAGTTTGGATGAAATAGGGAGGCATTTTCTGTTTCTTAGAAGGCTCACAAAAAATAGTATTAAAACACTTTTTTAATTTCAAACATTTTAAAAATCAGTTAGCTGCTGTTAGTTAGAGTCTAGCTAGTCTTTTTGGGACATATAGCCATCTCTTACCTGCCTTCAATCTCTTAATGTCCTGAAGGAATTTGAGGAAAAAAAGATTGTAATGGGAGATCCTCAGGCTCTCCCTATGCCCATAGGATATGTGTAACATCCACGTCAGCCGGGTCTTATTTAACAACTAACATATCCAAGAGTTACAGATATTACTTCATTTCATAGAGAAAATAGTTAAATCAGTTTCGTTCACATGAATGAGATTTAATAGTTACAATTACTTAAACGGAAAACTCATAACTAACATTTGAAAACACCATTAATAAATATAGTATGGAAATTAAAATATACATACCATGGAATTTGAAACGGAAATCAATCTAGGGTTGCTTCTGCAAACACCCAGGTTAGTTCACGAATACCACTATATCAAAATCAAATAACAATTATCATCAAATACCACTATATCAATTAGGGCATCACATACCACTGTATCAATTAGGGCATCAATTAACATTGGATCGTTTAGGGCATCATATACTATTGTATCATTCGGGTTGTCAATACCACTATATCATTTAGGGCTTCAGATACCACTGTATCATTTCTTTCCTTCCGATTGCTTAATTGTGGCAATAACATAAGATTAGATGATATACTCATAATCATTACTCTTATAAATGAAAGACTGAAATAACAATCCATCCGATAAATTTATCTCTCTCAAATAAGTATATTCCATGCTCAATTAGAAGATCAACCAATCTAACTAGTACGATAAGAGTTGCTTTCATTTAGAGAAATAACTGTAGCGATGATACAACTCAATTAATCTTACCTTCTACTTGAATATACATCATAAAAGTAAAAATACCTGTTTTTGAGAAACAATTGAATGCATAGCTTATCTTTATCTGATGCACGTCTGACATCTTTTGGAGAGGGGAAACATTGTCAGGGGCTTAACCAACCAACCTCAGACCATAACTTATCCACACACAATCTCTAACGAGAAAGACCCTCCCTACCTGAAATAGACATGGAACACCTTGTCATGCACTAAGCATCCTTGTGTCTAATCACACCACTTGACTTGACAACAGGAGAATACAAATAACATGATCATGCATGAGCCTATTAAATGATTCCTTTTAAAAATGATAAACATTGTTATGTCATAATTGATTCTGTTTCATGTTATTGCAGATTCCGTTCTCTCACCTCTTCACCTTTTTCCATGGCTAAACAGCCAAGTGAGTCCTAGGTGTTTGAATCTCAGAGTAACCAACTCTTTCTATTGATCCTTAATTGATAAAAGAATATTCTATGTTTTAGGCTTATCACAAACTGACTTGAAAGAATATGTTCTTAAAAACTAGCAAAAATATCATTGATTCTGATTTCCAAATTGTATATTTAAATCATGATTCTATTGCATCTTAAATAACTATTTCTCAAGAGGTTCTATCCGGTGATCATAACTACAGTTTAGTTGTTATGGAAAACTGAAACGAGTAGCAATTGATAAGAAATATACAACAATGCTTGGAACATGTTTGATTATATACTTCTAGTATTTTACAATCTGTGATTTGAGAGATTATATTCTTTATGACTTGCAGAAATGAAAGTCATTCGATTCTGATTTCTAATGGCAAAAATATTTCATGATTCCATATCTTGGACACTCTGCTATGATTTATAGTAACAACTTCCTAAGGTTGTTTAAGTTTGAATGAGTATACTTTGCAATTTATTGCTGTGGAAATCGAAATGCATTTATAGTTGTTAAAGAGATTATAACAATATTTGGAAAATGATCAACCACATGACCTGGTATAAATTCTGGAAATGTTTGAGCTTTGCTAGACGCTTGTTTATCTGTTCTTTTTCAATTGATTTCACAGTATCTAAAGACAACCTCAACTTCAGCAAGGTGGAAATATGCGGCAGCCTGTACAAGAATGGCAACGTTTATATTCTACAAAGATTTGAGTTTGCAGAGGTTCGAATGGGTGTAAAGCCAGAACTATGAGCAGAGAAAAGGTAGAATAATGGAGAAGTCGGGAATGGAAAAAGGGAGCCGATCTTGAATAAGGTAGTCAGGTTCTTGAAAAAGATCTCCGCCTCTCACTTGCGACTTCAATAAAAAGGAAATGGCGTGACTCCTTGGCTTCCATAACATAAAAAAATCTTGGCTCTTAAAAATGCCAGTATTAAATCGATTTTCAAACAAGAAAAAGAATAAAAAGATGGAAGAAGATTTGAAAGTTATAATTCGAAAATTATTATGATTTATATTTATATATGTATATATAAATATATTGGTGAAGTGGCATCATTTTATTATAATAAAATAATACGATGGTGTCACTTCATTTTTATATCTATGTACGTACATAGATATATTTATTATAATAATAAGGTGAAAGATCATTTAAAATTCTTTGAGGTACGTATTATATTTTAATTAAATTATTTTATGTTTTAAATTATTTATTTAATAGCTCATGCGGTTTCATCGATTGTATCCTAATGTTCAAGTCGCTAAGTCCTCAACCATGGTGATTCACAATTCATACCTATTTGCATAGTGATGGTGATGCTTCTATGCCCAATCCTTTTCTAACAATGCTTCCACCCCTTTGATGTGCTTCTTGCAAAGAAATTCTCCGCAATAAAATTATATTATCATAACAAGTTATTTAATCATAAATAATAATGACGGCTAACTGCCTATTCAATCCCATTAATTCATGATAAATAATTAGCCAGCATGGTATCTTCGTATGAAATTACAATGACTAACCGTCTTACCATTTCGCAGGATTATAACAAATTTAACCGTCAATTGACTTCATGTGAACCTCAATAGCTATACTAACATTTTAAATTAGGTCAAAAATTGGGATGTAACATAGCATTTCCCTTGTGTTCCATCGTCTTCAATGAACTTGAAATTGTAATGAACATTATAAAGGAGCATTTTAAAATTGGAATGTAACATACCATTCCCCTTTGTGTGTCATCGTCCTTGATGATCTCAACAATTTTAGACAGTAAAAGAATATTCCGAATACAAGAGATGTATATATGATATCATTTCTTTTAAAAATTGGATCAAAATCTAAATCAAGATCAAAACTCAAGGTCTATTTTTACTTCAATATTTCCAAAATGATATTATAAAATTAAGCACACACTCACCTTTGTTCACTTTACCGTACTTGTGGTTACTTTAGCATTACTTGAGTTGATCATGTTGTAGGATATTCCATTTCATATTCTTGTCATACTCATGTAGACACTCATCATATCATTAGTTTGATTCCTATATTGATATCTTCATAAAAGAGAATTTTTCAGGGTTCAATAACTGAGAGTAAGATATATAATTGAAGTCACTTATACATACCATCTGGCATATGACACTCATTAATGAGATCATCTTTGTAAACTTACAGATCACCTGAAAAAGATTAATAGATCCATGTTTTCCATTTATGTAACTTTGGCCTTCATGCCCATCTTATCACAATAACATTTCATCAGAACAATCATCTCATGATAGAAATATACTTCATCTCTAAACAATATAAACAACTCTATATGTCTTGTTATTTCATTACTATATAAAACCACTATCGCATGTGTATTATACATGTATAGCAGTGTGTCAAAGGGTAAAAACATGACATACTATGCAAGATCATCATACATCTATTCAAGATCATATGCATCTGAAACAAATTCTCATAAGATTCTTGTCGAGTAGCTCATCATTCACGTGTAAATATTTGGAAGTTTATCTTTTCCATTTGTGTGACCCAGGCTTTCATGCCCATCTTGTCAATGTAATGTTTCAAGGAATAACTTAAGCCAAACAAAAGTTTAACTCATTGATAGTTTCAGTTATGCAAGTGCGTTTATTTCATACTGGAGCACAAAATGACCTTGTCGTTTAATCAACATCAGAAAAGATTATCATTGTTAATTTAAAAGAGTTCTCAAAATCATGGTTCATAATTTTGTTTTTCCTTTAGTTCAAGTTCAAAATAGATAACAAAATATTACTACCATTTCATAAGAACAGGAATATAATTGCATAAAGTAAATGCTAGGAACATTCAACTGAAAAGAAATATTTCGCCATCATTAAGGTTTAGATAACATCTCATCAAGGTTATAGGAGTTGGTTTGTATTGCACAAGCCTCGGCATTTGGAACCATTTAAATCTTCTCATTCTCTATTGAGAATGGCCCTCCCTTCTAGGATAAGGTGCATGTACCATTTTGGTCTTGCCACCCGAGCATCTTGGTGTTAGAGTGTCCGCTCAGTAACAGTCAAGATTCAGGATACACCTCCACCAACCCATCTTTTTATCAGTTGGCACCACCGACCTCTTAGTGATCCATTTTAGGCAAGCATGCCTTTAATCTACTTTGGCCAAGGATTTAAATGTGCGGATAAACAGCTTGATCACTACTTCTTGACTTGCTAATCATGTCATTTTCTTAGTTCTGATTCATCTTTATGATATTGCAGTTTATCCATCTGTCCATTTCATATGCACCACACCATCATCTCAGCCCTTTCTGGCTTTTTCGTATGATTCCCTGGTGTGTTTTTCTAGTTTGATTGTAATATTCAGTTATGTAAAATAAATCTTTTTCAAAATTACATTCTTAGTTTCTCAAAAAACAACTTTGGGCCCAAGGTTTCAGTGTTGAACCCAACGCTCTGATATCATATGTAACATCCACGTTATTCGGGTCTTATTTAACAACATATCCAAAAATTACAGATATTACTTCATTTCATAGGGAAAATAGTTGAATCAGTTTCATTCACATGAATGAGATTTAACAGTTACAATTACTTAAACAGAAAACCCATAACTAACATCTGAAAACACTATCATTAAATTTATCACGGAAATTAAAATCTACATACCATAGAATTCGAAACTGAAATCAATCTAGGGTTGCTTTTGCAAACACCTAGGTTAGTCCACAAACACCACTATATCAAAATCAAATGACGATTACCATCAAATACCACTATATCAATTAGGGCATCACATATCATTGTATCAATTAGGGCATCAATTACCATTGGATCGTTTAGGGCATCAAACAATACTGTATCATTTGGGGCGTCAATACCACTGTATCATTTAGGGCTTCAGATACCACTGTATCATTCCTTTCCTTTCGATTGCTTAACTGTGGCAATAACATAAGATTAGATGATATACTCATAATCATTACTATTATAAATGAAAGACTGAAATATCAATCCATCAGATAAATTTATCTCTCAAATAAATATATTCCACGCTTAGTTAGAAGATCAATCGATCTAACTGGTTGCCAGTTATATTGACGATAAGAGTTGCTTTCATTTAAATAAATAACCGTAACAATGATACAACTCAACTAATCTTACCATCTACTTGAATATACATCATAAAAGTAAAAATACATGTTTTTGACAAACATTTGAATGCACGGCTTATCTTTATCTAATGCATGCCTGACATCTTGTGGAGAGGGGAAACATTGTCAGGGACTTAACCACCCAACCTCAGACCATAACTTATCCCTATACAATCTATAACAAGAAAGGCTCTCGCTACCCGGAATAGACATGGAACACCTTGTCATCCACTGAGCATCTTGGTATCTAATCACACCACTCAACTTGACAATAGGAGAATACAAATAACATGATCATGCATGAGTTATTAAATGATTCCTTTTAAAAATGATAAACTATTTTGCACGGTTACCTACCCCACCCTCCGGACCATGAAATGGTTCCAAGTTCGGGTCCGGTTTGAACTTGGTTTGACTAGGGTCCTTTTTTGCAGGCCTAGTTCGATCTGTTTCAAACCAGGGTTCGAACCCGAGTGAACCACGTCCAAAAATTCGAACCAAGGTCAAACCCACAGCTACGGATGTCAGTTTGACTGATTTATTTGCAATTTTGGATTTTTTTGGCATCCATGTAACCTAAAAAGGTGTTATTAATTGGTTTTTTGCCCTCTCATTGTCATTTGATGTTTCTAAATAGGTTATTTTGCCTTGAAGGAGAGCACATAAGTTTTTGAGCAAGCATCCGGTTGTGCAAGGAGTAGTTTGAAGATTGATTTGTTGGTGTTCTTTAAGTGTTTGTGCATCATTCATACACATTTGCAAACTTGCAATGGCTGGAAAAGGACCAAAAGGTAAGATCGTATTCCATTTGCTATTGTTTTTGTTCTAGTTTTTCCATTTTTTCATTTTCTTTCAATCTTCATATGTTCTTGAATCTTTTCCATTATTCCAAAATTTGTCATTTTCTTGCATATAGATTATGAACATGTATCTAATTTCTTGCCACAGGGAAAGGTTCGAAAGAAATGTCATCTACCTCTTCATCAATAGGCAACACTGAACAAAGAATGGAACCCAACTCTGATTCTCCTCTATGGAAGTATGTAGACATTATAAAACCCATTCCAAGAGGTGGTGCATTCCGTTGGAGATGTCGAGGATGTGGTGTAGAAAGAAATAGTTCTTAGTATCGTGTGGTAGGTCATTTATGTGGTTATACTGGAAGAGGAGTTGAGAAATGCCCTGGCAAAAATGGTGTCCCTATACCAAATCACATAGTGTTAAAATATATTGAAGAGCATGAGGCAACAAAAGAGAGAGGACGCAGGGCAATAGAACTCAGTACTAGTAGCAATAAAAGTGAAAAAGAAAAGGGAATGCAACACCCCTCAGATGTTATAGTACAAGACCACCCCTTCTTCAGTACTGCAATGGACACTGACACTAAATCTGTCCCCATTGTACACAAAAGAAAGGGGCCACTAGAAACTTCTTTTCAAAATAAGGCCCGGGAAGTTGCTAACATTAAGGTGGGAAGATGCCTGTATGCAAATGAGTTGTCTTTTAATGTTGTCCGCTCTCCATTTTGGAAGGACATGTTGAGGGGTGCCAATGAAGCTCCAAAAATGTATTGTGGCCTCGAGTATGAGAAACTGCGCACCACCTTGTTGGATGATGAGGTCCAACGGGTTGAAAATCAATTGAAGTCCATAAGGGACTCATGGGTTGAAACAGGGGTGACAATTGTTTCAGATGGCTGGAAGGATTCTAGGAACCGTCCCTTGATCAATGTCCTTGTGGTGTCCTCTAAAGGGACAATGTTTCTGAAAGCGGTGGATTGTGAGGGCAAAGTAAAAGATGGGCCATTTATTGCTGATATCCTAATTGAGGCCATTGAACAAGTGGGTGCAAGAAACATTGTCCAAGTCATAATGGACAACTCAAAGAATTGTAGAGCAGCAGGTTTGTTGGTTGAATCACGATATCAACATATCGTTTGGACACCTTGTGCAGTCCATTCACTCAATCTTTTGCTACAAAAGATTGGGAACCAAATTGAGTGGATCAAAATAGTGTATGAAGAGGCTAAGGACATACACATATTTGTCACAAACCACCACATGACTCAAATCTTTTTTCAGGAACTACTCAAAATTGGAGCTATTGAAGGTAAATGAACTTGAACTCAAGTTAGTAATTTAATTTTTAATATTTGACAATTTTTGATTTTTCATATTTTACTTTTGCAATTGCCAATGTGTATACTTTTCTTAGATTTCTAAAATATGTATCTAATAGTTGTTGTTTTTGGCTCTAATTTATGTTAGAGGTTGTTGAGACCCGTTTTGCATCACATATAATTGTCTTAAAACGACTTGTGCAAGTGAAAGATGCACTTTAAGGTATGGTAATCAGCAACAATTGGGGTGTATGGAAGCAAAAGAACACTGTAATGTCCCTCTTTATTAGACTTGAGACACTACAGAGATTTCCACACTTCGATGATTATAACTCGATGAAATTCATTATTTTAATTTTCAATTCCAATTGCAGATGCTAAGTATAACATAACGAATGTAAATGCTTCCAATAATTATCAATGTTGTATCTAATATGGCAATGAAATATAAACTTAATAACCTAAATGCCTGTCTCTGATATGTGCTATGCTGTATACATAGGTTGATATAATGGCAATGATATCTCTAATGGAAGACATTTTTGAGACGATAATAAATGGATATTGTACAGGTTGTGTTTGGTCAATCTATCTCAATGTGTTGTCAATGAAGCTATCTCTGATACATGTTGAATTGATTATGCTTTTGGATGATGTCATCTCTAATATTTGTAACAATGCTTGCACTTTCAATTTCTGCTTCCACTCAATAGTTTGAGCCATGTGATCGACAGGGGGTTACTATATATATTCAAATCTATATGCAATAATTCTTGCAATGATATGATCTCCCATATGTACATGTTTGATCCAGGGAAGAGGCACAATGGAACAGTCACATCTCATCATTGTAACTTAATGAAGAGGCACCATCTAATTAATTTTCTTAACTAATCATTGATTGTCTGTTTAGTCAGTCATCAACCAATGCTTGACTTTAATAGCTTGTCTTCCATGTCCTTGCCAGAGCTTCTTTTTAATGTTGTAGGAAATTGACATGAGTTTGGTTTTAGTTGACTTATGAAGTCAATACATACGTCTAAACTCCCTATCATTGATTGCTTTTTCATATTGATATTCATTGCTCTCTCTCTCTCTCTCTCTCTCTCTCTCTCTCTCTCTCTCTCTCTCTCTCTCTTGTCGTGTCATGGCACTACCGATATCATTTAGATTTGCATATTAATATCATCTTTCATCTTGGTATCAAGGTCAGGTTTAGCATCCGATCATTTAGACTTAAGTATCCTCTACATCGCAATTCTTATTCTAATTATATTTCTTAAAAGTTATTCACAATGTTTGATTATTCTTGGGTTTTGCTGCTGACTTCTAAAGTCGACGATTATGTTGAGTCATTAATATGGAATTATAATATTGATCAAGTCGTATTAGATAGCTTCTGCTAGTATACTTTTGCCTAATCACTGTTCCTAATCAATACTTTCCTTTGGGAATTAAATGATATCTTCATATCTTTAGAATAACATTACTACCTGGGCACATTGCTTTTGATGCCTTATTTTTACTCTCTATCAATGCCAATACAAATGATAAACCTACGGCATGTATGCTTCTTGATAAATCCTTAGTCGTTGTTGACTAATTCTAAGAGTCACGTCTTTTCAATATAATAATTATATTATAATAATATAATTATATTAATTATTTATTTATATTAAATTTAATATTTATATTAATATCACAAAATATGTTATAGTAATATTTATATTATAATATATATTAATTTATAAAATATTATTATTTTAATATCATTATTCTTAATACTATTACATAGTATATTTTCTTTATATATTATAAATAATAATTTTTAATTCTCAATTATACTATAATATTATCCTTCAAAATGTCCATTTCATAATATAACCCATGTAGGTACATTATAAAATTATTATTGGTATTTGATATCATTTATAATCAAAATATTTATTTGTTATTTAATTTATTTAACTCATTAATATTATAATTATAATATAATATTTTACATTGCAATTATGCTATAATCTTATATATTGTTTTATTTTTATATTGTCAAATATATCACTATTATATAATAGATTATAATATATTTTACTTTAATATTATTATTCTTAATTATTATCATTATATAATATGTTATTTGAATATTCATATATCCTTTTAATTTGGGTTCATGACACATTGAAAGGGCAAACAAAATAAAGGATAGGCTATTGGCTGAGTCATGGTGGAAACGTGTGGAATATCTCCTTAAGATCACCCAGCCCATTATGAGGATGCTTAGGTACACTGACATGGATAGGCCTTGCCTTGGAGAGATCTATGATGGCATAGACTCAATGATTGAGAAGATCAGGCAAGTTATAAATGAGGAGGAGCAAGATCTGCAAGAGACCTTTTTCAAACAAGTGCAAAAAATTATTGATGAAAGATGGAACAAAATGACCACTCCATTACATTTGCTTGCCTATGCCTTGACCCCCAAATACTATAGTTCACAATATTGTGATCTACCAGGAAGGTTGCGACCATATAGAGATATGGAAGTGTCTGACGGGTACCAGGCAGCATTTAAAAGAATATTTCTTGATGATGATATAAGAGATGTAATCATGGAGGAGTTCATTGAGTTTGTCAATGCTGAAGGTCTAAGTAATGATGCTCATGCTTGGTGGTACCTCCATGGCCAAAAATTCCGAACAATTTGCCCCTTACAATCAAAGTTGTATCACAAGTAAGTTTTATTTCTAAAAAATTAGCTCACTTTATCTTCAAAATTTTTTTTTTAGAAGATTGAATTAATTCTTTTTTAATTGCTTACCCTATGTTGTCTTTATAGGTTGCTAGTTCTTTAGCATCAGAAAGAAATTGGAGTACCTATTCTTTCATCCACTCGGTGAAGCACAATAGGTTGCAATAAAAAAAAGTAGAAAACTTGGTATTTGTGCATAACAACTTGCGCCTTCTTTCGCACAAGAGTCAAGAATACAAAGAAGGGGAGACAAAGAAGTGGGATGTAGATGCAGAGATTGCAGTCTTGGATGCTTTCATTGCTGGGCTTACAATTGATGATTTTGATGACTTTGATGTCAATACCATTGTTGATTTTGCAGCTGATCCCATTGGCCTTGGTGCAAGTAATAGCAGAGGTGGAGAAGGAGGAGATGAAGAAGAAGATGAAGATTGAAGAACTTAGAACTAAAAATTCAAAATTTTAATAGATTTTCATTCCATTAGTTACTGTTAAACACTGAATGTGAAACAATGATACTTGAACTTGATATTTTAAATGTTTTGAATCTTTCATCTTTGATGTTGAAGTTGATTGAACTATGTTACTATATGATGGTATGATCATCATGATATGTTATAACTTATTGTTTATGCTGTTTTAAAGTTTTTGTTGTTTAAATGTGTCTATGCTACTATGCTACATTCTAATTTTAACTCATGCTTCATAAAGATGTATATATGTATATATTTTTATAATTTTTACATGTTTTTGTACTAAAGAACCCAAATGAACCCAAACCCCTTCCCAAAATTTTGTCGAACCAGCGAACCGGTTCTTGAACCGCGAACTTGGAACCGAACCCAAATCGGCAACTTAGATGATAAACATTGTTATGTCATAACTGATTTTATTTCATGTTATTGCAGATTCCTTTCTCTCACCTCTTCACCCTTTTCCATGGCTAAACAACTAGGTGAATCCCAGGTGTTTGAATCTCAGAACAACCAGCGCTTTTTGTTGATCCTTAACTAATAAAAGACTATTCTATGTTTCCAGCTTATCACAAATTGTGACTTGAAAGAATATGTTCTTAAAAACTAGCAGAGATATCATTGATTCTAATTTCCAAATTGTATATTTAAATCTTGATTCTATTGCATCTTAGCTTTTTCTTAGGAGGTTCTATTCGATGATTATAACTACAGTTTAGCTGTTATGGAAAACAAAATCCAGTAGCAATTGATAAGAAATATACAACAATGCTTGGAACATGTTTGATTATATACTTCCAGCATTTCACAATCTGCGATTTGAGAGATTATATTCTTTAGGACTTGCAGAAATAAAAGTTATTCGATTCTGATTTCCAATGGCAAAAATAATTCATGATTCCATATCTTGGACACTTTGCTATGATTTATAGTAACAACTTCCTAAGGTTGTTTTAGTATGAATGAGTATAATCTACAATTTACTGCTATGGAAATCGAAATGCATTAATAGTTGTTAAAGAGATTATAGGAATATTTGGAAAATGATCAACCACATGACCTGGTATAAATTCTAGAAATGTTTGAGCCTTGCTAGACGCTTGTTTATTTGTTCTTCAATTGATTTCGTAGTATCTAAAGGCAACCTCAACTTTAGCAAGGTGGAAATATGCAGTAGCTTGTACAAGAATGGCAGCACTTATATTTTACAAAGATATGAGTTTGCAGAGGTTCGAATGGGTGTAAAGCGTAAACTATGAGCAGAGGAAAGGCGGAATAATGGAGAAGTCGGGAATGGAAAAAGTGAGCCAATCTTGAATAAGATAGTTAGGTTCTTGAAAAAGATCTCCGCCTCTCACTCATGACTTCAATAAAAACAAAAAGACGTGACTCCTTGGCTTCCGTAACATAAAGAAAATCTTGGCTTTTAAAAATGCCAAGTGTTAAATCGATTTTCAAACAAGAAAAAGAATAAAAAGATGGAAGAAGATTTGAAAGTTATAATTCAAAAATTATTATGATTTATATTTATATACGTACATATAAATATATTGGTGAGGTGGCATTATTTTATTATAATAAAATAATATGATGGAGTCACTTCATTTTTATATCTGTGTACATACATAGATATATTTATTATAATAATAAGGTGAAAGATCATTTAAAATCCTTTGAGGTACGTATTATATTTTAATTAAACTATTTTAATTAAATTATTTTATGTTTTAAATTATTTATTTAATAGCTCATGCGGTTTCATCAATTGTATCCTAATGTTCAAGTCGCTAGGTCCTCAACCATGGTGATTCAGAATTCATATCTATTTGCTCAGTGATGGTCCTGTGCCCAAACCTTTTCTGACAATGCTTCCAGCCCTTCGACGTGCTTCCTGAAAGGAAATTCTCTGCAGTTAAATTACATTACCATAACAAGTTATTTAATCATAAATAATCATAACGGCTAACTGCCTATTCAATCTTATTAATTCATGATAAATAATCAGCTAGCATGTTATCTTCATATGAAATTACAGTGATGAACTGTCTTACCATTTCACAGGATTATAACAAATTTAACTGTCAATTGACTTCATGTGAACCTCAGCAACTATATTAACATTTTAAATTAGGTCAAAAATTGGGATGTAACAATATGTATACCTAGAAAAACCGAGGGATGCCTTTGTAAGGATCATAGGAATTTGATGTTTATCCAAGCTTATGCATAAAGATTTCTGATCACAAGTTATTGTTTGTTTTGTTTTATGTTTATGATTTTTTCATTTTTGGGGTTATTATTCACTTACACATAAAGGGAAAAAAGACATGAAGATTGATTTTGAACTGTTTGACCGGGATTGTACTTCATTATTTTGTTGGAATTGAAGTATGGCAAACATCTATAGAAATATTCTTTCTCAAATGTTGTACACCAAAGAAATGCTTATGGGATTCAATATGTATGGCTATAAAGCTTCACTATACATGAAATAAGTTGATTGATGACCCGAACAAATCTAATGTAGTTGGAATTTAGTCCAAATTGACAACTCATATATTCCAACTAAATAGCTCTTCTTTCCACCATGTGTCTTACGTAGTGGTAAGGAATATATCTTCTTTCCACCATTATTAATATATTCCAACTGAATAGCTCTTCTTTCCACCATGTCTCTTATGTATGGGTAAGGAATTTCTGTATGCTTGGATTTATCATGAAATACTGGATTCATAGATAACTTGATACAACTTTGGTTATCACAGTGAATAGTGGTAGGTTTCATAGGCTTACAAAACAAGTTAGAAAGCAACTTCCAAAGCCACATTGCTTCTCTAGCTGCCACTGTAGCTGCAATATGCTATGCCTTAGTAGAACTTTGAGCAACAAAAGCTTACTTTCTGCAGATCTAAGAGATCATAGCTGATCTTAAGCTGAAACAACATCCTAATGTGCTTTTCTGGTCTTTTACACTTTCAGCCCAATTAGAATCAATATATCCATGTGACTCCAAGAGGGTATTCTCATATTTAAGTTCATATCCAATAGTACCTTGGAGATACCTTAATATATGTTTCAAAGCAACAAGATGAATCTTTCAGGGTTCACACATGAACTGACTTAATGCATTCACAGCATAGCAAACATCAGGTTGAGTATTTACAAGATGCATCAAGGACCCAATTATCTATCTGTATAAAGTGGGATCAACTTGTCTAGATTTAACACTTGCTTCCTTTAACTTGTGTAAGTTGGTTTCCATAGGTGTAGACATAGGTCGACAATCCCACATTCCAATTTTTTTAAAATATCAACAGTATACTTCTTTTGATGCAGGAAGATATTTCTAGACTACTAACACACTTCCAAACCAAGAAAGTAATGAAGAATTCCTAAGTCCATTTCAAATTCAGAAGCCAAATCTTGCTTACATTGATTAATGAGATATTCTTCCCCTGTGATCAAAAGGTGATCAACATAAAGAATTAGAATTAGCATATCACCTTTAGTTACCTTAAAGTAAAGATTTGGATCAGCCCCATTCATGGTGAATCCAAGACTTAGAAGGTATTTATTAATATTTTCATACCAGGCTTGAGGAGCCTGTTTGAGTCCATATAGAGCCCTCTTCAATTCGCATACATAAGAGGCAATATCATGAGTCACAAACCCTTCTAGTTGTTCCAAGTATACTTCTTCCTCAATTGTTCCATTTAGAAAAGCAATTTTTACACCCATTTGATGGATTTTCCAACCTTTGGTTGATGCAATGGCTATTACAGCTCTAACTGAGGTATACTTGGCAATTGGTGCAAAAGTTTTTTCAAAGTCGATTCCTTCCTTTTGAGAAAACCCTCAAGCCGCAAAACGAGCCTTATGTTTTTCAATGCTACCATCTGCAGCATACTTAACTTTGAAGAGCCATTTAGAAGAAACAACAGATTTTCCTTTAGGTGTAGGAACTATATCCCAAACATCATTTTTTAGTATCGACTAATATTCTTCCACCATTGCATCTTTCCAAGCTTGATGTTTAAGTGCTTCTGAAAAACTTGAAGGTTCGGGGTTTGGACTCTCACACATGAATGCATTGTATGTCAATTTTTCAGGTCTTTTTTTTTCTCGGAAAGCCCTTGAAGGTGTTGCAAATCCATCTCCTTCCTGTATAAATTTCCTTGCCCAAAATGGTCTTTAAGAATGATCAAGACTCTCTTCTTGAGTGTCAGGAAGGATCTCAGTTTCATTTGAAGTCTCTTCAGGGTACTCCCTCTGAATCTTAGGAGTAGGAGCCTCTACTTGGGATAAGTCATCTGTATCTAGTTCATCTAAAGTTTTGGCTCTTTGGAAAGCAATATCTTCTTCAAAAGTGACATTTTTGCTAAGTTCTTATTTGTTTCTATCTGGGTATGTAGACTCTGTATCCTTTTATTGTTTCACTAAACCCAATAAGAATTCCTTTTCTTCTAGTAGGTTCTAACTTTGTGCTTTTCTCCTTCGGTACATGAACATACACAGGACATCCAAATATCCTTAAATGACTAATATCAAGTTTCTTTCCTGAAAATGCTTCTTCATGGGTCTTATTGTCCAAATATGAGTGAGGACATCTATTCTGAATATAGACTACTATATTAGATGATTCAGCCCAAAATGACATGTCCAAGTTTTGATAAAAAATCATAGCCCTAGCAGCTTCTACAATAGTTCTATTTTTCCTTTCAACAACTCCATTTTGTTGAGGATTGTAGGGGATTGTGAAGTCCCTCTTAATCTCAACAAGTTTGTAGAACTCTTTAAATATTTCAAAAGTGTACTCTTTCCCATTTTCTGTTCTCAAAACTTTAATTTTCTTTCCTAAGGATTTTTCAGTGATTGTTTTGAATTCTTTAAACTTAGAAAGAATTGCTTCAGATTCTTTGCACTTGGAAGTATATCCATGTCTTTCTTAAAAAATCATCAACAAATATCACATAGTATAGAAACCCTCCTATGGATGGTAAAGACATGGGTCCACACAAGTTAAAGTGTACTAGTCCCAACACATCTTTAGTTTTGCTCAAACTATGAGGAAATGATTTTGTAGTGTTCTTCCCCAAGGCACAACCTTTGCATGATTCATTGTTAATATGGCTTAATTTGGGCATTCTAGTTACTAACTTCTCTGTAGATGTTAGGGCACAAAAGTTGATATGACCTAATCTTCTATGCCATATTTCATTTGAATCTAAAGTCTCATGCATAAGTGCAAAGTTTGACTTAGTGCATAACTCATATATTAGTTCTTGTCATACTCCTATTGTTAGAGCCTTCTTTATGGTTGCATTCTAAGGCCATGCTAGTACCTTACCTTCCATGAATCCAATTCTATAACCATCATCTTCAAGTATAGATATAGATATTAAATTCCTTTTAATACCTGGTACATAAAGAACTCCAAAAAGATGAATAGAATTCCCAAATTTCAATTTGATGGTGCAAGTCTCAATTCCTTTTACGAAATGTGCAAAATCATCACCAATTGTAACTTCTTCATCTGTTTCTATTTGCATTCTTTCTAGGTTATCTTGATACCTAGTGATGTGTATTAAAGATCCGCTGTCAACTATCCAAGTGTTTGATTTGGTTGATATTTGACTGGATAATGCTAAATAGAAGACATATTTTTCAGATTCATGACCTTCATTTGATTTATCAGATTTGGCAAATGATGCTTGATTTTTAGATTGACCAGGACAATTTATTGCATAATGTCCATATTGATCACATTTGAAACATTGAATTTTGGACAAGTCTTTCTTCTGTTTTGATTGTCCTTTTCCATGAAAGTTTCTTTTCCTTTTGTTGTTGTTCTCCTTTCCCTTTTTATGAGAGTTGGTATTAAGAACTTGAACATCTTCATTTAAGGTTTATGTTTTACTTTAATCATTAATCTCAATTCTTCTTAAAGACAATCAGATCTTAATCGATCTAGTTTTTGAGATTTTAGATCTTGCACTTATACCTTGTACAAAGGATTCCCAAGAATTTGGAAGTCCTCCTAATGCTATTAGGGATAATTCTTGGTTGTCAATTTTATAATTGACTGCAGAGAATTGATGTCTCAAATTTGTGATTCTCATGAAGAAGGCATTTACAATTTCTCCTTTATTCATGCTTATATTATTCACCTGTCTTTTAAGAGCAAGTTTTTGGCCAATGTTATTTATTATGAATGCATTTTCAAGAGCTCTAAACATGCAATATGTTGTTGCATGTTTTGCCACAATAGGCATAATGTGATCTCGAATGGCATCCATGATTATCGTCATGGTCTTCTCATTATTCTCGATCCATTATGTTTTCTCTAGATCATCTTTAGGTTCTTCGTTATCTTCTCTTACAAAAGATTCTAATTTGTTTTCTTTTAACATCATTATACGAAGTTTTTAGGATTCGAAGTTATCAATACTCGTAAGGTGGTGTTCGAATCTCAACATGTTTGTCATCTTGTAAAGAAAAGAGAGATTGCAATTTATTGTGAAATTTGATCTCTTGAACTTAATGAAATCTCTCCTTAACAAAGCTTTGATACCATGTAAAGTTTCTTACCAGATTTCAATTCAATGGTAGACTGATGCACAATTTTATTACAAGTATAATCAATGTTGACAAAGGATGGATTTTCTTTGGAATCTATAGAAGTTAGTGTAGATATAATATAATATTCTTGAACTCAGAATGTTCTTCGACCCTTTGATGTGCATGCATTAATAGATTTCGATGCCTTGTTTACTCGAGCAGATCGGTATATATATCAAGTGGAAGGGTGTGGGGATGAATGGTCATGTCTCCGAATGGAGACATGAACATTCTTCCTCACGCCTGTTCGGAGTTAACTAATCATTCACGATTTGTTATAGACTTAACCAATGTATTACCAAACATTAAGATCTACGACCCGATATAAAGGATAGATCAATAGTGATCAAAATATCAAAGGAATTAGAATTAGTTTCGATCATGCCTTAAATGATCTCAAAAAACATATATATCATTGGTTTCAACTGTGCATTGTTCACATACAAAAAATACATATGCATGTATGTATGATAGTATGTGCATCATATTGTTGTACATATATACATATAGATATGTTGATCTTAGTAATGTCAGACCAAAGCTACATGCATTAACAAAATTGCTAATCTTTTTTATTTTGATTGTGAAATTTACATAGATGGCTAAATATTTTGTAAACCACTATAACCACAACTTAGAAAATGAGAACTTTAGGCAACAATGTAGTGAGATAAATTTATCCTCTCAACAATAGGGGAGGCTCCTTTCTTATTGTAGGTGGCTACATCAAAGTCTTAACTAGAATCAACAAAAGGATGGTTCACTGAATCAATTCCTCTTTTTTTAGGAATGATTTTACATTACCAACAACTACTCGCAATTAAACAAAAGGAATCTATCGCTATGGTAATACCGATGGCTTAAGTATTGACATAAGAACAACTTTAAGACAACAATTATATCTTATATGGTTGATAGTAAGAACCCAAAGTATCCTACAAGCAATCTTCTTGAAACAAAAGGGAGAATAGCTTACAAAGCTCAACATCTTTGTTCAACTGTTCAAGTATGAAATAATATACTAGGAGATCAAGCTCAAAGTCTTCAAATCCCGGTACTTGCAGTCACTATCAAACTATATTAATCTCGTTTATGAAAGATCAAAGTATTTCAAAAACATCAAACACTCAAAAGCTTTCAAAGAGAGTAGTAACAAAGATGAATGAATCAATGTAACATAAGAAACACTGATTAATACCAAGTATCTCAACATAAGTTTGGGAAAAACTTGCTTCTTTATTCACTTTAGATATTTGCAACAAGAAATAGAACGTCTTCTAGTCACAAGCCAAACTCTTTCTTATAAGCAAAAGATGATTATTTACAATGAGCTCTCTCCTTTATATAGGAAAAACAAAGAGAGAAAGGTGGAGGAAAAAGTGAAACAACCTCAACCACTTATACTTATCCTAACTAATTAATTTGACTTTATTCAAAGTTACACGCCTAATGCAATTGCAACTCATAAGGTGTCAACAATCTTTGCAAATTTCTGTAGTGAATTCCACACAACTTCGGCATCGGGCTTATCGATGTACTCAACAACTATTATGATCCTTCGATATATGTTGGCTGCCTCTGAAATCTCCTTAACAAAAGCCTCCTTTTTGCTTTGTAGTTCATCTAATGAACACTTCCAACTTGCAAATGTATTCATTACACTGAGATTGAAATCATCCACTTGAAGTTGTAAGTGAATTGCTTTAGTGAACTCAGTGAGAATATCATCTTCTTTCCTGAGTTTGTCGTCCTCAATGATATCTCCACATGACAACTTCTTGAAGCATTCACCGATCATGTGTTTTTGCTCACTAATCTTTATCATTGTTGCGTTTGCACCCTTCATGAGTTGTTGCAAGACTTGCTCCTTATTAATCATCATATACTTGTAATCATGATACATCTCAATAGATGAGATGACTTCATAATCACATAGAGCATCGAAATCAAGTTCCATTATACTTTTCCAAGCATCCAGGTCCCCGTCCAACAATCGCAATTGTTTTTTAAGTGACCCTTGAATGTCACTTAATTGAGCAGCAACTTCTTTTTATTTCCTCATCACCCTCTAAACATCACAAATGAGTTGATAGCCTTGTGATTCAATGCTGGCTGACCATTCATCTACAACTTGTGCCTTTCCTTTAATCTTCTCAATACAAGTATTTGGAATAGATTTAGTACTTGATGAAGACTTCATATCTTCAATGACTCCAACGAGTCGTGCATTTGAGCCTCTTTGAGTTTGTTTATCTTCTCCTATAGTTCATTCTTCCAGGCTAAGAAGTTGACAACCTCATGTGCATCTTGTTGATATTTCAAACTGATTCGCTTACCAAGTTCAACTCTCATAATTCTGTAATCAGCGGGTTGCATGTCTTAAGTTGTTTCCTCCATAAGTGGCTTAGCTACTTTAGCATATTTGATATGATTCTCATCCACCACAACTCTAGAAACTGTTTTGGCTTTCTTACTCTTTGAAATCTTTGGCTTGGTTACTTACCTGTTAGATTCCTCAGGTGGGATTTCTTCTTTCTTTTTCTTCTGTGTGACAATGCTCAACCATGGAGGAAGGCTAAAAGAAGATGCATTGATTGAAGAAGTAGTTACCATAGTTAACTCTGGATTACCCTGCATAACAATAGTAATTATAGATGGTGTCTCAATTTGAATGGCCGTAGGAGGAGGACTGCTATGTATGACCTCAGTCATGAATTGCTCAAATTGAGCTGAAGTCACATCAAGCAAGGCCGTAGACCGAACAATGGCAGAAGGAATTGACAAGGAGTATGTATCAAAAACATTCTCAAAATCATACTAATCTCTGTGTGTTTCTAGTGCAGGTGCAATTGAGGACACATGCAATGCAGGTGTAATAGTTACATAATCTTCAAAAGATGGATGCTCAATAGAGAATGCATCCATAGCAATGCCCACAGGTGAATCATGAGATTCATCTAATACTGGAGCCAAATCCAGAAGAGAAGTTGTAGCAAGAACATCAAGAGGACACAAAGCAAGTGATGTTGACTCCTTTGATTTCCTTGCTTCATCATCACTTGAGTCAACTTGAATTGATTGAGATTCAATCCCTTTTACCTCAAGTACTCTTGAATCCTTTCCTCCTTTGATAGACACCTTGGGTATACTTTGAACAGGAGGTTCAAAAGTAAATGACAATGTCCCAAATTTATCTTTACCTTTTATTTCTGACCTTTACCTTTTATTTCTGACCTTAAACCAATTGGACCAGCAGAATCAAAATCTTTGCCAGGCTTTATTTTGATGCATTTGAGACCCCTTCTTTTCATCCAAGTATTGGTATTAGCAAGAATAGACTAGAATCTATCCCAAATTGATGTATTTTCTTCGCACGACCATTTAGGAGGAAGAATGGGTAACTTCTCCACATTATGCTGAAAATATTCGGGATCTAGGTTTTGATCATCATCTTCAAATCTTGGAGGAATTGATGCCAAGTTGAAATCTGCAATCTTCTTCACAGCCAACCGAGTTTAATCCATGCGTCTTATATCCACATTGGTACGCACATCAATCTAGAGATTTTCTAGACGATGTATGTGCAAGAATTGCTTCCTCATCTTATCATGCAACCCTTTCTAATCAAAACAAGTCTTGGCTGCAGATTTTTTCAGCATGATCCTTTGAAGTTCAAACTCCATGTTCTTTTCTTGAAGAAAAATATCTGTCGAGTATCCTCCAAACTTCAATGGGTTTTGAGACAAGATCCCCACTCCAGGTCGGTGGAAACTAGATTGATAAGCATGTACTTCCATAAGTTGCCTTGCCAATTCCATGAGTATAATTTTATCGGTAGGATTCCTCGACATTGTGTATAACTCTCCCTTGAAACATCCAACTCACAGATATGTGAATTAGGGAAATTATAAGAACATACAACCATACTCATTTACCTTGTTCCATGCTTCATCATATACTTGCTTATTTGGAAGTTATTTATCAAATAAACACATAAGACGCCCGAAGAAGGTATCCTAGGACCTAAACCCTTCTGAAGTGTATCCGGATTTGCTTCAAAGGCAATTGCTCATAATACTCCCACATATGAACTATATGCCTATCATGTCTTGTTGACAAACCAGAAAAGGTACCCAAAGAAGCAACAATATATACCATGCAAGAGTTCATGTTGAACACACGAGTATATAGTACGTTCACCAATTGCTCACATATTGATTCACTCACCAATTCAGCCCAAAACACATTCTTTTTTTACCTTATTATGAGTGAGCTGTACTTATACATCCAAGATTCAAAGATGTTTAAATCGTTGAGCCCTACCAAGCAACTGAGAAGCGTGATGAGGTTATTGATTTCTTCCTTGAAATCACATCGACGCAATGCCTTGATTGGCCATTTGACAAGATTTGGCCTCTGGGTAATCAGCGAATTGTCATTGACAAATTTGGTACAATAGGGAGTACCCTCGTTCCATAGCCTTCTTCTTTGTGATATTCGTACAACTAGAGTGAGGAACATGAAAAATACGATCAGTAGTCTCGGGATTGAGGCTAATGATAGTATTATTATCTTGATCTTTGATGGTTTGTGAGGCTGCATGAAAGTGTCTCACACATGCAAGGATTAATTCTGGTTCATGAGCTGCCAAGGGGAAAGTGGACAAAAAATGAATATTATTTGTCTTGATCCACACTATATCCTCAGTAGTTGCAGCATCAACTCTTGCAAAGAAATCTTCAATTTTCATGTGAGAAATATCAATATCTTGTACTTCATCACAGTATAATGTTACTTGTGATAAAGGGATGGAGTTATGATACTAATTGTATTGATACGTCATCTTCTTTTTATCTTTTCCCTTTGTAGGACTATTTTGTATTGATACTTCATCTTCTTTTGATATTGCAAAATGGTACGCTATGTAAATCCCATAAAATGAGAACGTCTTCATGTGAAAGATTTATTACAAGATTTTGACGAGTTTTGGACAAGGTATGGATGAGGAAAATGAATGGAATGATTAAAGATAAAGAATGAATAAATGAGGCAAGCAAACTTGGAATTAAGTGAGCAAGGGGAAAATGAATAACACATTGAGCATCTCATGTTTTAACAAGTGCAAAATGTGAAACTCTATCCGGTAAGCATGTGGTAAAAACTTCAACCATAGGGCAGCCATATGGAGGTACATAGAATGCGTAATGGTGGCGTTTTAACTTACATTCGCATGTGAGGGAAAAACAAACTTATCTTTCTTTTAAGAACAAGATTTTACACCCGACTGCATATGCAAGCAAGATGAGGCCTTGCATATGCAACTTGAAGGAGGATATAAGGAGCAATTTCAGGTTCATATAAGAGATGCAAATCTGAAAATGGAAATGACAAAGATTTGCAGGAACATTTAAACAAATATATACAAATGCCTTAGGGAAATAACCATTGAAAATTACCTCAACACCACCAAGAATGAGAAAAAGAACAAATCCTTATTCAAATCTAAAAAGAATCCAAGAGATTTTGGATTTTAGATTTGACCAAAGACAAGACTTAAATAGATTTCAAAATCCTCATAACATGGTTCGAATTTGGACATGTGGGTTTGGTTAGAGAAATGCAATGTCCAAAATATTGAACAACCTTTGACCTAGCAACTTCAAATGCAAACACATACAAAAATAGCATCTAGGGCAAACGTTAGCTTGTAAAATGATGAAAAACAAGCTTAGAAACAAGAAAGCCCTTGCCTTTGAAAGCCCTTTGAAGAGATTTGATGCAAAAACGCTTTGAAATCACAAGGTAAGTTTGCTTATATGCATGTGGAGAGTCATATGCTTTCTCTCTAAAAATCATGGCCTATGTCTTATAGAAGAAACTCAAGTCACAAACGGCCTTTAGGGAGGCATTAATATGTTATGAAATGTATTTAATCCTCCCAAAAATCACTGTCTAGAAGAAATATGATGTTTTTAAGTCAAAACATGTTTCTTGGGAGGCATAGCATATTGAGAAATATATGCATTTCTTCCAAAATCGCCACTCAGCCCTATGCACACATTTTTCGAAGAGCAAATACATGTTCAAAATACATGTTTTCTCAAAGAAAATTGCCACTCCATGACCTAGACGAAAACGGATAATGAGAGGTCAATAACATATGTTTTAAAGCATGTATTTCTACTAAAAATAGTCACTTTTAAAATCAGGGGTTTAGTTAGTGTCAAACACTTTTTAGAGCTTTCACACTTTTCAAAATACATGTATTCTCTTGTAGAATTGCCACTCGCTTTGAGAAAGCGTCTAAGTCATTAGAAACGGGGAATTCAAAGACTTTTACATGTATTTGAAACACATGCAATAGGTTTAAAAGTCACCACCTTTAATGGACTTGTATTTTGGACTTTTAAAACAAGTTTGAAAAAATCACTACTTTTCATTAAGCTTAGCGGAAAAAAGTTATTTTTAATCAACTACTCGTGCATTTGGGTCCAAAATCACTACTTTAGCTTGATGTGACTGAAGAACTCACTTTAAGTTTGCATCTACACGTTAAAATGACATGCAAACGTATTTCAAAAACCCTCTTTGATGGGGACACAACCCAAGAACAGAATGGACACAACAGAAAAGGGAAATTGTATTAACTGAAAAATAAGCTAGTACATTCAGTACAGAGAAAATAAACTTCAAAACATGCCCTAAGGGCTTACAATAGCATAAATCGGGAGATAATTTCTCCTTTCAGTACCTCCTCTCAAACTCCACTCTAAATTGCCTTTTACAATGCCAGAAATCTCCTTAAATAGACCCCGGAGGGTTAAGGACTAGGAGTACATTCTAGAAAGTGCTAGTAGGCATCCACCGACCAAATTGAAGGTTCCAGAAGCTGCGTTAGAAGTCGACGCAAATCTAAAGAATCCAGAAATGGTAACCGAACTTCCGGGAGGCATAACTTTTGAACCGTAGCTCCGATTGACTAACCGTTTACATTTTCGGAAAGCTCTCGAAGCGCTCTATAGCCCTATGGACCAGCTTCGCTCGTCCCCCATTTTTCGGCCCTTTTCGAGGTCATTTAATGCCCCTAACCTGACTTTGAAGCATTCTTAGCAGGTCTCCAAAACCCGAAAAACTGCAATAACTTTCAAACCATGGGGCCTTTTGACCTGATTCTTTTTCTGGAATGCTCTACATCACAATTGCATTCATCTGGCCAATTTACACCTCCTAGTTCACCAAAATGATGGCTTAATTACATACTCCTATTTTTTCGGGATTTACACGAAAACTGATAGTGGAACTGTGAGAGTTGGAACCTTTATTTGGCCCAAATGGGTATCCAAAAATGAAAACACATGAAACAGAAACTAAGTCTAAGTACATTTTTTTTGGGTGACACAGGATTGCCCTTATACCTCTGGATGCTCCTGCATTAGACACCCAGGGTAGATTGAAAAGTGACCCTATCACTTTATGAATGGTAGAGGAAATCCCAAATGGGAAACCTCAGCTGCTGAAATCCAAGTTGAGGCCTCAATCGGCCGTCCTTTCCGCTTCACCAAATACTCTTCATACTGCCTATTTCTGGTACTCCTACCCACACGATGATCTAGAATGTCTTCTATCTCCTCCTTCTTAGAAACAAGAATTGGACATGGCTCTAACACTGGCTCGTCATCTGCACCATCATCATGATACTCTGTTAAGTCTGCAATGTTGAAAATAGGAGAAATGTGAATACCATCTGGCAGCTCCACCTCATATGCATTTCCTGAGTCATGTTTCTTCAGAATTTTGCAGGAGCCAAATTTCTTCATTTTCAACTCGTTGTAAGTACCGGCTGGAAATCTTTCTTTTCATAAGTGCACCATGACTAGATCCCCTACTTGGAATTTCTTATGTCTTCTCCTTTGATCAGCCCTAGCTTTATACTCTTGATTC
Organism: Cupressus sempervirens; assembly: GCA_028749045.1. Lineage (NCBI taxonomy): Eukaryota > Viridiplantae > Streptophyta > Pinopsida > Cupressales > Cupressaceae > Cupressus > Cupressus sempervirens. Next base: position 621,926,139 of record CM053785.1, read on the forward strand.
ATCTTGGTAATGTGTGCCTGAACCTCCTCATGTAGACGCTTGATATGTTCAGCAAATTCTTCCGCTTCAGCACTTGTCCTCTCCCCTTGCTCTATCTTCCTCAATTCTGGTGCAGTCCTTGGGCTATTCCCATATACAATTTGGAATGGTGATTTTCCAGTACTCCTATTTATAGAGTTATTGTAAGCAAACTCTACTTGTGGTAGAATCAAATCCCATCCCTTGAGCTTATCCCCAACTAAACATCTCAGCAAATTGACCAGACTTCTGTTTACCACTTCTGTTTGGCCGTCAGTTTGTGGGTGATGCATGGAACTGAATTTCAAGTCTGTTCTCAACTTTTTCCACAATGTCCTCCAGAAATACCCCACAAATTTAGTATCTCTGTCAGAAACTATACTCCTTGAAAGACCATGTAGTCTTACCACCTCTTTGAAAAAACAAGTCTGCAATATGGACAGCATCATGAGTTTTGTGGCATGGAATGAAATGTGCCATTTTGGAGAACCTATCAACCACCACGAATACTAAGTCATTACCCCTTTGTGTCCTTGGCAATCCAAGAACAAAATCCATACTTATGTCCTCCCATGGCCTTGATGGAACAGACAATGGCTGATATAGGCCGGTATTGTGACTAAACCCCTTGGCAACTTGACAAACCTGGCAACTCTGTACAAACTTCTTCACATCCTGTGAAATTTGAGGCCAAAAATAATGTTCTCTAAAAATGGCAATGGTCTTATCTCGACCAAAATGTCCTGCCATCCCTCCACTGTGTTTCTCCTTAATCAGATTTTCCCTCATGGAACTCTTTGGAATGCACAATTGACTACCTTTGAACAACATGCCATCCTGAATCAAATAGTCTAACCACTTGGTTCTATCTATAGCAACAGGCTCTTTACAAGCTTTCCATGCTTCAGCAAAATCAAGATCCTCAGGGTACAAATTCTTGAGTTCATCAAACCCAACTACTTCAACCTACATTACTGTAAGCAACAACTGTCTCCTACTTAGTGCATCTGCAAACCTGTTAGATTTTCCACTTCTATGCTTCAACGCAAATGTATAACTTTGCAAGAACTCTACCCACTTCATATGCCTCTGATTCAATTTACCTTGGCTATTTAGGTACTGTAATGCCTGATGATCAGTATACAAAACAAATTCCTTTGGCAATAAATAATGCCTCCATTTCTTTAAGGCCTGAATTATTGCATAGAACTCTTGATCATAAACAGAATACTTCTTCTTTGCATCATTCAATTTTTCACTAAAATATGCAATAGGCTTACCTTCTTGGCTTAATATAGCCCCAATAGCGCTGCCACTGGCATCACAATCTACCTGGAAAACCTTTCTAAAATCTAGAAGTGCCAACACAGGCTGTTCTGTTACCTTCTTCTTCAGCAATTCAAAACTTCTCGCAGCTGCTGCAGTCCATTTGAACTCTTTTCTAGCCCCTCTTATTGTATTAGTTAGGGGTGCACATATGCCACTGAAATTCTTAATAAACTTCCTGTAAAAACTAACCAGTCCATGAAATGATCTTACCTCAGTAGCAGACCTCGGAGTAGGCCATTCCAAGATGGCTTTTACCTTCTCTGGATCCATTTTGAGACCTTCAGGTGATATAACAAACCCCAAATAGACTAACTCCCTTTTTGCAAAGATACACTTCTTCAGATTAATTAATAGTTTCTCTTCCCTTAGCCTTTCAAGGACACTACGAATATGCAGTAAATGTTCTTCCAAAATCTTGCTGAAAATTAAAATATCATCCAAATAAACAATAACAAATTTTCCCAAGAACTTCTTAAGTACCTCATTCATGAGCCGCATGAAGGTGCTTGGGGCATTCGTCAATCCAAAAGGCATGACTAACCACTCATAAAGACCCTCATTGGTCTTGAAGGTTGTTTTCCACTCATCTCCTTCTCAAATCCGTATCTGGTGATAACCACTCTTCAAATCTATCTTTGTGAAGTACTGAGCTCCACTCAAGCAGTCCATAAGATCATCCATCCTTGGCAAAGGAAACCGGTACTTGATGGTGATCCTATTTATAGCTCGAAAATCTGTACACATCCTCCACTCTCCATCCTTCTTTGGTGCGAGTACTGCAGGTACTGCACATGGACTCGGGCTCTCTCGAATCAAGCCCTTCCTCAACAATTCCTAAACCTGTCTATTTAGCTCCTCTGTTTCAGTAGGAGTCATCCTGTGAGCAGCCTTGTTAGGCAAACTAACTCCTGGAATCAGATCTATCTGATGACTAATTTGCCTTATTGGTGGCAATCCATCTGGAACATTATCAAAGATAATATCTTCAAATTCCCCTAGTAAATCTGAAACTTCAAGTGGTATTTCACTACTACCTTCTTTATCTTTCCTAGGAATCAAAGCATAGCACATATGCTGATGTTTCATGCCATCTAAAAACTTCCTTCCATCAACAAGACAAATCCTAGCACTGCTACATACCTTTTCACCTTCATTTTTCATGGGCTTCAATTTGTGGCGAACTCCATCCTTTGTCAGAGAGTATGTGTTTGCATGTCCATCATGTACTGCATGTCTATCAAACTGCCATGGTCTACCCAACAATAGATGGCAAACATCCATCGAAATATTATCACAGAGAACTTCATCATGGTAACTCCCAATTTTGAATTTCACTAAACATTGTTCACTTACCAGGACCTTATGATTATCTTTTACCCAAGCAATCTGATAGGGCTGGGGATGTTTCTCCCTCTTGAGCTTCAGCTTAGAGACCATCTCTTCTGATACCAAGTTATCAGTGCTACCACCATCAATGATCACGTCACAACATTTATCCTCAGACTTGCATCTGGTACGGAACAAACTCCTCCATTGTCCTGGTTCAATCTCACCACTTAGTAGGACTCTTTCATTTACCAAGGTCTCTCCTCTTTCTGCATCCTCTGAATGTGATGATTGTGCATCCTCATCCACATGAGCAACCCTAGCTTGGCCCTCAGCTCTCCTATCTGTCCTTCCTTGTCGTTGAGGGCATTCAAAGGCACGATGACCTTCTTCATTGCAATGGAAACAGGTACCACGGAAGCCTCCTCTTCCTTGTCCACGTCCTCTACCTCTTCCTCTCTGATTTCCAAAGTCTTGATCATAGGAGCGGTTGAAACCCTCATTCCTCTGGTTCCTGCTAGTACCCACATCTTCATTTTTCTTTTGGGTTTCATTGCGGCCTCCAGATGATCTACCGCTTCCCCTTCCTCCTTGACCGCACCCTCTTTGCCTTCCTTCAAACCTTTTATTCAGCTTCTCTTCAACTCGTACGGCAAATTGGTATGCCTCTTCAATGCTGGTCATTCTTACCAGACTTAATTCCTCCTGGATGCTAGGTCGCAACCCACTGATATAACGAGCAACCTTCTCCTTATTTGCTTCTGCATGCCCCGCTCTAATCAAGAGTCGGTAAAATTCCTGTGTATATTCTTGGACTAATCTTCCTGCTTGCTTTAACCCATACATCTTCTTAAACAAATCAAGCTCGTAGTCCACAGGAATGAATTGCTTCTTCAATTTGTCCACCATGCGATCCCATCTTGTGATCTTCTCCTTTCCTCTTCTGTTTCTTTCCAATTGAACCTCTTGCCACCAGATTTTGGCATGGCCTTTCAGTTTGGCCTTTGCAAACTTAACCCTATCTGGGTCCCTAATATCCTCAGACTCAAAGTATTCTTCCAGTTCATTGATCCAATCGATCAACTCATCTGGTTTTAGATTTCCTGAAAAATACACCCACTTCAATTGTGGGTCTTTTCCCAAACTTAGTAATGGCCCTAAAAAGACTTTCCTCTGCATGATTCAGAGCTTCCCCGTCAAATTCCCCTTCTAGTCCCATTACTTCTTCTTCATTGTCATCCTCACTGTCGTCACCTGCGGCAACATTTGCTCCTCTACGGAGCTCCTCTTGCAATGCCTGTACCTGCCTTTGGAGGGCTCTAACCTCCTCAGGATTAATAGCTCTGGCCCTTCCACCACGCTCTCTTCGTGGAGGCATCTTCTAATTCGAACCCACAACCACACAGTCCTAGTGCAAACTGCCTCACAGTCGGTGCTCTGTCTACACACTCAGGAAAACCAGCTCTGATACCACTTGATAGGGACACAACCCAAGAACAGAATGGACACAACAGAAAAGGGAAATTGTATTAACTGAAAAATAAGCTAGTACATTCAGTACAGAGAAAATAAACTTCAAAACATGCCCTAAGGGCTTACAATAGCATAAATCGGGAGATAATTTCTCCTTTCAGTACCTCCTCTCAAACTCCACTCTGAACTGCTTTTTACAATGCCAGAAATCTCCTTAAATAGACCCCGGAGGGTTAAGGGCTAGGAGTACATTCTAGAAAGTGCTAGTAGGCATCCACCGACCAAATTGAAGGTTCCAGAAGCTGCGTTAGAAGTCGACGCAAATCTAGAAGAATCCAGAAATGGTAACCAAACTTTCGGGAGGCATAACTTTTGAACCGTAGCTCCGATTGACGAACCGTTTACATTTTCGGAAAGCTCTCGAAGCGCTCTATAGCCCTATGGACCAACTTCGCTCGTCCCCCATTTTTCGGCCCTTTTCGAGGTCATTTAATACCCCTAACCTGACTTTGAAGCATTCTTAAGAGGTCTCCAAAACCCGAAAAACTGCAATAACTTTCAAACCGTGGGGCCTTTTGACCTAATTCTTTTTCTGGAATGCTCTAAATCACAATTACATTCATCTGGCCAATTTACACCTCCTAGTTCACCAAAATGATGGCTTAATTACATACTCCTATTTTTTCGGGATTTACACAAACACTGATAGTAGAACTGTGAGAGTTGGAACCTTTATTTGGCCCAAATGGGTATCCAAAAATGAAAACACATGAAACAGAAACTAAGTCTAAGTACATTTTTTTTCGGTGACACAGGATTGCCCTTATACCTCTGGATGCTCCTGCATCACTCTTAAAAGGTGATTTAATAAATGCATATGTATTAGATTATTAAAAATGAACTTTTAATGCAATAACATGTGTAATCACATTTTAAAAGCACACTTTTAATGATGCTGGGACTTAGAATTTATTGAAAGTGGATTTTCATAAAGTATTTTGCATGGATATATGCAATATGAAATAAAATTCTTACTAATGCACTAAGTTGTCTAATGAAATTATATTTAATTTTTAACTATAGTTTTAAATAGAGTAACATGAAAAATAACCTTGAAATAAGCTATTTTCATAAAACATAAAAAACTATCATCAGATCAACTTAGAATGAGTTGAAATTTTTAAAATGGACAAAAAAATCCACTTTAAATATCAAATATAACTTTATATTGTGTAATGGTCAATAAAAGCCCACTTTTATGAGGTTTTTAACAAAAAGATGCAATTAACTTGGAAAAGCCCACTTTTTCCCTTATAACTTTAGTTAGACAACTCCGATTTGGACCAAGTTAGCTCGAATTGAGCAAAATTCTAAGGGCTATTCACCTAAGGCAAAAACAGGACCGAAAAATATTTACAACACAAAGAAAAACAAAGAAAAGACTAGAAAGTTAACAAAAAATTGAGTGTTTGTAGTGTGAGAAGGAAAACTCTTACCTACTAACAATTGGGGATAATCCTGACAGAAAACTTTCAAAAAATCACATAAATAAGACTACACAAAAAACAATTTAGAGATAATGAATTGTTTTCATGATACCTCATGAATCATTAAACAAAGAGGATGCACCTATGAATCCATGAGATTATTGCATAGGGTTGCCTCAATTTTGTGATGTCAAAATTGAGGACAACAATAGAATGGTCTTGGCTCCATTGATTTTCCATGCAGTTGTACGAACCATCTTGATGTTTCTTTGGCATTCGCTTAAGTAGAGTACAAGGCAATTGTTGCGAAAACATTTCAACCAATATGGCTTAGATTAGTAGTTGAGGATCTTTGATATCCATAACTTGATCCCACAATTATTTATTTTGATAATTAATGTGTGTTGAAAATGTTCGAGAATCTAATGCTCCATCATTACACAAAGCTTAGTGAAAAGCAGCATCACTTACATTCCTCAAAATGCCCTCAATAAAGAAAATGAGTTTGTTTGTATACCAAATTGTGTGTAGCTTTCTTTGGTCTTCACTAAACTTTTGAACAAAATATAAGTTTGTATGAAGAAGTTATTGCTGATAAATGTTCTTCATTTGTACTTGGGTAGGTAACAAACCTATTTGTTTTAGGTGGACCCCATCATTGAGCTGTATTGTGCAATGATAGAAAATTTATGGCAGTGTTGAAAATATAAACTATATTTAATCATGATCCTTAAACATCTTTTATATAGTGACACATCTATCCACATGTCTTGCCTATTTAAAGAATCTTTGATCCCTAAATGATGTATAGAACCAATGTATTCAAAGCTCTCCATTTCCAATGACAAATATTAATCTAGTTAGAGTAGAAAGTTTCCAACACTTGAAAGGAGTAACTATGCATCTTATATATTAATTTTATATTTTCTAACATATGTAATAGATTGTATTGTAAAATTTCAATTTATCAAAGAGTTCCTCCACCTACTTATATTTATCCTACGATATAATGTTTTGCTAAGTACTAAATTTGCTTCTTATATTTGTAACAAAATTACACCACTGTTAAAGTATAGAGCAATGCAATTAGAGAGTAAAATTGGAAGGTTAAAATGGTTCGTATTTCCATTGTTGCAGTAGCATTGTTGTTATAATGCAAAAGTGGTTATGGATGCTTTGTATATTGTGTTTAATGTCAACCAATAACATTTTTGTAGGAGGAACTTAATTGGAACAAAGATCTTATAGCACAATATTTTGGTCGAGAGGTATGTAGGTGCTTTAAAAGATTTCTTTTATTTAGAGTTTAATTTGGTTTAAATTTTTCTTTCTTTTTCTGTGACACTACGTTTTCAATTTTTCTCTTTTTAAACTCGAGGACAACATTTGATAATTTGGGTCTTTTTGTTGAATTTATAGCAAGATCCTTTCTTTATTTTTAAATAAGTAGGTAATATTATCTAGGAAATGATATAGAAGAATGTGATTTGGACTTTTATTTTACCCTATCACTCAAGATAGTAGTTATAGGCTCTTAGTTGAGATTTGAGATAATTCAAGTAGAGGAACGCAATAGATATGTTTGATTGACTTTAAGTATTAAATTATAATCTTTATTCTTTAACTAAAACTCTTTGGGTTGCTAGTCTGCATATGTATTGTAAATGGAGGAAAAAAATGAAAAAATTACAAGAAAAGTTCAAGCTATGTCATAAATAATTATCAAGGACGTGATTATTAGATATCAAATGTAACTTTTTTTTTAGTATGTTTTCACCTAGATATGATACCGTCATGTCTTAATTATAGATGATAATGGCTCCTAAAGTACCATGCATGTACATTAACTAGCCTAAAAATATCACATAAACACATTACATTTCATTTTGTGATGCCTTCATTATGATTTTCTACATAAATTTTATTTTCTTTGTTAATAGTGGCTATATGACATGCCATGATGGGTTGAAGCTTTTACTTATTCGGAAAAAACTTCAAGAAGACTTCCAAATTAGTTTGCAATTCCTAGGATGTTTTTCTAAGCTTAAATTATGTCATCATTTTTATTTCATTTGTTCCACACAGTTCAAATTCTCGTCGAGAAGTGGTAGATGTACCAACTTCTTGCAAGAGGTTCTACTTAGCAAGAACTCATATTTTTCATGCCAAAATCTTGATTGAGAAGTTTCAAACTTGTCACTGGGAAGTTGGTAATAGATCGCCGAGAAGTCGCTATTTTTAGTGCTATAACTAGTTTTCTTGCGCCTAACGACTGTCAAAACTGAACACCTGACAACATATCTTAATTCATTTTTTTTCATTCTAGAGCACTTGGAAGAGAGAAGAAGGGTTGTGGAGGAGAAAAATAGTGTTTGGCAGCCTTGTAGATCAATTGCAATTGGATTTGAAGAGAATTCAAAGCTCTTTACAAGGAAATCTTAATTCAAAAGTAAATTTTCTATATTATTTTTCTTTCAAGTTAAAAATTGTTTGGTCTTGGCTTAGTTGCATGTAACTTTATTGAATCTCTTGAATAACTCTTGCAATCTTCTCTAACACGTTTTAGAGTGCAATCACTAAGATCTAATACCATATTTTTGCAATTTTCCTAAAAAAATCATAGTTTTCTCAATAATTTCATTATGTAACATATTTTTGGTTTTTTTCTTTCAAGTCTTAGGTTGTGTTAAAATTTTGTAATGTCCCCAATTTAGCAAGCCTCCAGAGTGTGGGTTTGTCAACTCATTATCGCAACCCTCGTGAGTTGATGTCTGGTTTGGGGGTCTTTGTTATGAGATTACTATTTTTTGACTTACTATTTTTAGTAAGTCACTCTGGTTCAGTTGCTATTTTTTGATTGAGCAGTTCAGGTAGGATGATCTTCTGATTTTGGATATTTGGTCTCTCTGGGATTTCTTTATTAAAGTCTTTAATTGGTGAACTTGTTGGCTTATTGATTATTTAATTCACATTTAATAATCATAGTACTTTATATTATAAAGTGACATAACTTTATATTATAAAGTTGCCTTTTAAGTGAAAAGTGTGAGAGTGAAGCTAGATGGCTCAATTAGTATTGTAAATTCAGCTTTTTGATGAGGAGAGAGGATTTTGAAAATATTTTAATTTGCTCATATCAACTGCTTGAGGGTTTGAAGAAGTTTTTTCTAAATTCTTTCATGTTATAATTGTGCTAAGGTAAACAATTATCTAATTCTCCTACTGTGATTAAACTGTGGCTTGGAGAATCTTGTAATTTGATATATTCTGGAGGTGTGGAGACTTGCGTCTTTTACCTGAGATACTGAATAGGGGTTCAAAATCAGTATTGTGAGTTTGTTGTTTATATTTGCCTGCAGCCAAGGTTATAACACAGGCTGGTCATATTGGAGGGGCTAGGCATCAATGTTCTGGGAAGCCTAGATGTTATTACAGCTTGCACTAAGTGGGGATGATAGACAGAGCCATGGGGCATTGCTGAAGGTTGGCGATAACACTCAGTGAATTGTGTCAAGGAGGGAAGGAATCACGTCTTCCAATTGGTCTCTCTGCTAGCTATAATACATACATCTATTCACCATTGTGAGAGACACTAGAAGAACAACTATCCTTTGCAAAGTTGGGCTTTAAAGAGTCACCGTAATCAATAAGTAGCAGGTGTGAAATACAGTTTGATCCAATAAATGCCACCCAGGTGCCATATTTACATTTCATGATTTTACATATGCTTTCATTTTCTAAATATTGTTAAATGGATTTAAATCTGCTTATAAATTGTTATCATTAAGAGACTACAAGATATTGTTGATTTCTATTCTTTTGAAAAAAAAAATAACAATTACAGTATAACTGTTTGGTATTGAAAAGAGAACAAGTTGTGTTCAATGTTCAAAGTTGGAAGCTAGCCCAAAATATTTCAAATTTATTTCAAGTTTTAATCTAATTTAATTGTTCTTAAATATGTTTATTAATTTCTAAATTTGTGGCTTCATTTTTTCTTTTGTATGTGTAGGTTGATTTTACATTGAATGACAAATATGGATTCTTCTATACCTGGCTCAGCTATAGCATTTGCCAATGGCCCTATAGTTGCATGTTCATCTGGATCCGTAGGTACGTGGCGCTAGAGATAAGGCATGGAAATATGGATTCCAAGAAACCAAGTATAATAGCGTGATATGCATAAAATGTGAAAAACAATTTCGTGGAGGCATATCTCGTTTGAAGTACCACCTTGTTGGTATAAAAAAGCCTAAAACAAGGATTTGTGATATAACCACTTAAGAAATAAAAAGAGAGATGCTTGTCTTTCTCGGTGTCGAAGAAGAGAAAACATTGAAAAGTGGAAGGGCTAAATTGGCCATGAGGTCAGCCATTTCCGAATTGCAAGCTATGTCTCCATTAAAAATCACTTATTATTTTAATCACCATTATTAAGTTGGACTTAGAATTGTACTAAACTAATGATCATAATGAAATGATGTGAGTTGTGACCAAGTATCCCAGTCAACCTTGATAAAGAAGAAGCAACAAATAAGGGCATAGTGGGCTCTCTTTGTGGCCCACTAATCCGCACATCTACCACCCCACTCATCTTCCACTTCTGCTGGTTCTAGTAGATCACAAAAATCTTCTCTTGATGGTTATTTTGTGCATAGAAAAAATCTTGGAGCAAAACCATAACTAGAGGGTACGGGATGGAACAGTGATGTGCATCGGCAAATTGACATTCAATTAGCCAATTTTTTGGATTTTTAACATCACCTTCAATGTTGGAGCAAGTCCATATTTTCTGAATTTTGTGAATCATACAAATAAGTTAATAACACTTGGGTGAAAGGAAGAATTACTCGTTCCCAAATCTAAATTGACTCCTAGCCCAATGGACTATTAAGGCTAGTAGTTATCATGTCTAGCAAGCAAACACCCATCAAAGGTCGCCAATTTGTTATCTATTTTTCCCTACAGGCTGAATCAGGCAGAGCCTTGCTTGCCAAGAAGTGATTGATATATCTAAATGTTCACGTTCATTACCTTATAATAATTACTTTTATCCATTTATACATATAGTTTTACATTTTATGAAGAAAAGAAAAGCAAAACATAGAACAAATTGATATATTATTTGATATATTTCTGAAAATGTAAGATTTTATTCATCAAAATATTTATCACTGCTTCACACAAGTCATGAAACTAGCTAAAGAAAATAAATCAAGCCTTGGTTTAACATTAATACATATGTGAACTTAAAGAAAAGGGCTGAGGTTCAAATGGGTCAGTCGTTGCCTGAGTGACTAGTTGTGATGTTGATTGCTTTGGCTACTTACGCACCTTGTGCTCTTACTTTCCTGTGCTCCGGTGCTAGACCCTGAGAATGCAACAAAAGATGAGTTAGATCCAATGGATCTAAGCACTGACTAACTTGTCTCACCATCATACCCCACACATGCATCCACATTCCTAAATCCCAAACCTTCTTTTATTTTCAAACTAGTTTGTTTCCTATTCAACAATTCTGACTATTATCAACACGTGGACACAAATGTGGCTCTCACAAGGCTTCGAGCCCAACATGTCAATAATAGGCAAGATCTTGGCATTAAATGAACACCAATATTAAAGGGACATGTAACTCTATTGCATGAAACCTTTTATTGTACATGATGTAGATTGTACAGATAATTAACTAACTGATCGAGGGATGTTATTTTATAGTGAAACCTTACAGGTTGGTCAAAACAGCAGATCATGTTTTGGGGATAGATGTCAATGGCTAAAAATGAAAGGGATCTAATGGTTTTGGTGGATAGGGTATAGATCAACATTTGTTTCAGCATTGGAAGGGGCAGAGTGGTATCATGGGATTATCACAAAGTGAAAGAGATCTCAACACAATGATAATCAGTATTCATCTCGTGAGAAGAATTAGGAATTCAATGCAATGATAGCCTTCAACATTTACAATAATAATGGAGCAGCAGTGCTATGATAGAGGAAAATGGACAAAGCCAAAGAGTAACACTCATGATCATCACAAAGTGAATGCAATATGAAATCTGCAACATTTTTATTCATCTCTAAGCAATCTATTCATAAAAAATATGTTCAACAGTGGAATGCAACATTAAGCCTCTAACTCTTATGAGTAGCCTACATAGTACATATTAAAATGAAAACAGTTGCCTTTTGAGAACACAAGTCAATGATCAACATATACTAAACACGCTGCTAAGCATAAAAGGGATTAGCAAATGCAAGGGTAACTCAGTCATGCTAAATAATTGAACAAACAGAGAGGTATGGTCCTGGCTGATAAGGTGCTAAGTTCTACAAAAACAAAGGATAAAGATATGATGAAAAGCAACAAAGCATAAAGAACAACTGCAATGTTTTAATATTGCATAACTTGTTAGTTTCTGTTTGTGACAAGTAGACTGAATATCATGAGCCAATAACAGTAAGATTCAAGTCAGAATGATGGAGATGCTGAACAAGGTTATGGAGAAATATACAATTGTTGTAGCACAGTGCAAGCCATAAGGTCAAAATACAACGAGAAGCAAACAATGGTGCATGGAATTGTTAAAGGTGGAATTAGTAGTCTACACAGGACACTCAACTCGTGACAAGGATTAGTGATGGGCATTAATAACTAATGCCATTGCATTGAAAATAATTCAAAAGCATGGAGATGTTTGTATACAGTGGTTTCGAACTTTTATATGTATCACAGGAAGGATAAGTGAAGTAATAGGATGTGCAAAAAATAAGTTTGAGTTTGAGAGCATACAAAGAAATGTAGTGAATTATCATGAAGAACAATCATATTCCCTTAATCTATTGCAACATAAAAAAGCTTCACATGCAATGCTGCAAGGTAAGTGTATAGGTGATCTTCGAGGTATAAACAGCTAGCAATTCAGTAAGCATGAAAAAATAGTACACATTCTTTCAGCAGAGAGATTAAATTTGAGAGAAATATAGATATAGAGCCTGTAGCAGGTGGCTTTAACAGCAGAGATTAATCATCTTAATGGAACACTGTGCCCGTTTTCAGCTGAAGTTCAAACTTCACCTCACTACCCATCACACCAAAATGGGTCTTATCAGAGATTTCATCAAAGTTTTGGCAGTAAGAAATCAGCATGGCACTTTCAAGATCAAAGAAAAATGAAAAAGATTTCTGGAGAGTAAAGAAAACTCTGAGAATGAAGAAGCAAGAACCTTAAATTCCTCTCCCAAAAATAAATAAAACTCTAAGAATGAAGAAGCAAGACCCTTAAATTCCTCCCTCAAAATTCGTCACGAGATCCATGACCTTTATCCATCTGCAGAAGAAAAGTGGGGTTCTGTTTTGGCAGGAAGATTTCACATAGATTCTACAGGAAAATAATGGAAACCTCATGCCACAATGTTTTAATTCCACAGGCAACAACAAGCAACAGACATACAGGCTTTAATACCAATGGAAAATTCTGGATTGTAAAAGAAAAACGAGGAAACCCATAAATCTTCCTTGTAAATCTGCAAATGAGAGGTAGTGGCATGTGGATTTTGAAGGCCTGAAGAGGGTACAAATATTCCTTCAATAGGTAAGCGAAAGCCACAAAAAATTGTGGCCCTAAAATTAACCCAGAAAATCTGAAAAGGAAAAAATGGCATAACCCATAATGGGTTCTCTTTTGTAATAGTTTCTAGAAGTCTAGAAGGTTTTGCAAGTGCCAAGAAGTGAAAGTCGGCACGAACAGAGAGAAAAGAACAGTCTTAGCCCATGGCTTTGGAATACAAAGATGGAAAGTTGATATGATGAGGAAAATGGACATTTTCTATTCATCAAAAACCTGATTTTGTTTTACACAAAAGATGCCTGCGAGGTTGTCTAAGAAAGAACAAAGAGATAAAGTCGAATTTTCTAAGGAAAGAGATGAGTCTTTGATATGGCCTCTATCCTTACTGCATCTGCATATGCTGATTGCATAACCTTAGAATTTACCACCAGGGAATCGAGCAAGTGTTTTGTTGAAGATTTATATAAACAAGACAAATTTTTTCATCGTGTGAGAACCAAAACCTTCAGAATTTAAATCAGCATTGATCTTGATTGTATATTCTGAACTCATCCTTTCAATTGTAATCAAATTACCATGTTCATCAAGAACATGACATCCCATTTTTCCTAAATCACATGTGACACCTGTTTCTATTGCTTGGAAATCTCTAAGAGCTGTTTGCAACTTTGTAACCAGTTTTCTCAATGTTTCTTCTTTATAACCCATAAGTCCTTGATACCTAAAAAACATTTCATAGGATGGAAGAATGACACATGAAACAATGGCATCTAGATCAAATTTAGCAATCTCATTCTAGTCATTGAGAATCTCCTTCAAATCATCTGCTTCTCGAGTCAAGGAGGAAATCAAGTCTTGATCCATTTCATTCATATCTTTGATACGCTTAAGAACTGCAAATGTTTCTATAATGGCTCAAACTCCTTCAGAGATGACCTCTCCTATCTAAGACTTGGCAGCTTCAATCAACTTTCTTTCCTTAGATGTTTGAGAGACAATAACAACACTTTGAGAAGATTGTTGCCGAATGACTTCATTTAAGTGAGTAACTTCATATTTGAGTTGATTCTTCTTTTCCAATAATTCATGATTGCTTTTTGATACATTAGCTAATGCATCTTGAGCATCTTGTAAACAACTCAAACTTGACTGCTTCCGGATTTCTATCTTAGTGAACTTGTAATCAGAACGAGTAAGTTCTTCAACAGGTTTGTCCACCAGTGGCTCGGCAACTTCTACAAACTTAGTTTTCTCCGAATCAACTAAGATCCTTGAAACAATCTTATCTTTCAAACATTTGGACTTAGTTTTCTTTACAGGGAGATTATCTGGAGGTACAACCACTTTTCTTCTCTTCATTGTGATCCTGCTCAACCATATAGGCAAGATGAAACTTTCATCTGTGGAAGCAGGTATAGTGGAGACCATTGGCATTGATCCTGATTGTATCTCTGTTGTGATTGAACAATATTCAATTTGCACAACTGAATTCATAGGTGCATGATTAGAGGATTCTGTTATGAAAAACTCAAAACCTATCAGAGATGTATCAAGTTGAGAAACTTCACCCTTTGTAAGAGTTGGAAAATTTTCAAAAACACTTCCCAAATGTTCGTATTGTTCATTTGCCAAAATGAGAAGAGTAGCTGAAGAAATAGGAAGACTCAATGTATTGACTTCTGAAACTGGAATAGAAGGTGTGAAAACAGTGGAAAATGAATCCACATCATCATCTATCTCATCCAAAAAAGGTGCTTCATGCATGGATGGTGCATGAGTTTGTGCAGGCCTCGGGGGAGATATGATCATAACTTCCCCTCCTTCCTCATCTTCTTCATATGATTCTTCATCTGATTCTTCTTTTGATTGTTCATCTGAATCCTCTAACTCTTCTTCTGATTTCTAAACTGGTTTAGGGATCTAAGATGATTTAGATCACTTTTTGCCCTTCAACTTGAATTTAAGGGACTTCTTCACATCAGAAGAAGAAGCGCCATCTTTTCATGCAATTTCTAGTTGTGACTTCCTTTCAGGAGGGTTAAAGTTTCCACAATCCAAACCCAATTTAGGATTAACCCTTTTTAGGCCTTTAATTTTCAGCTATTTATTAGTGTTTGCCAAAATGGATTAAAATCTATCCAGGATAGATGTGCCTTCTTTTTGTTGCCATTGAATGAGAAAAGGGCACCTTTTATCGAAACCAACCTGATGATATTCTAGATCAAGAATGTTGTTGTCATCTTCAATTTGGAAATCTAATGGAATTTCAAGCATATTAAGATTAATGATTTGCTGCAAAATTAATCTGCAGTAATCCATCTTCATTATATCTAGTTTTGTTCGCATATCAATCCAAACATCCTCAATGCGATGAACATGTGTGAAAGCCCTCTTGATTTGAGAATTCATTTCTCGGTAATCGAAGTCAAAATTGGCTTAAAACTTCTTCAAAGTGTTTAACTGCAATTCTCCTTCCATATTTTTTTCTTTATGTACAAAATTGATCAAATAATTACCAATTGCCAAGGGTTTGGCAGAAGAAATACCAAAACCAGGCCTATGCAAAGTATGCTGATTAGACTGAACTTCCATGAGTTGTCTGGCTAATTCTATCAAAATGGTCCTATTAGTAGTATACCTAGGTAAGGTATATGGCTCACCTTTAAAGTATCCAACCCTCAAGTAAGTAAAAGTTGGAAACTAGATAAAGATACAGTCATATTGATTTACCTTTTCCCAAGCTTCATCAGATACCCTTTTGATGGATAACTATCTATTAAACAAGCACCGAAAATGCCTAAAGAAAACATCTTGGACTTTTTTGTAATGGAATTTACTATTAGCCAAAGTGATCTGATCATAGTAATCCCAAACTGGAATCTAAAGACGATCTCCTTTGGTTGAGAGTCCAGAGAATGATCCTATGGCAGCAGCGATGTAAACAAGGTAGGAATTCATGTAGAAAGACACTTAAGTCCCTACATTGAGCAACTGTTGACAGAGTGCAATGCTAATCAGTTCTCCCCAAAAGATATGTTCTTTGTTCTCCATGGTCTAGAAGATGAATTTATACATCCATGGTTCAAAATTAGTGGAATCTTAAAGACCACCAACCTTACTGAGAAGAATGATAAGGTCTTTGTACTCTTGCTTGAAGATAGACCTGTGAACGGTCTTTAGGCATCTTGAGAAGTTGTTCCTTTTATTATCAAACTAGTATTGATTTACATACTTTTGATAATCTCCCTTTTTCTCATTCCAAATTTCCAAAGATGATTCTTTGGTCGGAGCTACGCATTCTGCATTATGTGGCACTTTGACAATTTTCTCAATAACCTCTTGATCAAGACTAATAATAACCCTGCCATCTGCATCCTTAATCGTCTTTGATTTTGGGCTGAAACGTTTTGCACATCTGAGAATGAACTTAGGTTCCATGGCAGCCATGGGAAATGTAGATACGAAGTGAATATGAGTTCTCTTGATACGTTTCATCTCATGACTAACATGAGTTTCTACTCTTCGCAAAAAATAGTCATGTCTACGTGTTTGATCTTCGTGTCCAACACATTATCAAGAATCGATGTGACTTGAGATGGAGTTGCATGAGTCAACTCTTTATCAAATTGATATTTCATCTTGCCCTTAGATTTAGATGGTGAGGGCATCTCTTGAGCTTGTGTTGCAACACAAAAATCCCAAAACATAAACACATCATTAGACGAAATTGTCATACAAGTTGATTCTCGATCAGCAACAAAGGTTCGATTATGGATTTGAAATTTTGTAGACCCAATGAAATGATCTCAAAAGAGAAATCATATAGGTATGTAGTGAATGAAAATGGAAGGTCGAATGAAATATTGTGGAAGTGAAAATGGAAGGAGATGGATGTGTGGCAAGGGAACGCATGGGAATGCGTGTGAATGAAGATAGCTGATTTTCAAAAAGTGACTTAGGTTTTCAAGACATTATTGCATGGAAAATGGATTACATGCAAGTGCAACATGTATTGAGGGATGGAAAGTGAGATGAGATGCGAATGCGGATGGAGGATGAGCTTAGATGTAAGTGCGGATTGTTAAAATATTAACCAAGATAAACTTACAAGTTTGATAGTACAAACCATACCTTCTCTTAATGATAATATATCTAATGATTGGCATTTAATAAATATGTTTTTCTCCTATAGGTGCCGGCAATTTCCAAGTGATGCTTTTGTTTGGTGGTTGACTAAACTAACACTTAGTTAGTCATTAGTAATCTAAGTCTCTTAAGATCGTCGACTTAGGAGAATTATAATTAGTGCCAGGTTAAGGGTTATGTCCCTTGAGGGACATACCCTCTAGAAAGGATATATAGTCGGTTGTAAATGTAGTTTTATAGGACACACAATTCACAACAGTTTGCTCCTATAAGCATTTCACTTCTAGCGAATACTAAGTCAGAGATATTCTATTTTATCAGATCGATTATAGAGTATTAGATCTGCTTTCAAGATAAATTTTAAATTCCTCAACAATCTGAATAATCATAGTACTTAGAAGATCATTCTCAGCAATTCAAGACTAAACTAAAAGTTTGATCCAAAGAACAAAGAATTAGCAGAATCTTTACATGGTATTAGAGCCAAGTTATTAAATCTAGGCTCTGGAAAATTCAGGTATTAGACTTCATATATACTTAGTAGCTTTCTCCTATCTTCAATGGCATACACAATCAAACCCAATGATAGGTTTGATGGGAAAGAACACTTTGAAGCCTAGAAATTCAGAATCTTGATGATTCTTGAAGAGAACGATGTTAAACAATTCATTGATGGAGCATCCAAACAACCCCCAGTTGAACTTCACAAATCTATATGGAGCAAAGGAAATAAAAAAGCTATTCAAATCATCTTGGATGGAGTTAAAAATGATATTGTACCTATGCTTAAAGATCAAATTGGCTTTGATATGATGAATGCATTACGAAATGCATATGAAAAAACAATGCAACTAGGGTTCTTGCACTAAAAAGGCCACTGAATCACATTCAGATAAAGAAAGGAGAATCAATAAATTCTTATTTCCTAAGAGTTGTCGGCATTAGAGATGAACTATCAAGCATAGGAACCATCATTAATGACACAAAATTAACGCTTATGGCTATAGATGGATTGCTAGATTCATGGGAGACATTCGCACAAAGAATAAGTGCCAGAGATTAGTTTCCGGACTTTAATAGACTCAAGAATGATTGTCTTCAAGAGGAATCTAGAAAACTAAAGGAGGGAAACCAAAAGTAGAAGATAAAGAACTTCATGTTCTTAATGCCAACTACTATAAGGGTAAGAAGAAGCATTTCAAGAAGAAAAAGGAAAATCAAAAGAATGGAAAGCCCAAGAAAGATCTATCTAAAATAAAGTGTTTCAAATGTGAAAACTTTGGACACTATAGATCTAATTGTCCTAAAAATTTCAAATAGCAAGCAAATTGTACAAATGTCATTAGAGAAGAAGATACTTATGATCCTAAGAACCATGTTTTGTATTCCTCTCTATCAAATGAAATTTCAAACAAAGCATGGGTGATTGATAGTGGATCTTCTAGACATATAACGAGATACAAAGAAACTCTAGATTCTTTATCAGAGAAGGTTAACGGTGAAGTTACCATCGGTTATAACTCAGCACACCCCGTTGAAGGAATTGGAAATTGTACTTTGAAACTAAAATCAGGAAATACTCTTCTTCTTAAAGGTGTACTCTATGTACCAAGGATTAAAAGAAACCTAATCCCAATTACAACACTTGAAGATGATGGACACAATTTTGCATTCGTGGATGGCAAAGTATTAACTTGGGCTAAGAACTCTTTCATCAAGAAAGCAAAATTAATTGATCAAAGAAAGGGATATTAGTATGAATTGAATACAGAATCTAGTCGATCCATTCAAGCCCTAGTTCACGAAGCTGAAGATTCAAATGAAATATGGCACAAAAGATTAGGGCATCTAAACTTTAAAACTTTATCAACTATGAAAAAGATGGTTACTGGATTACCCAAATTAAATAAAGACCACCCTAGTATTTGCAAAGGGTGTGCTCTGGGTAAAAGAACCAAAAGTCCCTTTCATGATAGTACTAGGAAAACTAATAATGTACTAGAATTAATTCATTCAAATTTATGTGGACCCACGTCTGTTCCTTCACTTGGAGGATTCTGGTATTATATCTTGTTCATAGATGACTTCTCTAGGAAAACATGGATTTACTTTTTAAAATGCAAGGAATCAGAAGAAATCCTACAAAGATTTAAAGAATTCAAAGCATTAATTGAAAAATTTTCAGGTCATAAAATTAAAACTGTTAGAACAGATAACGGAGGAGAATATACCTGAGACCTGTTTAAAAGGTTTTGTAAAGAATCAGGGATTAAGAGGGAGTACACTATTCCTTATAACCCAAAACAAAATGGGGTAGCAAAAAGAAAGAATAGGACAATTATAGAAGCTACTAGGGCTATGATTTTTGACCAAAATCTATAATACTATCTTTAAGCAGAAGCCTCTTGTACTGTTGTATATATTCAAAACAGAAGTCCTCACTTTTATCTTAATAAAACCCCTAAAGAAGTATTTACTAAAATAAAACCCAATATAAGTCATTTTAGAATTTTTGGATGTCCTGTATATATCCATGTTCCAAAAGAGAAGAGAACCAAATTAGAACCCTCTGGGAGGAAAGGTATTTTTGTAGGGTATAGTGAAACTTCTAAAGCATATAGGATTTTCATACTTGGATAGAAAACTATTGAACTTAGCAAAGATGTAATCTTTGAAGATCTTGCATTCAAAAGAGCCATAAGTTCTTATGAGCCTTCTCCTTTATCTAGTTCTGAAAGAAATTGTGAATCTGGATCCCAGAGGGAGTACTTAGAAGAAATCAAAGATGAAATTCAAAATATGAACCTTGAAAAAAATTCAAAGAAAAGACCACTTTGGGCCATAAAAACAGTTGAAGCAGCTCAAGACTTTGTTGCACCTTCAGGAACAATCAGAGAAAGAAAAAGACCTAAAAGATTCTCTAGTTATACAACAAACATGAGTGATCTATCCAAAACAGAGCCAACCAATCCTTCTGATGCTATTAAACATTCAGCCTGGAAAGAAGTTATGTTAGAAGAATACCAATCGATTATGAAAAATGATGTTTGGGAAATTGTTCTAAGACCTAAAGGAAAATCTGTTGTTTCTTACAAGTGGATATTTAAAATAAAGCATGCTGTTGACAGTAGTATTGAGAAGTATAAAGTTAGATTTGTAGCTAGAGGATTTTCTCAAAAAGAAGGGATTGATTATGAAGAAACCTTTGCTCCTGTTGCCAGATATACCTCCGTAAGAGCAGTCTTAGCAATTGCCGCATCAAAGGGATGGAAGGTACATCAGATGGATGTAAAAACAACATTCCTAAATGGAAAGATTTTAGGAGTCTATCTGGAGCAACCGGAAGGATTTGAAACTCATGATTTTAATGCATTTGTTTGCAGGCTCAAAAAAGCTCTCTATGGGCTTAAACAAGCAACCAGGGCTTGATATGAAAAGATTGATAAATATCTTACCAGCTTATGATTCTCCAAGAATGAAGCCAATCCAAACTTATATTATTAAAGAGATAAAGGTGATATGGTAATTCTGATATTGTATGTTGATGATCCTCTTATAGATCAGTGCAAGAAAGATCTAACTAGAGAATTCGAGATGAAAGACTTGGGGCTTCTCCATTACTTCCTAGGATTAAAAGTACAACAAAGTTCTGACAGTATCATACTTAATCAAGGGAAGTATACATCAGATATCTTGAAGAGATTTGGAATGTGGAATTGCAAGTTTGTCTTCTCCAATGGAGACTAATTTACATAAACTTAAAGAAGCAGCTGCAGAATCACCTTCCATAGATTCTACTCTCTACATGAAGATGATTGGGTCCCTTATGTACTTAGTAAATACAAGACCTAATATTTTCTATGTTGTTAATGCCTTAAGCCAGTTTATGTGTGAGTCAAAGGAGATTCACCTAGTTACAGTTAAACACATTATGAGATACTTATAGGGCACTTTTAATTTTGGACTCAAATCCGAGAAGGTTGCTTTAGATTTGCATGGATTCACCGATTCAGATTGGGGTGGAAATGTTAAAGACAGGAAAAACACTTCAGGATGTTGTTTCAGTTTAGGATCAGCTATGATATCTTGGATATGCAGAAAGCAGACTTTAGGAGCTCAGAACTCCACAGAAGCCGAATACATTGTAGCAAGTTACCTGTAGGATTATTTGGGCAAACCATGAATCTTACTTTTATTCATTGTGATAATCAAAGTTCCATCAAGCTCTCAGTGGATCTAGTTTTCCATGACAAGTCCAAGCATATTGAATTTCCTTACCATTATGTAAGAGATATGGTAGACAGGAATTCTGTAAAATTGGAATACATTTGCATTGTAGATCAGATAGCAGACATACTCACCAAACCTCTATCTAGAGTGAAGATAGAACACTTCAGGAGGAGACTTGGTATGGTTGAGTTGTAATCCATTTGTACTCTCTTGATTATTAATAAAATAATTTTATTTTGTCAGGCTATTGACTGTTATGGGTTCCACCATTTGTATTCATTATTTTAAGAGGTGACAATCTCTGAAAATAGTGAACACTCATATAAAACATTATGAGAGGTGACGATCTCTTAGATAATGTGCTAAATAGTACAGTTCTACTGTAAGATCTAGATGAGTTCAAGATCATATTGTGATGTTGGCATTGCTATGTTCATGGGTCACAAATTGGATAAAGGAAAAATTTTAGTATTCTCCAAGTTTATCCTGTATTTTGGTAGATCTTAAAACTCAGGATCATGTTGTGATATGGAAATACCAGTTTCTATGAAATCATAACTTGGATAAATGAAGAGATTACTCTTCAGATTTATCCTATATAATATCACTATTGGCAGTGATTTGTCATAACACAAGTTTAAGTAATATGACTTTGCATCATGTGTTCTATGATACCACATAAGAGACAGACAGATATAGAGTATTAATTGTTGCTTACTCATCTGTATTGATGATTGCTAGATATAATATTTCTTTGTAAGATTATCAAGTTAAGAGGGAGTGTTAAAATATTAACCAAGATAAACCTACAGGTCTAACAGTACAGACCGTACCTTCTCTTAATGATAATATATCTAATAATTGGCATTTAGTAAATATGTGTTTCTCCTATAGGTGCTGACGATTTCCAAGTGATGCTTTTGTTTGGTGGTTGACTAAACTAACACTTAGTTAGTCATTACTAATTTGAGTCTCTTAAGATTGCCAACTTAGGAGAATTATAATTAGTGCCAAGTTAAGGGTGATGTCCCTTGAAGGAAATACCCTCTAGAAAGGATATATAGTTAGTTGTAAATGCAGTTTTATAGGACACACAATTTACAGCAGTCTCCTCCTATAAGCATTTCACTTCCAGCGAATACTAAGTCAAAGATATTCTATTTTATCAGATCGATTATAGAGTATTAGATCTACTTTCAAGATAAGTTTTAAATTCCTCAACAATCTGAATAATCATAGTACTTAGAAGATCATTCTCAGCAATTCAAGACTAAACTAAAAGTTTGATCCAAAGAACAAAGAATTAGTAGAATCTTTACACGGATAACGGATGAGATGAAAAACATGTAATCGCATTTGACGAATGAGATGCGAAGTGTTGTGACATGAAAGATGGAAATGGAATGTGATGATGCTCTTGCATGAAATGGAAGGTCGAGTGAAATGAAACATGACCAAATTCTTGGAAAAAAACTTGCAACTTATCCAAAATGGAGAAAAACCGGAAAGCAAGCACACAAAACACAAAACAAATTTCAAAAAAAAATGTACCTTTGGCAAATGACTCAAACATGTCAACAAGCAAAGCACTTCAATATGCAATTTCGAATTTGGAGTTTGGGAAAAAATCAAAAATATGAAAATAACCGATTTCATCATTTTTAAAGGAAAAATACACTTTCCATGGCAACAAAATCAACAAGTGTAAATCATCAAGCTAAAATGTGAACAAAATCAGCAAGTTAAACACAAATTTATTAGCAAGAAACAAAATGTCCACTTACATGATGATTATGTGCCAAAAATGGAGGGAAAAGCACCAATATTGAAAAATTCTCTAACAAACTTAGATCTTTTCAAACTTTGCAAGAGAAATCCGTAGTGGGCAGCAAATGAGGCATTTTTGATGCACAATGCCAAAACCGTGCCCTACGAATGCTCCCAACTTCAACGTTTTTGGCAAATGCATGCCCTTGGGACGTTTCTGGATAAGAACGTGTCTCAAATCTGCATGTTACAAGTCATTTTTCACTTCCAAACGCAAAAACGTGACCCTTGGTCTATTGCAAATGAATGAAAATGCCAAAACACCTCTTTTCCTTGCAAAAGCATGATTTAAATCACTCTAAAATGGATGTTTTTGGAGAAAAACGTGACTGAAAATCATCATAAAGAAATTGTTTTTGGCGTAAAAACAAACATCTATAGCATGGAAATGCCAAAAGATGCAAAAACGCCTCTTCTCCTTGAGATTTTCGAATCATTCCATGATCAAATCCAAGCATGGGAGTGAAAAATGGGTTCTTGAAGGGCACACACATGAAGTTCTTTCAAAAACAAGTTTTGGAGGACCATATACATGTGTTTCAATGCAAAAGGCACCTTTTAGAGGTGTATGCATATATTAAAAATATGTAATAAAGCAAAACACACCTTTTGGAGGCAAGGTAAAAAGACACCTTTCTGGTGCATAAGCTTGTTTTAAAAATGTACTTTTTGCCCAAAAATGGGTTTGGGAAGTGTAATACTTTTCTTTGGTGCAAAAACTCACCTTTTTGGTGTAAAGACATGTTTAAGTTAAATGCATATGCAAATCAAGGCAAAAGCTCACCTTTTTGGTGCATATGCATATAACACATGTAGCTCATGTTTTTTATGTCATTGCACATTTTAAGCGAGTTTACATGCAAGGGGATCAAAAAGGTCCACTTTTAAATGATTTTACCTTTAAGTGAGTTTTACATGTAATGACATGAAAACGGTCCACTTTCAAATGATTTTAACACATTTAAGTGATTTTAATAAGTACATGTCAATTTAATTTTGATAAAATATTACTTAAGTGGGTCATAAATTATATTTACAGTATCATATTAATAATATAATGTGTAAATATAATTTAATAAGTAATATTTACTACAGCATTTGATTTAAATATCAAAAATTAAATTGAACCATATAGTTAATATAGTCACTTAATTAAAAATCAAAAGCCACTCAGCTTAAAAATATAACATAAAGTGCACTATAGTTACTTTGAGTGAAAATTTAATTGATAAAGTAACTTAAAAACATAACATAAAGTGAATTTAAGTTATATTTTTCAAAAAGTAAATGTCAAATTAAAAATATAACATGATATTTTTAATTCGTGTTGTTGCATCAAAAAGTCCATTTTTTGGGCACTAAAATGGCCATATATTTTGACTGACAACTCCGATTAAGCTATAGGTTAGATCAAATCGAAGGAAAAACTGAAAACATGACTTGAGCAAAACCAAAGGACTAAAAACCAACAAACACACTAGAAAACAAAAAAAATGACAGTGAAGGCTTAAAAAATAAAGCATAGGCTCGACAAATAGAAAAACAAAAAAGATTGGACAAAAGCCTTCAGTAAAATAATTTTCTATGTGAATTGGAGTTGATTGATCGATCAACATTAAGCAATTGAATAACAAATTCAATTGAGAGAGATGCGAAACTATTTTGAAAATTTTTCATACTGTTACCTGCATTTTGTGGTGACAAAACATAGGACAACAAACTGGAGTGTAGTGAAAAGAAAGAAAGACTTAGTTTCACAAAGAAAGCAAACAAACAATCATAAAAATCATAGGCTGCTTCGTACTTCTACAAGTAATGTGGTAGAATTGTTAAAAGACATCAAAAAATTGCATATTCTATCCATACTCAAGTCAGATTTTTTTGTGCAAAGAAGTTCAAACATCAAACTGACTGAAAATGTCCTAGATTCTACCTTTTCCTTCCAAGTTAATAAATTAATCACCAGAAGTGTCAATAGAAGGGGAGAAAAACAAATCTCTTGATCACCCAATGGTTGATATGTTTAAAATGAAGCCAAAGCCAAGCATTTGCAGCTGTTGGCATCGTAAGATTGACCAAAGAATGCAAAAACTCATCAGTTTCAACTTGGAGGTGGCTAGGGTTTTCCCATTTTCGCTGACCAAGAATTTTCCAGAGAGGTCAAGTGGAAGGACCTTGTTTAGAGTTATCAAATGTAATATGCTTTCTTAAACCCTTTTCTAAATACTTTTCAAGTCCACTTTGCATTTAGTGGGATTTTATGTCTTATCCCATACTGATATCATGGGTAGCTATTAAAGTTTTAGTTTGTTTTGACATTGATTATTTTGTTTGTATATTTGCATTGCACTAATGTGAAATGAAAGTGTTAAATGGTATTGTTATAAAATATTTAATGATTTTGTTATATGAAAGTGCAAATGCTTAGAAATCTTTAAGGATTTGACTTTGCATTTCATTTCATTATCCCTAATATGATCTCTTTAGGGTCAAAGTACAACATGTGTCTAGAGGAGATGAGGATAGAGTTGTGTTTATGTATTGACCAGGCATATAGGATAGTTGCAGACATCTAGAGTGTATTTAGGGTTTTGAGAGGATATAGTTGGGAGTCCTTTTTGACTTTGCCATAGTAGATTGAGGGCATTCATAGGCATTTGGAGTTTTTTTTGAGTTGGTTATAATGAATCATTGGGTCAGCTATGACTTTGTTGACCTTTTAGTGTGTGTGGCCTTTATGTCTGGAGTTTCTAGGTCATAGTTTCTAGGCTATCTTTCTAGATTCGACCTTGAGAGGTTGATGGTTGTACTTAGTAATTTTTAGTCACTTATTCCCTCAGTTCTAATTAGTGGATTTAGAGACTAAGTGATTTTGATATCCTTTGTCTTATATCTCATTTTGTGTAACTCCATTTTTAGTGGAAGTTGAATACATTGCAGGTCTTATTCTTATGTGTAGAGTTTGTTTGACCTACTTATGGTGATAGTTCAATGCATATGTCTGATTGATCAAGTAAAATGAGAAGTATTTGTCAAAACCTTCCCTTATATCTTTTGTCTTACAAATTTGTACTTTATCTGTTAATGGTTATCT
The DNA here is from genome assembly GCA_028749045.1 of Cupressus sempervirens. Classification (NCBI taxonomy): domain Eukaryota; kingdom Viridiplantae; phylum Streptophyta; class Pinopsida; order Cupressales; family Cupressaceae; genus Cupressus; species Cupressus sempervirens. Next base: position 621,952,640 of record CM053785.1, read on the forward strand.
ATGTAGGTTGTTAACTATGTTTCATATAAATATGCAAGTGTCGTTTTGTGAAAATTCTTTTCCTTTTTGGTGACTTTGTTATTTAACTAGTTAATGAAATGTTGATGTATGGGCGGCTTCAATAGGTTGTGTTGTGTGTTACCTCTGCATATAAGATTGAAGACTTCCGAAATGGTGAACAATACTAGACTCCAATAGGAATTCGTAGTACAATAAAATAATTCAAACTCGCATGCTAACAATTTCCCACATGCTGCATATAAATGCCCCTTCAAACGAAACTCCCGAGGGTTTACAAAAGAATGCCGACACGACAAACACCTATGGATAATAAAAGATTAGGCCCCTTTATTAATTAGATCAATTAATTAAATAAGTCCTTGTGATATTAATTAATATTTAGGACCTTTTAATTAATTAACCTAATTAAAATATTTTATTAAAGATTGGGGACATTACAAATTCTCGCTTCCCAAAGATTGCTTGCCCTTAAGCAACCCATCAAACAGTTTGCTCATTGCTGCTCCAGGATCCTAGACCGAGTGTGGATAGTTGTATCTACTAAAGTCTTTATGTCTCATCATGATCGTGTATACACACTTGGATGTAGGCGAAAAAAGTAAATATCTATCAATATTTTGTTGCACCGCCAATATAAACATGGCCATGCCCAGAGTCATTCAGATCCCATTGAGACACCTCAATGATCAGATCCAAAATCTTCATATGATCATGCTCATAAATTTCTTCAAGGATCTCATAGCTCAAGTACAACTTGTAGTTTCCATGAGGATGCCCCTCACACAAAGAGGTGGCAATCATGTATGCCTCGTACCCAGCCAAAGGGTAAACTCCATATTCAACTAACTATAAAGATTGTTCCTACAAACAATCCTCATTCGTGTCCTCATCACCTAGAAGTTGAACAACTACCATTAGAGCTTGCTTATTTAGAGAGTCACTTGTAGAACCCATATTTTCATCCGGCTGATCGTCAGGTGTTGGTTTGGTGATATTTGTGCAAGTAACTTTCTCCATAATACTTTCGTTCATCTTGGACTTTGGTACCAAATAGGTTTTGTCTATGGTAAATGATGTCGCCAACCACCTTGTATCTGTCATCATGTACTTGATCATCCAATAGTTGGCATGCAAAAAGTATTCTTGGAGTATTTGACCAACAGATGTGCCTTCTATCGGTCGGAGACCATATGGCATCACTGAGTGCCATAGTGTGATCCAAGTCCAAATCATCAATTCCCCCAACAGGTTGGTAGAATCACCAGCTCTGATAGCACTGTAAAAGACGATCTCTGCCTGTGGGTGATCTTCGTTTGAAAGCAATCTCATCTTGAAGGCAACCTCGGCTAAAAGTTATTTCAATCTGCAGGCAATCTCAGTCAGAAGGGGGACTCGGTCTGAAGCCAACCTTGATCTGAAGGGGATCTTTGTTTGAAGGCTATCTAGGTCCGAAGGCGAAGGCTATCTAGGTCCGAAGGAAACCTTGATCCTAAGGGGATCTTTTCTTGAAGGCAATCTTGGCCAAAGGGTATTTTGATCCAAAGGGGATCTCAATCTAAAGGCTAAGGCTATCTCGGTTTGAAGGCAACCTTGATCCAAAGAGGATCTTCGTCCAAAGACAATCTTAGTCGAAGGGGATCTCAATCTGAAGGCAAAGGTTGTCTCAATTTGAAGGTAACCTTGATCCGAAGGGGATCTTCGTTCAAAATCAATCTTGGCCAAAGGGTATATCGTAAGCGATTTGAAAATGACCATAGGTGTAGGTTGCACGAAATGAAGATTGGGATGCCCAAACAGATGCACACTATTAATTGGATGTCCAATATCAACAAGATATTCACCAAGACAGAAATCCGCCAAGGAAAAAGAATGTATGCAAATTGTCTTATGCAAATTGTCACCGAAAGTGGAATTTATATTAGTAGATAAAGATCATGCTCCAGATGTGTCAGATCCAAAGCAAAGTAATATGGAGAATTGGAATAGTGTGAGGATTGAATCCCATTAAAACCATAATAGCCAAGTAAGGAAGATCTTCCACTTTTGAAATGGTGAACAATATTGAACTCCTACAAGAGTTCATAGCTAACAATTTCCTACATGTCGCACACAAATACCCCTTCGGAAAAACATTGTCATATCCCTATTTTAAGTTAGAATTTTAATAATAATTAAATAATACAATGTTATTAAATAAATAATGATAATAAAGTTAATTAAAACTAATACTAAAATATAAATCTAGGAAATAATAATTATTTAATCTATATTATTAATGAAATAATATTTAGTATGATATTTTAAACAATTAAAAAAATAATAAAATTTCAATGAGTAAATAAAAAAATTAAAATTAAATTCAAGAGACAATATTGTAGAAAGTATGTTAACTTTCTAAATAGAATATAATAATAAAAAACACCAAGAAGTAAGTAAATAAATAATATAACATAGAATAATATAAATTAACTAAATTTAATGAAAAGTCAAGAGATGTTTAACAAATAGACATGACTCCTTAAAAAAAAGATATAAAAGAGAGGAGAGTTTATTTTAGCAAGGAAAAAGAAGAAGAGAAGAGAGGAGTTCAAAAAGGAAAAATGGAAGAGGAAAGTAATATGAAGAAAATAAAGAAGTGACCTTCTGGAAAGATATCAATGATATTGAAAGGATGTGAACCTTTTCAAGGGTCATAATTATAAATCAAGGTCACCGGGAGACGGGGAGACTTTGAGGTCTCCGGTACTGGTACTGGTACCGGTACGGCAATTTTCCAAATAGGAGACGGGGGTACTTGGAGACGGCAATTTTTTTTTTTTTTTTTTTTTGTAAAATAAATTTTTAATAGTTTAAACTTAAAGAGTCTAATACTAAAAGTAAATACAAAATTTCAAAATTTCAAAATAGTAATACCGTAAGACTAAAAGACTAAAGTAAATAATAAATTAATAATACTAGTGTTGTCACATTAAAAATTAAAATAGATTCATAGAGTCAAACTGTCAAAGATTATAATAATAATAAGCAGTCAGATACAAAAGTACATTACTGAAATAGATTTTAAAACCTGACAAATTGGCATTGCTACAAAAAATTCGTGAAAATTATTGAATTATTCAACATCAATGCATGCATAGAGACACACTTAGGATTTCTATTTTCTAACTAAGAGTTAGGATTGCTTAGTTTAAAAGGGAGTAAATCATTTTGTAATAGTGTTTTTTTTCCAGTTACACAGATTCAACTAACAAAGATTCCTATATTGGTACTAGGATATTGCCAACAGCAGATAAACAGGTACGAATAACAAATACGACTTATACATCAAACTGAAACATGATATCCTCTTGAAAAAACAGAAATATGGGACCAAATACATTCATGTTAACATACATAAAACCTCTAGTCTATCACTGTTATCGCTGAGTCTTTATCAGCAAATAGATGCTTGGTTTTCATGAGGAATAATACTATTACCAAGCATTTGCATATCAGATTTCTGTAACATACGTAATACTATCTTCTAATGCACTAACAACAGTTTTTGCACCCTAATTCCTCAGCCGCATAAATTTATGTGATTTGGGATCTTTACTGCAATCCTGTACAGCTTCCAATATGTTGTCTTAGACTTGTATCGTGTTCCTGTAGGTCATGTACATCACCAAGCAGTTGTTACGGAATTCATATAGTACCTTAGATTTTTGTATTAAAAACATTTAAATGAGGGCTAAAATATATAAAATTATTTAATATTATATTTTACATTTATATTTTATCAGGAGACTTCGGGGAGACTTCACTTTTTGGATTAGGAGACGGGGAGACTTCAGGAGACTTCGTCATGAAGTCTCCAACCTTTTTTGAGGTCTCCGGAGACGCGAAAAGTCTCCGAGACGCGTCTCGGTCTCCGAGACGCCACTTTTAGGGGGGAGACGGGTCTCCTGGTAACCATGTTATAAATAGTTGTGACTCTTTAAAAATATTTTGATTTTAAAGTATTGGGACTTTTCTAAAGGATTTTAGTTATCAAGTGTTGTGACATTTTGAAAGGATTATAACTATGAAGTATTGTAACTTTTCAATGAATTTGTATTTTGAACAGTTATGACTCTTGAAAAAGAAGAAATAAAAAAAAAAATTGTCTTTTCCTTATAATTGGAAAAGGATTAACATTGCAAAGTAAATATAGAGTTGAGATAATCTAGAAGGAATAATTTATTAAAGGGCCGACTAAGGATAGAGCCACATGGACCAAGAAAAGAAGAAGGTAAGAAAGGTATGTTTATGGATTATATTTGTTTAATTGTATTTAAGAATTTATTTATATTAATGAATCATACTTGTGGATATTATTGTGTTAACCTATGGGGTTAGCACCATGGAAATTAATGAGACTCAAAGCATGAATCATGTGAGATATTAGGATCTCCATTAGCCGCCTTGGCTGAGACTCAATGTGGACTCAAAGCATGAAGCATGTGAGATATTAAGATCTACCATGGCCGAGAATCAATGTGCCAGAATATTCTAATGATATTAACATATGCATATGTGATTGGCCTTGGATAGAGGATGCCTGTCCAAAAAGAATCTTAAGGGGTGCATTCCCAAGAAGGCGGTGAGGTCGCTATGAGCTAGGAAGCCCAATCTAGAGATGTCCTTAAGATTAGGGTTGAATTAGAGGGTAGAATTGTAACATCTAGTTTTCTCGAGTCTTAATTAATGATTAACATACTCGAGAAATACAATTATAATTTCATTTTAAATAGGAAGGCGGTTAAATCAGTTTCATTCATATGAAAGGGATTGATGGTTAAAATCAGTTAAACAAAATTTCTTAACTAAAAACTTGAAACACCATCAAATGAAATTACTATAGAAATTGAAATCCACATACCATGGAAACTGAGGTCAAAATCAAAACTAGGGATGCTTCTGCAACCACCTAGATTAGTTTACAAATACCTCTATAACAATATCACGAAACGATTTCTATCCAATATCGTTAAATCAAATCAAATGACGATTATCATTAAATACCACTATATAAAATTAGGGTATCACTTACCATTGTAATCATTAGGGCATTGTTTACCATTGGAACCTTTTAGGGTTTTCGATACCACTGATTCAATTAGGGCTTATGATACCACTAATTTAATAAGGCTTCTGATACCATAGATTCAAATAGGTCTCCCGTTACCACTGTATCATTTAGGGTTCCAGTCGTCACTCAATCAATTAGGGCTTTAGATTCCTTTCCTTCCGACTACTTAACTGTGACAGTAACTAAAGAATAGAAAATATACTTATATTCGATATTCATATAAATGAAAAACAATCCATAAATCTATCTTTTGCATCTAGGTGTAATGATGAAATAACTCAATTAATCTTACCTTCTTGCATATTAATCATAAAAGTATAAATACCCGTTCCGATATAAATAATTGGATGCGTAGCTTATCTTTGCTCGACGCACGTCTGGCAACTTATGGAGAGGTGAAACATTGCCAGGGGCTTAACCACCCAACCTCGGAGCAAATCTTATCTCCACACAATCTCTAACGAGAAAGGCCCTCCCTACCTGGAATAGACAGGGGTTATCTTGCCATCCATTGGGCATCCTGGTATTTAACACACCATACAACTTGATAGCAGGAGATTACAATAACAAGATTATGCATGAGCTATTAAAGTTTTTCATTACATAGTTGTTCATATCTGATCTCATACTTGGTTCTTGCAGTTTAACTCCACCTCTTCACCCTTTATGGCTTCTTGCCAGTAAATCCTAGGTGCTTGAAGATTTTGATTGTTTTGTTATCATTTATACCTCTTCACCTTTCCATGGCTTCTTGCTAGTGAATTACTCGGTGTTAGTGGATTAAATAAGTATTCTGATTATAAAAACATGATCATTGATATTGGTTCAATCATACATTCAAGTGTTATAGTTATCATAAGGTTATTTAATGAAGATCTTCAATGAATTCTATATTAAGCCAGAAACCATCAACAAGATGTTATAATCTAGTCTCAATCTAATAATGTATACCGAGCTATGGTTTTAACATTCAGACCAGGAAAGAAAAGGTTATAAATATGAAAACCCTTTGCATTATTTTCAGCTCTATCAATATGTACCTGATAGTAATCAAATAAAGAAGAACTAGGAATCACAATGCATTTGTTTTATTTCTCATAGCCGACTACAGTTGGACTTTCCATTCAGAAAGGGAAAATTTATGAGCATGAATGCATACAGTGTATTACTCTTAGTCCTAGCAAATATGTAGCTGGCTGCAGTTGGACATACACTTAAAAAGAAGGAATTTATAAAATATGAATGCACTTAAAAAAACTTTAGAAGGAAAATCCATGACTTGAATTAAATATCTTCTTGCTATGTCTGAAGACTTGTAATTTGAGTTGGAAAATCTGTCCTCCTTTGGACATTGTAGATGTATTCAATGCAGACTAACTTTTCCTTAATGGTTGAGTGCCAAACAGCAAAATGTTGCTTGCATATGGAAGTACAGACGGGTGCTGAAAGTGGCAGAGAGGTAAGTAGAATCGTAGCTGGTATGTGGATTATCTCTCCCCAACTCCTCTCACAACTTTATAAACATTCTATGATCTTCTTGGCTCCTGCCGATTTAAGATTATTGCCTAGACTATTGAGAGGAAGTCGGTATTAAAAATAAAAATGGTAGTCGGGTGCTTAAAAGGAAATGAATACCCTTTTCTCCCAATTCTTGATTCTATATATAAAGAAAAGTGGCTCTTTGACTACCGCCTGTTCAAGATTATAAACTATTCGAATTCCAAGAGTTAAATTGATATTCAAGCCAAGTGATAGCAGTTAAAAGCAAGAAATATTAAAATGAAAAGAATAATGTTGGAAGATAATAAGACAATTTGAATTGCCAAATATTAAATCGATTTATCTTGCCAAGTGTTATCGTTTAAAAGTAAAAAATATTAAATTGGAAGAATAGAGTTGGAAGGTTGTAATTTGAAAATTATAATAATTTAAATGTTATTATAGTTTTTGAATATTATTAAAATCTTATATGAATACATAAACATCATTTTATTAAATTATTAAATTATAATGGTGCCAAATCATTTTTATATTATATGCACGTAAATAAATATTTATTAAAAAATAATACGATGAAAGATAAATTAAAATCCTTTGAGATACATTTTATATTTTAACCCAATTATTTTCTAAATTTATTTATTTAAATAGCTCATGCGGGTCCCATAGATGTATCATGTTTCAAGTCACCAGGTCCTCAACCCATTTGCCCTGTGATGGTGATACTCCTGCCTAATTCTTTTTTGACAATGCTTCCACCCCTTCGATGTGTTTCATGCAAGGGAATTCTCCGTAATTAAATTATAAATTATTTAACCATAAATAATCATAACGGTTAACCTTCATCTCAGTTCCATGAATGTGTGATTAATGATCAACTAGCATGTTATCTTCACTTGAAATCATAACGACTAGCTATCTTACCATTTCGCCAGATTATAACAAATTAGACTACCAATTGACTTCACGTGAACCTCAACGGCTATATTTCAAATTAGGTCAAAAATTGGGATGTGACAAGAATAATATAGTTTTTTTGTTATTGTTGTGATTCTAACCATTATTTTGCAGGTATTACTTGTCCCAAACTAACCCTAATAACTGGGACATTACAATGGTATCAGAGCATGATCTTGCCATCTTGTAGGGCTAAAGAGGATCTAGAAAAATAATTTATATGAAAGACTAATATAGAAGGTTAATGACTATTAGAAAGGATTCAAACATTAAATGATAGAAACTTAAGAATTTGGATTTACAGAAATATACATTTCAACTCAACAAAAGAAATTATCTAATTGCTTGAGGACAAGCAATTTGAGGAAGGGTGGACCCTCATATCTCCATTTTAAGATAGAATTTTAATAATAATTAGATACTACAATGTTATTAAATAAATAATGATAATAAAGTTATATTAAAACTAAAATTAAAATATAAAACTAGGAAATTATTATTATTTAATCTATATTAATTTAGTATGATATTTTAAATAATTAAAAAATAATAAAATGTTAATGAATAAATAAAGAAATAAAATAAAATACAAGAGACAATATTGTAGAAAGTATGTTAACTTTCTAAATAGAATTTAATAATAAATAAAATAAACACCAATAAGTAAGTAAATAAATAATATAACATAGAATAATATAAATTAAATAAATTTAATGAAAAGTCGAGAGATGTTTAAGAAATAGACACAAATCCTAAAATTAAGATATAAAAGAGATGAGAGTTTATTTTAGAGAGATAAAAAAAGAAGACAAGAAGAGAGGAGTTCAAAAAGGAAAAATGGAAGAGGAAAGTAATATGAGGAAAATAAGGAAGTGACTTTCTAAAGAGGTATCAATGATATTGAAAGGATGTGAACCTTTGAAAGGGTCATAATTATGAATAGTTGTGACTCTTCAAAAATATTTTGATTATTAAGTATTGGGACTTTTCCAATTTTCCAAAAGATTTTAGTTATGAAGTGTTGTGACTTTTAGAAAGGATTATAACTATGAAGTGTTGTAACTTTTCAAAGGATTTGTATTATGAAAGGTTGTGACTCTTGGAAAAGAAGAAATAAAAAAAAGCATGTTTTACCATTTCGTTATAACTAGAAAACGAAGAATTTTGGAAAGTAAATATAGAGTTCGGATAATCTTAGAAGGAATAATTCATTTAAGGGTCGACTAAGGATAGAGCCACATGGAACAAAGAAAAGAAGAAAGTAGGAAAGGTATGTTTATGGATTATATTTGTTTAATTATATTTATGAGTTTATTTATATTAATGAATCATACTTGTGGATAATATTGTGTTAACCTATGGGTTTAGCACCATCGATATTAATGAGACTCAAAGCATGGATCATGTGAGATACTAAGATCTCCATTGTCCGCCATGGCCGAGAATCAATGTGGACTCGAAGCATGGAGCATGTGAGATATTAAGATCTCCATTGTTCGCCATGGCTGAGAATCACTATGCCAGAATATTCTAATGATGTTAACATGTGCATATGTGATTGGCTTTGGATGGAGGATGCCCGTTCAAGAAGAATCTTAAGGGGTGCGCTCTTAGGAAGATGATGAGGTAGCTATGAGCTAGGAAGCCTGATCTGGAGACGTCCTTAATATTGGGGTTAAATTAGAGGTTAGAATAATATAGTTTATAGAATTAATTTCTGGGGAAGATTGTGTGATGGAAAAAAACTCTCACACAATCTTCCCCAGAAATTAATTCTATATTCATGGATTGTGGAAATCTGTTTGCTTTGATAATATAGTTTGTTTGTTATTGTTGTGATTTTAACCATTATTTGGCAGGTATAACTTGTCCCAAACTAACTCTAATAATGGGGACATTACAAAATTCCTGAGAGTTTACAACAAATTGCCAACATGACAAAGACCAATGAATAATTAATAAAAATTGGGCCCCTTTATTAAATTAATTCAGTTAATTAAATAAGTCCTCGTGATATTATTTGATTTGTAGGACCATTTAATTCATTAACCTAATTAAAATATTTTATAAAAAATTGGCGACTTCACATACTATCTCAGTGCAATTCGAGCAATTCATGGCCAAGGTCACTCATAGAACTCTCGTTCCAGTGGCCATTCAAATAGAGACTCCTCCCATTGTGATCACAGTTGCAAAGGCAAATTCAATAACCACATTGGTCACTACATCTCTAGCAGATTCATCTTCTCTTTACCTCCATGGCTAAGTGCAATAACATAGAAGAGAAAGAAGGAAGAAGTCCCTCCTAAACACTTTGACAAATTCTTAGACCCAAGATCCCAAAGAGAAAAAAGAAAAAATAATTTCAAGGCTTGCAGTTGGGAATAATGTAGTGAAGTATGCCTAGGTAGCTAAGCCTCTAGTGACAAACCTATGGAGGAGACGCAATCCAGAAATGACAAGTTCACTAGAATTGAACTTGGAAAACAAACACATTTGAGTTGTCAACAAGATGCACTCAACATGCTTACACAAAAGAATGATAAGTTGTGGGAGAAAATGAATGGGTTAAAGGAAGAGAATGCGCAACTTTTAGATACCATAGGAAAGATGAAGAACTCTTCTTTCTCAACTGATCCTGCTTCTTCTGAGCATATCATATGGGTGGACCGAAAGACAAAGGCCCTGGATGAATGTAGTAGCTGCACTGAATTGCAAGGTGTATAAGTGATTTGAGATGTGTATCGAGACCTAAAGCACAAAAGAAAGACAAGTACATTGGATGAGCTTCTCTTGTCATTCAATTATTAACTTAGTGTGTTGTATGGTGATCTCGAGGTTGACCTCAATATCTGGTATTAGTATGAAGTCATATCTTCTGTAAAGATGTACTATGATTATTTACATCTGCTAGTTAACAAGGAACATGTTATGCAAGGACTTGTGGTTGAGATCAAGGCGGCGATGAAACAAAGTAATAATCAATAGATGATAGTTAGTAAATGTTTTCAAGAGCTGTCATGCAAGATCATTGCATAAAAAGGTGAGTTGGTTAATGAGGATGATATTCTAACACTCTTTGCAGATGCTATCTGATTGTGGCTTGAGGTAGATGACTTCAATTTCAGCATGATAGATATACTAGCAAGTTGGAAGCCTTCATTATGTACTTTGCAAAGTATTTTGATAGAATGAAACAACATTATTTCAGAAGGTGCAAGCACACTTTAAAAAGTAACCATTATCGCACAATATATTGGTGAACCAGATGATGTAGTTGTACAAGAGTGTCTGCACAAGCTTGGGAAGCTCATTGATAATCTGTAAAGACATTTCCCAAGTGCCCTAGACACTCCTTTTTCTATGCTTTATAGGAATATGTGTAGATTTTATGACAGATTGCATGTAGAAGAAAAATACTCTTTAAATACAGCAAAAATGTACTTGTATAGTCGATTCATGCAATCAAGTTGCAAGTGCATTAGACATTGCAACATTGAATAAGTCATAGATAGTTGTTAAACAAGTCAAATTTGTTTCTAGCAAGAAGGTTGTGCTTGAAAATCTTATATTTTCAAAGCTTTGTGTTTCATGGTACAATTTTCAGAATTAAATAAAAGAAGCAAGATTTTCTAGACTGTGTTACAAATCTTGAGATTCAGTGATGTTTCCTTATGTTGCATTATTTAATTGTTCTTGAGGTCTTTTACTAGCTTTTCTTGGTAGAATCATTTGAGCATTCAATTTAGTTCCTTGAAGACTTTGTGCTTCAAGAAAAGAGATTGTGATAGCTAAACAGTGGCAGCAAGTACTAGTTTACTGAGAGTTGAAGACTGTAAGCTTCACCTTTGGATATTTTATTTCAATTTAAGAATAATTAGTAAGAGATTTTGGACCTTGCTACTTAGTTTGATCATTCCTCAAATCAGATTAATCCCAAGACACTTTGGGCCCTTGTTCTTAATCTATCAAATATTATTATAACTGTTGTCTTAGGAGTTGTTCTTAAGTCAACCATCGAGCCACCAGCTTTTGTTAAGTTTGAAGTCGTTTTTCACATATAATTCCTGAAAAAAGAGGAATTGATAAAGAGAACCACCCATTTTGTGAATTCAGTTAAGTCTCTATTGAAGCCACTTGCGTTAAGAAGAGAGCCTCCCCTATTGCTGAGAGGAGAGATTTATCTCAATATACCATTGCTTAAAGTCACAAATTTGTAAGTTGTAGTCTTAATGACTTACAAAAATTTAGCCAACAATCTGCTCATAAAGCCTAAAACAATCTGCTCAATCTTCATAAGTTTGTACTAATGAAGATTCCTTAGATTTTCTCTGCAGTCTGTTCTATTCTTCCTAGAATAAATATGACATTCAGTGGAATGTTTGATTGAATGATCTCCACATGGCCTCTCATATTATATCCATTATTGCACCCTTCCATCAAACGGTTGCAATCTATTGAGGGCGCCAAACAAATGAATAATGTTTGATTAAATATTACTCTAACCCTGCATCTGCCCACAATTTTCTTCAATGCTTTATTTTGTTTTCGAAATCACTAACAACATATTTCTAACAATGTAGGGATTTTCTTAGTCTTTGTCATGCTTTAGAATGCATGTCAGATGGTACTTCAGGTATCTGACCACAAAAGTTGTAAATATCACTCATCGGGACCAGTTCATGTGAGCCAAGTTTCGAAGTGGCACCCCTAGATTGACTTTTACTTCTTAATATTAATGCTAATGTCATTGTATACTACTTAAGCATGTGTAAATATAGAAAGACAATTCTTTATAAATTTTTAAAACAATGAATTGAACTTGAAGAATAAAAAAGAACACAAAATGTGTTTCAAATTTAATTGAACAGCAATTTTATTATGTTGATCCATTTGACATATTTTAATACCCTAAACTCTATGTAGAAGAACTTAAAACCAAATATTATGTTCAACAATTTCTAGTGTTCATATACACTATTCATCCCATGTTTGGCAAGTTTGCATGTTCGAGTTGCTAAGTACTCACTAGAACTCTTTGGTGTCAAGTTAGAAGGAATTTAGTTTTCCAAAAAAATTGAGTACTTATTTTCCATGAATTTTATATGTTTACAATATAGGGCACAAATAGCCTAAAGGGTGAGATACTTATTCAAATGCTAATGAGCATTGTAACCTTGACTGAACCAAACGTACCCTTAAAAAGAGACGAATATTTGGAAATTCCTTGCAAGAAGAGTGGTCAAGTGTCCCTAAAGGTGAGGCATGATGGACTGGCTCCTTTAAATTGAGAATTGACTAAAATAACATAGGTCATGCAAGACTTCTAAGGATGCTTAAAGCATTGATTGAATAGCATAGGTCATGTGAAGGCTTCTAAGGCTGACCCAAACATTTCCATTGGTTATGGGGAGATCAGTGTTCCTTATGTATAGCAAGAGTAAAGCTCTTGAAGGTAAGATGTAAGCTATTCATATAGTGAATGAGACCAGAGTATATCCCTTGTGTTAGTTTTTGTTGTTTAGCTCGGAAGGTGGAATAAAGTTGGTTCAAAGCAACTCAAGTTGGATATTTTGCAACAACTTTGTTTTAATTCTTTAAAAGAATATTTCTAAGTTTGTGAGTTTGAGAAAAATAGGAAGTGATTTTATAGATGATTTAAAGCCTAAGAAAGCAAGAAAACATTCTTTTCTTGCAAGCTAATTAAAGCAGTTGGGCTCTATATATGTAAGATTGCAGCAACAAACTTGTACTTGGGTTCTATTAAACTTTGAGAGGAAGTCTGATGTTACATTGAATAGAAGATGAAATAGTTGCAGGTTTTTCCCCAGACTGAGGTTTCCTGGGTATATTTGTTTTATTGTCTATATCTGATTGGCTTCTATTATTCTACTTCCGCTTATTAGGTTTTTTTTAGTTAATCCAGAGTATTGATTGTTATAAATCAGATAGAGTTTATTTTTGTGAATTTATTGTGCAATTAATCAGTAGCTGGGTTATGAGAAATTAACACGGTATCAAAGCTATAAGAAATTAACATTGTATCTGAGCTATCAGAGTAGAGAAATATAAAACCAAAATTTGTGACATAGATTTCAGAAGGAAAAAAAAGAAGATTTTTGTCTCCAATTTTTTTTGTGGCCATGACAATCAGTGTTCGAGTAAGGATAGGTTGTTGAATGGCTATGGTGATCATCCTCTAGCATAGGGTTTGCATGGTGCAGTTCCAAGGAGAAAGGACGGGTTTTCTAAAGACATTAAGAGATTTCCTAGAGGAAGAAAGTTCCTTGAGATATAAAGAGGAAGAGATTTCCTATATATATTGAGAGTAAGAAATTTCCTAGATATGTTGAAAGGAAGAGATTTATTGGAGATATAAAGAGGAAGGAAGAGATTTCCTAGAAAGAATTGAGAGGAAGAGAGTTCCTTGACACACTGTTTGTGTGCACATTGATTCAGAGTTATTTTCTTAGCAGAAAGAGATTGCGAGACTGAAGTTATTTATGTATAGCTGTTGTGGCAATCTTGTAGTTTGTTACTGCCCTTGAAGCTGGAGAAGGTGCACTTGCAGGTTTCTTCATCGGAGATTGAGTGGATAATTGGATAGCAAAACTTTAGTACTTCCTTATTGACAAACATATAGCAGATATACTGACACAGGCTTTGATGAAGAATAAGTTGTATTCTTCAAGGATAAGTTGGATATTGTGTAGAACACCTTCCTCGCTAAGAGGGAGAGTTGGTTTTTGTTGTTTAGCTCGGAAGGTATAGCAAAGTTGCTCAAGTAGGATATTTAGCAACAATTTTGTTTTTATTCTTTAAACAAATACTTCTAAGTTTGTGAGTTTGAGAAAAACAAAAGTGATTTTGTATAGGATTTAAAGCCTAAGAAAGCAAGAAAACATTCTTTTCTTGTAGTTGGGCTCTATATATGTAAGATTGCAATAGCAAACTTGTAATTCTATTAGACTGTGAAAGGAAGTGTGATGTTACGTTGAATAGAAGATACAATAGTTGTAGGTTTTTCCGCAGACTAGGATTTCCTGGGTATATCTGTGTTATTTTCTATATCTGATTGTGTTCTGTTATTTGCTTCCTCTTATTAGTTTTTATTAATTAACCTTGATTGTTACAAATCAGATAGAGTTTCTTTCTGTGAGTTTGTTGTGCAATTAATCAGTAGCTGGGTTATGAGAAATTAACACCTCGAAGATGAGATGTAAACCATACATATTGGCAGGGCCAAGGGTTAGCATTTGTTTGGATTGATTGTAAATGTTATTCTAACAGGGCTTCTTTGTATCTCCACGCCATTTTTGATTAATTGGAGATCCAAAGGGATATCGTTACTCTACATAGGCCATGGTTATTATCGTTGAACTTTTATTGCGATTGATTTATTATATATTCAAGTTTGTCATCACCGAAAGTTGAATTATCTAACAAATATATGTTTAACGGCTGCAAATTTATAACCAATTTATACTCATTTTCATTGTTCATGAACAATATCTGATGTTTTGATACTTGATTTCTTGCTAAATCAAGGCATTGAGGAAATTTGTTGCCTTAAAAACTCAGAAAACAGTAGGAATTTTATAATTAAAAACATACATAGGAAACCCTACAAGAAGAGATATCTTGTTAGAATTTATAATTTGCATGTAAGACGCACATTTTCTGTTCTATTAGTTATATAGTATACGGATAATTTTATGAACAATACCGTTGCCGATATGTGAGTTTTTATGCTGGGTAATTACAGCACAGTTTCTTGTAGGAATTTATGGCAACAATCTTTACACACAAACAACTTTTTTTTTTAATGGTTTTTTTTAAATTTCGCGTCTAATTTAACCTGACATGGAGATACTTGAGAATTGAGAGATTGATGTAAATATCGGGGCAGGTGGCAAAATTCTGCAAAATATCTGAGTTTTTTCTTTAAAAGCTCTATCTGATGAAATGTCTGATTGCACTAAAGCAACAAACTAATTCATTTGAATTTGCATTAGCGTGCATCTGTTTGTAATAACATTCAGTGCGTCCTTGATGTGATGCAGAGTCTATGGCTACACCGTCGTTTCCTCTTTTATGAAATGGTACAGCAGACTAGTGCTGGCTCTCGATCCAATGACACATTATCTACCGATATGAGCTTTTCAAAACATGGACAGAATCGCCCACTAGTATCTCTAGATTTTTTTTCCTTTGTTGAAGATGAGTTTGACTTCATTGACTCGTGGATAAATAAATCTGACACTACTTTTGAAGATGTCATCAAACAGAAAGAATATGCAGCTATGTACAGCATGTGGATGATCCTGGTGAGTATTCAATTTCTTTATGGGCATAGCACGGCAATAAGAAAGTGATACCGATTCAAAAATGCATTTCATCTTTTTGTTTTTTCCTCTCTTTGCTGTTCCAGCACCTGCGACGAGTAAATGGAAGACCAGAATTATTTGAGAGGGTTGAAAAAGAACGAATCAAGCTTAAGGTTGTGCTGGAAAATATGTGCCCACAAAGAACTCGTATCTGGGAAGACGTATTATCAGTCTGAATCAATGCAATTCTGAAGTTCTGTAAAGGGGATGGAATAATTGATGCTTTCTTGTTGGCCATCAAGCTCTTGAGATTTGTTCTGCCTGGCCGACCATGCCTCCACCCACATGAACTACAGACATCTTGCAAACCGTTCACAACAAATTGTATACTATTACAATTAGTTTTCTCGTCCTTGAATTATATGAGCTTATAGCTGAGTGAGGTTTTGAGATTGATTTTGAGGGTGATAGGAACTCTCTCATTTTTGGGAAGAAGTATTACTGCTTGCTCTCTTATTCATGGAAAGGTAACCTTCCTTTGAAAATTCGCTCTGTTTACCATTGTAAAATGGTGTGACTGTTTTTAGCTTCTGCGGGAAGACTCATTTTCGTGTGCATAGCTATCATGTATCAACAATAATCACTTAAAATCACAAATGTATGATTGTCACCTTTCTACTTACATTTTCCAATTTTCTTAGGGGAAAGGATTTGGATATTTGTCATCCTACCTCCTTAAAAAAATCGTTCACATAGTCAAAATAGAAGTGTGAAAAAATATTATATATATACTTCAATTACTTTTCACCATACTACTAATAAATAGATATTATAAGTGCACCATTATTGGTCTATTTATATTTGTAGTACTTACAAGTTGTACCAAAACAATTAAGATTGAATACAAAAGTAATGGAATGTTTCAAAACTTTAAATATATTCCCTGTATTTGTGCTGATTATCCTCTGCGCGGATTTTTGAGCTCTTTAGGAAAACTTTGCTCTTGTTTTGGTTGGTATCATGTGATACAACTTATTTCATTGTTTTGTGTTAGTAAACTATTCAAAATATGTGTTAGGGACATTTAAATTTCATGTTCTTGCATTACATCATTTTTATGTTTTGTAAATCAATGCAGTAGTCACTATGGTTTTTTTAATGGGTAATAGGTTGAAGACAAGATTAATTATTATTTGATAAGTTCAAGGGGACTTGAATCCAAGACCTCTCAAATGAGAGGCTCACAACTTACCATTGTGTTGTAGGTTATTGTGTGCGTGTTAACTATGTGGTACATGCATTCAAATTATATCACTTTGAGTTAGTAAGGTGCTCACAGCATGTATTAGTTAGATGCATTCAAATTTTGTATTCTCATATTATATTGTTTTCAATTCGGTCGTTATTTCATGTTCATAAATTAAGCTATAGTAGGATATTTAGGTCCACCACCTTATGTTAATTGTTTGGTATCCCTCCATAATCAAGGTACCCTTATTTGTTATCCCATAAAGGATCCAACCAAATCAAATGACACCAAAAACCTACACGCTTGAAACACATTGGATACTCTCTTAATGCTACATACGTGACCAAATTAAAACCACTACCTACCTAACTTGGAGCCATAAAAATTGACTTTTAAGCTTCTTGTTTTTCTATTCTCAAACACTCTTCTCCCAGTTTGTTCTCAAGAACACTTCCCTTGGGCATTCATTCTCTATACGCAATGCAGGTTTTAGTCCAGCACTCGCAAGTATTTCCTCTAACTTTTTTGTATCAATTTGTTTGTCACAATAGTTCTATTCATCTACTTGACACAATTATTACATGGAATGTCAAAAAAATAGGGTACATTGTCAATTATATGATTAAATATGGTAGTTTAATCATGAAATGTTATTGTATTCATTTTCTTTTACAATTTCTTGTTTATTTCAACTATTTCTCTATATTGAATGGAGGGTTTATGATGGTCTATTTATTTACTAGCTATATATACCTCTATGTATATTACGCCGAGAGTAATCGTTCTCGAGGCGCCTATTTTTATTTAATCCCAAAGTTATTTTAATCGAAGTTGGGATTAATGAAAATAAAAATAGGCGCCTCGAGAGCGATTACTCTCGGCGTAATATATATAGAGGTATATATAGCTAGTGGCAGTCGCGGCGCAATAGGAAAAATATTTACTTTTTATTTTTTATTTTGATAAGGTTACTATAAAATTGTTAATTAATTTTTAATTAGAGTTGTATGAAGTTAGTATAAAATTATGCTTCAAAATATTTTTAAAAATTTAATATAAGGAGTTTAATATAGATTAAAAATATATTTTTTATTTTTGGGATATTGTAATGTAAAATGTTATAGTCATACATAGATATATGGTTAGGGACAAAGTTACCATTATAGTTAATGTTAACCTTAGGGATAGAATTAGGGTTAGGGTTAGCATTAGAGTTAGGGTTGGAGTTAGGGTTAGGGTTTGAGCTATGGTTAAGGTTAGGGATAGAGTTATGGTTATGGTTATTGTTAGAGTTATGGTTATGGTTTAGATTAGAGTTATGTTTATGGTTAAGGTTAGGGTTAATGTTATGGTCATGGTTAAGGTTAGGGTTAGAGTTATGGTTATGGTTATGATTAGGGTTAGTGTTAGGGTTATAGTAAGGCTAACGTTAGAGTTATGCTCATGGTTAAGGCTAGGGTTAGAGTTATGCTTATAGTTAGGGTTAGGGATAGGATTAGAGTCCAATTATGGTAGAGTTAGAATTAGGGTTAGAGTTAGGTGTAGAGTTATGTTTATGGTTAAGGTTAGGGTTAGAGTAATGCTCATGGTTAAGGTTAGGGTTACGGTTAAGGTTTGAGTCAAATATTATTTTAAATTTAATATAAGGAGTTTAATTTAGATAAAAATATATATTTTATTTTTGGGATATTGTAATGTAAAATGTTATAGTCATATGTAGATATATGGTTAGGGACAAAGTTAGGGTAAGGGTTGGAGCTAGGGTTAAGGTTAGGGTTAGGGTTAGATTCTAATTATGGTAGAGTTAGATTTATGGTTAGAGTTAGGGGTAGGGTTAAGGTTAGTGTTAGGATTAGAATTAGGGTTAAGATTAGGATTAGAGTTAGGGTTAGGATTAGGGTTATAGATAGGGTTAGGGTTAGGGTTAGGGTAAGGTTCTAGGTTAGGGTTAGGGCTAGGGTCAGGTTTAGGGTTAGAGTATGAGTTAGGGTTAGAGTTTGAGTTAGGGTTAGGGTTATAGTTTGAGTTAGGGGTAGACAGAGCATTATAATTTGGGTTAGGATTAGGGTTAGGTTTAGGGTTTGAGTTTGAGTTATGGTTAGAGTTAGGGTTAGAGCTAGAGCTAGAGTTAGAGTTAGGGTTAGAATTAGGGTTAGTTTTAGGGTTTGAGTTACCAATAGAGTTAATTTTATAGTTGGGTTAATGTTAGAGTTAGGGTTAGGGTTAGAGTTTTGAGTCAAGGTTAGGGTTAGAGTTAGGGTTAGGGTTAAAATTAAAATCCAATTATGGTAGAGTTAGATTTATAGTTAGAGTTATGGGTAGGGGTAGGGTTACGCTTACAGTTAGGGTTAGAGTTAGATTTAGGGTTAGGGTTAGGGTTAGGTTTATATTTAGAGTTAGGGTTATATATAGAGAGAGTTATATCAATGTTAAGGTTAGGGTAAGGGGATTGAGTCAGGGTTAAGGTTAGAGTTAGGGTTAGGGTTAGGATTTCAGTCGGGATTAAAGTTAGGGTTAGGGTTAGAGTCTAATTATGGTAGAGTTAGATTTACAGAAAGAGTTAGATTTAGGGTTAGAGTTAGGGGTAGGGGTAGGGTTAGGGTTAGGGTTAGGGTTAGAGATAGGGGTAGACAAAGGGTTAGGCTTAGGCTTAGGGTCAAGGTTAGGGTTAGGTTTAGGGTTAGAATATTAGTTACGGTTAGAGTTTGAGGTATAGTTAAGGCTATAGTTTGAGTTAGGGGTAGACAGAGTATTAGAATCCTAGCTACGATTAGGGTTAGGTTTTGGGTTACGGTTATGGTTACGGTTAAGGTTAGAGTTAGGTTTAGGGTTATAGTTATAGTTAGGGTTAAAGTCCAATTATGGTAGAGTTAGATTCAGGGTTACAGTTAGTGGTAGGGATAGGGTTACAATTATAGTTAGGGTTAGGGTTAGCGTTAGAGTTAGAGGAAGGGTTATATTTAGAAGTTTTCTTATGGTCACAGTTATAGTTAGGAGGGGAGTAAGGGTTGGGATTTTAGATTATATTTATTATTATATAAGGTGCCCTATATAATAATATGTATATTCCCACACTCATGGATAAGGTTAGGGAAAGAAGTAGGACTATGGTTATTAGTGTTACATTTAGAATTTCATTTAGGAGGGCATTGTGTGCTATTTTTTTCCCCTATTCAACCCATCACTGATGTCTGATCTGAGAGACCTTAAATGGGATAGGTTCTTTGCAGAGGGTTAACATCGCTAAAGTTGGCGGCTAACATTTTGTGTTGGCTCGGTTTCTTCATTGACCACGCTGGATCATTTTTTCTTGGTCGGGTTGATTCATGCTGCGAGATTCAATAACTCTTATTTCTTCGTGAGCTATCTTCCCATCTTCCCAAAAGTGCAAGATGTTGCCATGCATTCCCATTCTAACGTTTCTTTATATGCTAGTGTCTTCGAAACACTCTAAAGCCTAGAATTGCACAAGATGCTGCCATGCATCTCCATTCTGATGCATCGTCATGCTACATTGTTTCTTCAATTCTCTGAAGCCCAAAATTGCATCATGCTACCACACATTGCCTTTCCAACATTTGCTCACTCCACAATGCTTTCATGAGTCTTTAAGACCCAAAATTGTGCCACATGGAGGGGGTTCACACCTTTTGTGCTATCTGCTTTGTTTGTTGGGAGGAATCTCTTCACTACATCTTAGTCATCCATTGGAAATAAAGCCAATCTTGATCGACGAATGTGACTTAATCCTTCATTGGGAGGAGTTTCCTTGTTGCATCTCAGTCATCCTTTTTGAGGGGAGAATCTACATCGACGGTTGCGACTTAATCCTTCATTGGTGAGGATTCACGATGCATCTATGCCATCTATTTCGAGAGGAAGACCTTCATCGATGACCATCATTCATTTTTGGGGAAACCAAATTCCCCCTTGGGATCAACCTTGCATTTTTTGTGGGAGGTTAAGACATCATGTTATCTCTTTTCATAGTTTTTTGCCAGCGACATGAATGTCTTTCCTCTTCTTTCCATGAGTCTCCATTCTAGCACCTCCTTAAGCTGCATTGTTTCTGCAATGCTCTAAAGCCCAAAATTGCATCATGCTACTACATGTCACCTTTATGACATTTCCTCACTCTGTAGTGCTTTCGCAAGGCTCCAAGACCCAGAATTGTGCCATGTAGCGGGGGTCCCCACCTTTCGTGCTATGGTTACAATTTAGATTTTAGGGTTATGGTTAGAATCAAGGGCAATTCTAGAGTTTATAGAATATTTAGAGTTAAGATTAGGGATTAAATATACATTAGGCTTAGCATTGGGTTGTATGATAATTACAGTTAGGATTATAGTTAGATATATCATTTAGATTAGGTTTTAGTCAGGGTTTAATTAGACTTAAGATTAGGGTGAGGATCAAGGTGAAGTCTATATTAGGGTTCATATCATGGTAGGATTGAAACTAATGTTAGGGTTAACATTGAAATTATGATTAGGGGTAAGGTGAAGATTTATATTTGGTCATGATTGTGGTTTGTGCTAGGATTAGGGTCTAAGCTATGATTAATTTTATGATTGTACCTTTAGGGTTAGGGTTTTGTTTAAGTTTATGATTATGGTTACAACTATGGTTTATGGTTCAAGTTTAAAGTTGGGAATGTGATTAGGATCAGGTGTTAGTAAATTTTTTAAGAGTTCGGTTATAGGTTTACACCATGGTTAGGACCTTGGGACTGGATTTAGAGTTTAATATCATGGTTATCCATATAGGTAGGTTTAGGATTTTGATCAATATTTTGGAGTTTTTTTTTACATTATGGTTAAGGGTTAGATTTTAGGGTTAGGACTATAACCAATATTAGTGTGTAGGTTTTTGGTTTAGATTATGGTTTGGACTGAGATTTTCGTTATATCAATAGGGATATGTTTTAGTGCTATAATTATAGTTTAATGTTGGATTATAGTTATATTGTACATCATTGTTGGGGCTAGGGCTAAGGTAGGGGTTGTTGTTAGGGTTAACTAAGGATGACAATAAGGATGGTTTATCTTTTCAAGTAGAAAATAAAACTCATATTGATTCAAAAACAAAGAAATTATACTTCGAAAATATTTTTCTATGTCATAATAGATTCATTTATTTTAATTATTGTATTAGTTAATTAGTTGTTTGATGTTTCAAAGTAAACATGGCTTATTTTATTTAAATTTAAATAATATTATTGTTTTGAATTGAATTTAGCTTAATTGTTAATGATCATATTTATATTTCTAATATTAACTCCAATTTGATCAAAGACCAAATATATTTTTGGTATTTTTGTAAACGAACTTGCTTAACACTTCCCTATTTCAAAGTTAATAAAATATCATTTCTATTGTCTTAGATTTGAGAGTAAGTATATTAAATAAGTAATAATAAATGAATATTATGATTAATATATTTCTAAAATAAAAATATATTATTTAAAAACTTGTTTACTTTAAATGAATAAAGTACTCATTTACTTGTAAATTTTAAAAATAGAAATTAATCTACATATATATAAAATATTTATTCTTTTTCCTATTTGCATACAAATTAATTAAAATCTAAACTTTAAACTACATAAATATTTTTAAAATATATATCCATCAATAAATAGTTTAGAATAAAGTAAAATCTAAAAATTAGACACATATAGAATCTTTTTAATTTCTATATACATATTTTTCTAATTTATTTCTACAAACATGCAACTGATATTTCTATTATCCATTTTTTTCCATTCTAAAAAAATCTAGATGTAAATAGAATTTTTTTAGATGCATGCAATCTTTCTAATTTTTTCTACATACATATATTAACGTTTCTATTTTATATTTTTTTTTTACATTATGGTTATTTCAATCAAAATATGTAGATGTAAATAGAATTCTTTTCAAAAAAATTTATTTAAATTTAAATAACATTATTGTTTTGAACTGAATTTAGCTTAATTGTTAATGATCATATTTATATTTCTAATATTAACTCCAATTTGATCAAAGACCAAATATATTTTTGGTATTTTGTAAACGAACTTTCTTAACACTTCCCTATTTCAAAGTTAATAAAATATCATTTCTATTGTCTTAGATTTGAGAGTAAGTATATTAAATAAGTAATAATAATTGAACATTATGATTAATATATTTCTAAAATAAAAATATATTACTTAAAAACTTGTTTACTTTAAATGAATAAAGTAGTCATTTACTTATAAATTTTAAAAATAGAAATTAATCTACATATATATAAAATATTTATTCTTTTTCCTATTTGCATACAAATTAATTAAAATCTAAACTTTAAACTACATAAATATTTTTAAAATATATATCCATCGATAATTAGTTTAGAATAAAGTAAAATCTAAAAATTAGACACATATAGAATCTTTTTAATTTCTAGATACATGTTTTTCTAATTTATTTCTACAAACATGCAACTGATATTTCTATTATCCATTTTTTTCCATTCTAAAAAAATCTAGATGTAAATAGAATTTTTTTAGATGCATGCAATCTTTCTAATTTTTTCTACATACATATATTAACATTTCTATTTTATATTTTGTTTTTACATTATGGTTATTTCAATCAAAATATCTAGATGTAAATAGAATTCTTTTCAATAAATCTAGATGTATATAGAATTCTTTTAATTTTTTACATACATAAAATCTTTCTAATTTTTTTCTACATACATAAAAGAATAATTTCTATTTTCTATTTTAAAAAAAAAGCTATCATAAAGATTGATAAAAAAATTGATTGCATATGCATTCTTTAGTTTGTGCACTAAATGCAAAAAATAAATTGTATAGATTAAAACTTCTCGTGCTGGGCACGGGAATATACAATAGAAATATCAGTTAGCAAGAATAGTCGGCCATAAGCAATCAAATCTTAAACTCTGCAAAATTTCTTGCAAGCAATCTTTGTTCTGTCTTCGGCTGAAAAGGAAAAAAAGAATTTCAGATGTGAGATTGTTTAGATTGCCCTATTCGATTCAAAAAGCCATGGAAGTCACCGCAATTACATCTGCAAGAGGCCTAATGTGCCTTGATTCAGTACCCACATGCTTTATCTCCACGAAAAACTCTGCACAGGTCCTCCAGTGGCCTCAATTTCGGTCATATGAATAGAATTCTAAATCTAAATGAAATTAATTAAAATTGAAATATAAATCAAAGTAGAATATTATAACTAATTTTGAATTTCAATTTACTTCTACATCTAAATCTAAATGAAAATGTAAATAAAAAATAGAAATCTCACCTGCAAAAATGTTACTCCAAAACTTCAATTTACTCCTATTCAAAAACTCCAATCTAATCCTCCAATAACCTCCACCTCTTCCTTCCTGCAAAAACATAAAATGAAAATGAAATGAGGAGCCTTGGTTTTATAACTTCTGAGAGGCTCCTCATATCCCCCAACAGACGTCTCTTCACATTCCACGAATTTGTTTCAAATTCCCCCACTCCCCGCAAAAAAAAAGCATGAATGTGCATGCAAAATTATATTTAACAAAAAAAAAATCATATTGAAATTATTTCGCCCCTATTTTTTCGGGCCCTATTTTTTCGGGTCCTACTTTTTCGGGCCCTACTTTTTCGAGCCTATTATTTCGGCCTCCATTTGGCTTCCTATTATTTCGGCCAACTATTATTTCGGGAATTCTTTTTTAATATTTAATTTGGAAGTTTGTAACTGCTCCCAATTCTTTTTTATTGACAAAGAATCTTGGCATATTCCCGTGCTGGGCATTTGTGCTGCCATTGTATAGAACGCCTCTCGGCGTAATTAATCATTTTGTCAAATCATCACTTGGAATGTTTCTACATTGTTAAGTTTACATTGATGATGAATTCTCCTTCATTCATTGAGTTTGCATTTATTTGTAATCATTGAATGCATGCTTTGCAAAACTTCTAGCAACTGTATGCATTCTTAAGTTAACATTGAGTGCATGCATTCTTAAGTTTTCATTGATTGTATGCATTCTTAAGTTTTCATTAATTGTGTGCATTGTAGGTTTGTGCATATTAAATGCATTTTTAAATTTATATTGATTGTATGTATTTGTCTTATATCATAGTGTGACATTAACATGAAATGCCAAAGAAATACAATACTTTGTTGATAATATGTTCAAATATGTTAGTTTAATCATGAAATGTTAGTGCCTTTTTTTATATTAAATCTTAATTTTGATATGCTAATGAATTTTGGGGTTGCTTTGGTCTTAAATCATGTCCTCATATGCACTACATTTATGAATATGTGTATAGTCACATACATACATGTACATGTGTATTTGTGTGCATACATACATACATAATTACACAATGGTCTACATAGACACATGTTTGCATACACACACAATATGTGAATGATTTAACATGCACTCTTAAATTTAAGTAAATAAAACCATGTATGTGTTATGTGGCATATGGTATATGGGTAATATATGCAAAGTGGTTGTAGGTTAAGTCAATACCATGACACCCAAACGAAAGACAATAAGAACTAGAAAGAGAAGCATAAGAGTAGCTCACAAAGTGCACAGATACATAGGTGGATGCAAATTATGTCAAAGCACAAGATTTGGTTAATGGTTTTGTTTTCCATGCACAAGAAGTACTAGTTAATTGTTCTTCTCTCAAAGACTAATAGAACATTGATCAAGAAGGAAACAAAGGGGAGGTAGCATCAATTGACTTGGCCTCTGCATCCCTAAATAAATAGTAGTTTGTTGTTGAAATGGTTGTAGGAGTTGGCAATGCCAATTGTAGCAAGGTGTCACTAAGGTGTGGCGCAAAGAAGTGTACCATACCCACCCAATATTGAGGCTTGCTTGGTCAATTAATCGGTTTGGGAACTTCTTGTAAACATATTTGTCACTTTAAAACTATGTAACTTCGCCCAACAGAGTGTGTGGAAAACTATTCTCAACAGTTGGTTAGGCCCTTGATATGTGGCCTTCCTCTGTGTTTAGAGGGGCAGCTCCCTCATAAGATGTAAATTTTGGATTTTAAAAAGGTTTAAGGGAAAAATAAGTATTAAGATTTATTGTACTTAGTTTTTGCTAAAATAATGTACAAACTTCTAACAAGAACTCAAACAGATAAAGATTTTAACTCCATCGAGAATAGCGATGAACTACACATATAGGTATCGAATGAAGCAACTTTGACTTTCTATATCACAGGCACATTTTCATGGTACCAAGAAAAGTACTTGATCATATAGAATAGATTTTCAATTGACTATTTGCCTTAACAAAGAGAGAACATAAAATTTTATATTCTCATATGTTATGTTCAAATATATTTGATTTTCAACACATGAAGTGATATTACTTCAATGGTAAAGTTGTTCTCTTGATTCATAAAGTTTCAAAATGTCCCTTTTACAAAGCAAAATGAGTCAAGAAACTATCCGTTCTATGGTTAATAACAACCTCCCAATCATGTGTTTCTAGCGAGCTCAGTTAACCTTGTAAAAATTAACCTATATAGGTAAAGCATCTAAAAATATGAATAAAGCCAAAATTCATCAAAAATGCATGAAATATACATTTGATCATTAAACTCTCTAGCTATTGGAACCCATCAATCAAGATCTAATAGATTTATTTTTGAAATCCCAATAAGCATCAAAGATCGCTACCATCAACTCATACCTAGGAATGAAAACATACTCCATCCCAAGCTTGGTTGTGTAGTACTTGTCCCAAATCTCTTCTAATTCTTACTGATATGTTGAAATGTTGCAATATGGATGAGCTACAGAGACTAGACAAGTTTATTCATGGTTTCAACAATTGACACTCGGTTTCTATCTCTGAGTGAATTCTAATAGTTAAGGAATTTAAATATCATCGTATTCTAATTTCTCTTTAACCAATTTTCTAAATTTAGACTTTTAAATTCAAGCATAAATTTAATTAGTTTTTTAATTAATTAAATATTCTCATGCTTTAATATTATTTTTTTAATCAAATAATATTTAATAGTTCTCAATATTATATGATTAACCGAAATATTATAATTAAATCATTTACCAAATAAATCACATAGCAAAATCCACAAAAAATATTACCAAATTAGACCAAAGCTTAAAATCAAACAACACAGACAAAGATAAACTCACACGTTTAAAAAGGGTGGAAAGTCAAATGCATGTCCTCCTTCTTAGACAAGTAATTAGGTTATGGTTGAGATTGGACTTAAACATTATCTCCTCATTCTTATCATTGAGTAATTACTTTAAATAATAAAGTGGAGAAATAAATAAAAAATAATAATTTTTTTAAAAAAATCAATTAAAAAGTGAATTAAGTGTGCATGAAAGAAATAATTAAATCAAACAATTATAATATTTAGAGTTGTGGAGACAAAAACCCTAAAAAGGTAATTAGAGCTCTATATTAGATGGTTTTCGGGTCATTATTGCACACATAGGTTTTGGGTAGCAAATTTTGGATTGGGGAAAAGAAGAAATTTCTAGTAGCTTGAAGGGTTTTGTTTCAACGAGGTTTTTCAATAAGTTGCAATATTATTAGCATCTGTGTAAGGTAGGGTTTGAAAAAACAAGGCTGAAACATTTACTTTAAAGGATCTGTTTGCTTTGTGTTTTTTGGGTGCTTGAATCCAATTTGTTATTCTGAATTATTTTTCTAGATCTGTATGAATGGAATTAGAAATTTTAATTGTTTCTATAGAAGAAAATTTAGAGAGAAAATGAATCTATTTGACTACGGTTTGATCAGGATCAAATGTAAATCTATCTTACAATTTGCTCTTTTAGAAATCTATTCATTTGTATTTTTATAAAAAATTTAAAAAATTGACTCCTTGAAAATTATGCTTAGATCTGTACCTGTACAGTTTATACATACATACATACATACATACATACATATACATATATGTATATGTATATATATATATATATATATATATATATATATATATATACATATACATATATGTATATGTATGTATGTATGTATGTATGTATGTATGTATGTATATGTATATGTATATGTATATGTATGTATATATATATGTATATGTATATGTATATGTATATGTATATGTATATGTATATGTATATATATATATATATATATATATATATATATATATATATATATATATGTATATGTATATGTATATATGTATATATATGTATATATATATATATATATATATATATATATGTATGTATATATATATATATGTATGTATATATATATATATATGTATGTATATATATATATGTATATATATATATATATATGTATATATATATATATATATGTATATATATATATATATGTATATATATATATATATATATATATATATATAACATTTCATAAAAATAATAAAAACAAATTAAAACAATTCTTTGTAATAAAAAAAAATTGTAATAAAATATCAACACACAAAAATTATTGTTGGATGAAAGTGGAACTCACGCCAACACGTCACAACCTCCTTTAGTTATTGACATGCTTTAAGGAGACATGTACTTAGGCTTGCCTTAAAATGCAGCCCAACCCTTTTTACTTTTTTCCATGTATTAGTAGTTTTCTTTTTTCTTAAAAAAATGGATAGTTAATGTTTAGGAATATAGGTAGGGCAATGTGAGCTTTAGGTATGTATTTATTTAGTTATAAATGAATTTTTTTGTATTTAGTTAGTTATTAGTGAGTGTATATATATGAATTGATATTTCTTAAATATTAATATCTAATTTATAAATAAGTTTAGTTATAATATTAAGTTTTTAAATTATATTTAATGCTTTTTTAAATTGTTAAAAAGTAATGAATTTTAATTTATGATTCTTTTAAAATATAATTTATTTATAGATAGTAAAATTAGAAATTTAAGACATGAGTATTATAGTTTATTTATATTATTAAATTAATAATTATGGTTAATAATTATTATTAGTTTTTTTTTTACTATATTTGTTTGTTGGAAGTTTTTTAATTTAAAAATCGAGTTATTTATATTTGCATGTATGGATTTATGAACAAGAAGTTTCTTATGTAAAATATTATTGTTTTATCATTTTATGAAGAACCATGTTTGATGGCTTAGCTAAACCTTGAGATTGATTTGTCGAAAACATGTGACTAGACTTTATATTGTTTGTGTTTGTTCATTGTCTTGTGGTTGTGTTTCGTAAATGGTTTGAGTTGGTTAGATGGCCTAATAGGGTGTATACCAGAGGCTTTTGTGTTTTCTTTTATTGTGTATATATGATTAGATGTCATGATGCATTTTATGCTTGAAATATGACTTACGTTCATGAGATTTATTTTTATGAGTAATTATTGTTTTCTTAGGTTGGGAGAACCAAATTGTTTTCGAGTTGCTTGTTAAGGAATCAAGTTTGATCTTTATGGATGTCGTGGTACAGGACACAATTGTGTTTTATGTGCTTAGGAGAGGTTTTCTAGGTAGATGTCTTTGGAAGTGGCTTATAGTAGGGGTCCAAGACTTGAAGTGGTCAATGCCAGGGTAACCTATTGTAAGTTATGTAATAAGTGATAATCTAGTAATTAATATTTTGGGAAAACACACTAAAAAGATAAGTGAGAGATATTAACCCCATCCATGCCTTGAGTGCTTGTATAGACTAAGGATGGGAATGGGATGACAATATAACTGGTTTGCCTTGTCTTCTTAAGAGAGTTTTCTAATTCCACATGTGTTATGTTGAGGGTCTGGGGTTTAGAGTAACCAGTCCAGGGTAACTCAACACTTGAGGGTCCGAGGTCTATTAAGAGATCAGTCCAGGGTAACTCAAGTAGTTTTACCATGTGATGACAATCCTTAGAATGTATCTTGAGTCTCCTTGTAGATAATTGTATCTCTGGTGGTGTACTTGTTGTTGGATGTGTTTATTGTGGTTATTTACTTTCATTGATGATGATTGGCGATTCATGGATGATATACTTTTGTCATGTGGTCCTTGATTTGAGGTGGATATCTTTCATTGACTTTTATCTTATGATTTTGGTGATTTGATCTATTATTGGTATATGTATAATGTTGGTATTGGATTGAGTGTTCTTCCTTTTGGAGTATCTTATCTTCTTGATTAGTAAGTGTTACCTTTGAGGTAGTTTTGGCTATCAACATTCATTGCCTAGGATTATTTTATGATTTCATTATCTGTATGTGGATCATATATTATCTCTCCTACATGGTGGGAGTGAGAGCCTGATTAGGTGACCACGCGGTCAGGAGGTAGTGTCTTATTACCATTTGGGTCCCCCTCGTATTGCTAGTTGTTGGATGTTCATTGTAGCAAATGTATCTTTATCATTCTTATTTCTTATCTCAGAGACTTCTTTTCATTTGATGTATCTATGTATCATGTGTTTTGAGATCCTACGAGATATTGTATTGTATATTGATGTACTTATATCTATTTTCACATACACTGTGACATGTGTAGTGGATGTTATTCATTAGATGTGCTTTCATATTATTAGTTGTACTTATGCATTTGCTTATATGACTATGTATGTGTTTATTCATTTTATGATTATGGACAATGTAATTGAGACTTAAACTTATTAATAAAACTTTCTTAAATGTGACTCAATGTGAAGGAACCCTTGAGGAATTGAAACTTTATTTGTAAATGATTTTGTGTTATTGATGTGTATGTATATGTTGCTTTCGTATTATTGTTACTTTGATGTTGTTTAAACTTTTAAAAAAATTGTTCAATAAACTTTGTAGCATACTAGGTTTATTTCTTTTAGGTTCCTAAGCTGGGCATTACATCTGGTATTAGAGCCTAGATTCAACATTAGGAACTTTGGACATAATGTGCGCCATCACTTGAGCAATTAGAAAACCTGCAACTTATTTAAACCACAAACTTACATTGACATCAAACATGAAACCAAACTGTTGAACAAAAAACTGAAATGATACAAATTCGAAACATGGAACTATAAAACTTATAACACTTTCTAGATTCTTTCTTTATGTTGGTGAGTTATGACCTTATGCTTTATGATGAATTCTGAAATGTCATTCTTGTGATTGGATGTCGTAGGAGAGAAGACTTCTAGTTCTGGGTCTATTGCTAGGGGTCGTAGCTTAGGATGTGGTAGAAGTCGTGGGAGAGCTAGTCACCATAGTCCTTCCTTGGTCCATTTAGGGGACCCTATTCAGGAAGAGGCTAGAGGGGACGATAGTGTTAAGCAGCATGCTGAGACAGAAGGATCGATCACTACTTGTTCAAGGAGATCCTAGAGCGCTTACCTGTGCAGAATAGAACTCATCCTTTAGAGCATGGAGAGAGAGATAGGTCCAAGAGTCCTAGAAGAGGGAACCTAGAGAGTAGAAGGCAATTCAACTAGTCTAGCTAGATAAAGGACCTACTATGGGTCAAAGTCAAGTATTCCAATGGGGAAGGTATTGGATATGATGCTGAGAACTGGTTGATCACACTAGATAGGTGCTTTTCCATGCAAGACTTTGACTCCAATATCAAAGAAAAATATGCCATCACCCACTTAGAGGTCTTTGCAGCAGTTTGGTGGAATATAGAGGAGAAGAAACTTGGGATAAATATGTAGATTGTCACGTGGGAGTTATTCCTCGAACACTTCTGTGAGCAATTTCTATCAAAGCAGTGGCAACAACAGAGGGTAGATGAATTTCATGACTTGGGATAGGGTACTGAGACTATTGTAGAGTATGAACATAAGTTCTTCAAGCTTATTGTAAGGAAGCAAAGGCGCGCAAAATCGCTTCCTACACTAATCTTTGAGAGTATGATTATGCAAATTCAACTAACTATTGTAGAGATCTCAAGAAATGCATAATAACTTAATCAAAATAACAATGAATTCATAACACAATGATTACCATGGGGAAACCCTTCCCAGAGAAAAACCCCACCCTCCAAAACCCACATAATGTATTATCAAATCAAGAAGATTACAAATACACTTGCAATGCAAGTTCTTACAGGAGTGCATCACCACAACTCAAACTTGGACTCAGACTTAGAGAGACTCCTTCTAGCACTAGTCTTGCAAACTGAACTCAATGATTCAAAAACCTCCCCAAGCCCTCCTTTTATAGTGATTTGTCACTTGGAAACCATTTGTGGTTTTACAGAACCATGGGCTAAAACTATGGGGGTAAGTGCACCAAGTTGTGGTGCCAAAAGGGGGGTATAAGTGGACACCTTTTTTCTGAAATCAGCAATTTCTGAACTTCAACAAGAATTTGAAGATAGTTACGCTAAAATTTTAAGATATGACAAAAACAAAAGTAGTAGTCCTTTGAATCTAGTTTCTAAACTACTAATTTTTTTTCAAAATGGTTTAGTTTTAGGTCCTCAAAAAAGGGGGCCTCAGAAAGTGGTACTATTTATTCCAAAAAAACATAACACAGTACAAAGTGTGGCCCCACTAAAATTTTAACTTTAAAAAAAAAAATCTTTAATCACTTTGGTCAAAAGTTACTTACCACTATGCAGTTTATCCTAGATTTTTCGGGTAATTTTATAATGTGTATTTTTTTTTTAATAAATTTTTTAACTAGGCACATCCTAAAAACGTGAAATATCTGTGTTCCCCCTAGAAATGATTGAACTAATCTAAAATCAAAACTTTTTTTTTTCAAAGTGTGTAGAATGGAGTCTAGTTTCTAAAAAACTAAGTTGTTGCAAAATTTGATGAACAAGCTAAAATCTACAGCCTAATTAGTACATGTTGGTTTTTGACAAAAAATGGACATACATTCAAAATAAATTATAGATGAAAGAATTGAAATAGTTCAAATAAAAAATAAATTATATGGTTATATAACCTGATCTTATCGATGCTCAACCACGAGGAATCTTGAAGGAGAGCACACAAGAAAAATCAATCATTTTTTGCATGTTTGCAACAAAACATGTCTTAGACCAGTTTATAGACTCCAAAGCTTTGGATTGGATCCCCAAGGCAAAACCAAGCCTTAGGCTTGGTAAAATGCAAAGGTTTGAATAGTGCGTAGGGGATGGGAGAGGGGAGAGAGAGTAGCTTGAGAGAGAGGGGGGATGGGAGTGTGAGACAGAGAGAGTAGAGTAGGGGATGGGAGAGGAGAAAGGGTGAGAGAGTAGGAGGCAGTGGGAGAGGGAGAGTGAGAGAGAGTAGGGAATGTAAGAGGAGAGAGAGTGAGAGAAAGAGCAGGGGATGGGAGAGGAGAGAGAGCGAGAGAGTAGGGGATGGGAGAGGATAGAGAGTGAGAGTAGGGGATGAGAGAGAGTGAGAGAGAGTAGGCAATGGGAGAGGGAGAGTGTGAGAGAGAGATAGTAGGGGATGGGAGAGGAGAGAGAGAGTAGGGGATGGGGGATGGTGGAATAGGGAGAGCTTTATAGTGCGAACATGTTATAGTGCATGGGCACTATGTGAAATCACCAAAAAATGGTCACAAAGCAAGTTTGGGTCCCTTTTGATCCATATTCTACTTTTTGTCTGTTTTGCATTCTGTTGTTTCGATAGAAAACACGGGTTTCAAGCTCTTGAAAGTTAGCAAACACTATTTGAAGACTTTTTGAAGCTAGCAAACACCAAATTCAATCATTGGATTGGCTTTTTGAATATTCTTTCTATAGCAAAAAGTTAGTGCATTCCTTTTTAAATATTGTTTGTTGATATACACAGACAAATTTGATTATAATTTGACATATTGTTTAATATATAGTGAATTCATTGAAATTTGTATGTTTGAATGAATTTTTATTTGAAAATGGTTAAAAATTTGGTAAGTTGTTTGATATATATTGTGTATTCATTGAAATAATTATCATTTGGAAATGGTTAGAAATTTGGTAAGTTGTTTGATATATATTGTGTATTCATTAAAATAATTATAATTTTTATATGTATTTGAATGATTTGTAATTTAAAAATTGTAAGTAATTTAGATGTTTGAATAATTTGACATATAGAAATCATCATCATGCCAAAGAAGAAACCAAAAACTCAAACAAATGAAGATAGGGAGAGAGATTTGGCAATTAAAAGAGATAAAATGAAACTACTATGTGAACAAAAAAAATTACAAAGCAATAATGAAGAATTGACTTTCGAAGAGGATCAAGAACCACCGATACAAAAAAACAAAGAGGAAGAATTGTAAAGACAAAGAGAATGAATGAGACTATTATGCTCAAAAAGACAATTGAATTGTAAAGTTACACCATCTTCCAATGTTGGAGTCATATCATCCTCTCATATTGAAGAGACACTAATTTGTAAATCCGACGATGTACACACTCTATCATGTCATGTTGAAGGCACAACATCAACATATCAAGTAGTGATATTCCATCTTTTGCATCTTATTGCCAAGGCACATCATCTTTGGTTCAAGGTACGCAAAACACTCAACCTTATGTTGATATTTAAAATGTTGAGAGAATGGAAGAGATTATAACACCTTCTAGAATTCATTTTAGAAGATCAAAATATTTGATTGATATTGATACTAACATTTTGAAATCAATGCTTGACAAGATTATCAAGCGTACTTGTCAAAGAAAAGTTAATCATATGTGGAGATTATTCTTTGATGAATTAAATATTACAGGTCAATGCCAATTATTTGTTAAAATGGTGAAGAATTTGAAATTTAGGCCTATCATGAAGATTCTTGGGCTAAGAACGATGGACGATTCAAATGAAAAAAATATTGTAAAGAATCTAATGAGTACTTATGACAAAGTGGGTTCTAAATTATGCACCAAAGATAGTAATATCACAAGACGAGTACTTACATTGACAATAGTAAGTACCCAAATGAATAAATCTCGACTCATGAGAAAGACAAGAAAATCATTAAAAATTGGTAGAGGTACTCTAAGGAGAGCTATGCTAAGGCATGAGAGATTGGAAGATCCAACAAAAAATGAGTTATGGACATTTAGCGATAGACTACTGCAAAAGGATAAAAAATTTAGTGAAGCTTTGAAATTATTGATTGAAGATTTTTTGAAAAATAACATGTGTTTCTCCTAATCAA
Source organism: Cupressus sempervirens (assembly GCA_028749045.1). Taxonomy (NCBI): domain Eukaryota; kingdom Viridiplantae; phylum Streptophyta; class Pinopsida; order Cupressales; family Cupressaceae; genus Cupressus; species Cupressus sempervirens. The sequence goes on from CM053785.1 coordinate 621,987,892, forward strand.
AGAAATGTTGTAAAAAGGAGGATTGGTAGCCAAAATTGTGACCCACATGCGAAACATTTTTTGAACTCAACTCAGACACAAATTTTTGCAAAATTTATTAATATGTATCATCAACTTCGAATAAGTCAAAGATTTTTTGAGATGGGTAAACCTTTTTATGTGAAGATAAATCAGATACGCACAACTTGTTGTAGGATACATATTGAATTTTCTTACCATTGTGATGTTTTTAGGCATATATGTGTGTTTTTGCATTCTAAGTTTGTTTTACAGGATTGTGATATGAATGAGCCACCAAGATCTTCAAGGGAATTCATATCCAACATTTTATGTGAAATAGGGGGTGACGAAATTTTTTACAAGACATCGTGCTTGGATGGTACATGCTTATTTTGTAGTTATTTGCAACTTTTATCAACTTGTGAACATATGGATAGTACACATGCAATTGGAAATGAAATGGTAGATTACAAAAAATTTAAGACAATGATATATGCTCTAAAAGATGGGAAACAGGGTAAAAGATGTGATTTAGTCATTGAAAAGATTCTAATGTATGAGTTCATGAAGATTTTTCAAGAAAAGATTATTTATGAGTATGCAAGGCATACACATAGAGCTCGATGGTTGGATTTGCAATTCAAGTTGTGCAAGGATACGTTTCCACTAGATACTGTTGTTTCAGTTGTAGACTTCATAGATAACTACACACTACAACCACAAAATGAGGTGCAAGCAAAGTATTATACTTCTCAATAGGTTTTCATATTTGTTCACATAACATTAATGCATTCACCTACAAGTACAAGGGATGATAGAAAGATTTTGAGAGAGTGCCATTTTTACATCAGCGATGATTGATCACATTCTATGGAGTTTGTACATGGTTGTTTTCAACTATTTTATGGAGATTTGGCTAACACAGGCATAATATATCGTCAAGACATTATTTGGTCAGACAATTGTGCATCTCAATTTAAGAATGCATGGATGTTCTATTAGTTGAGCAGGATGCACAAGTTGCGTAGAATTCAATGTATGTGAAATTTCACAAAGACTAGTCATGGAAAGGGAGAGCATGATGGTGCAGGCGCATGCATCAAAAGAGCTTTAGCTCATGAAGAACTAAAGTACAAAGATGGAGCAATATTGATAGATGAAAAATCCATCGTCCAGTGGTGTAATGCTATAATGAGTCCCGATAAGGAAGGTGAGTCTATGGTTCATAGATTTTTTTGGTTGATAGATAATACTAACATTGCACCATATGAGGATTGTTGCACACTAATAGGATCCAGTGAGTTGCACTCTTTTAGAAGTTTTGATATAGGTTCATAGAGTATCCACACATGAAAAATGGCATACTATTGTCCATCATGTGCAGAGGAAAATTGGGATGATTGTGAGTCAACTGAATGGGTGGACAAATGGGATATATAGGTTTTGGACCCAATTGACACCTATCGTCCCCCACAAGCACTAAAAATGGTAGAGATGGATTTGCCTATTGACTTTGACCACTTGTTTGATCTAGTGCAACCTGTTAATATATATATTTATATATCTTTGTAATTTTAATATGTAACTTTATAACTTTTACTTAAGTATTTTCTAAATTAATAACCGCATTTTGTACATTTTTCACTACAGGCCATGTTTTTGCTGTTATTGCACCTGAAGACAATGAAGAAGGGACAGATTATTATTTGTGTCATTGTGTCCAAGCCAAACAAAAACTAGATGACTCAGTTATAGATGGTGCAGATTTAGAGTACCATATTGGTGTGGTAGTTGTAACTGGCATATGGCTTAGATGATATTCTATGAAAAACCCTAAGTTGTGGCTATTCGAGGATTGGCAAACAGAGAGGAAGAGAGAGAAAGAGTGATCAATTGGATCAAAATACAATGTTGCAACCTCTCTCCCAAGACTGTCCACATGACAAGGTGGGTATTGTTATTATGTGTAAGTGATGAGATAAGTTTAAATCACAGATTTTATGTTTTGATTTGTTTAGAATCTAGATACATTATTTGAATTTATATTAGATTCTTTAATAAGACCCATTTTCAGATTAGTCATTTGAATAAGTGATGAATAAGTGAAAGTTTAAAATTTGTTGTTTAGATCAAAATGTAATGAAAGAACATGAAAATTGTTAGAATGTGAATATGCTTTGTGATGTAAAGTCATGATTGTGTGCATGTAACAAGAAACTTGAAATTGGCAAAAGCAAGAATATAATGGGAGAAGTTTCCAAGACTCATCAAGCCATTCAGTAAGCCGCTTGATCATTGCTAGAAGCTCAAGCAAATAATTCTTTGCATTTGGAACATTATTACCAATAATGATATTATGACTAACATGCGTTTATCTTTTATTTGTTTTGTCATCTATAATTATTTTAGATAAACTCCAAAAGAAAATTATTTTTGAATCATAAACTTATAAAACCCATCTTATAAATTTTTCAGATGTTGTCTATTTGGAAGCATTAAGACCAAAGTGTATGATCTTTGGTTCACTCCTAGTCACAAGATTCAAGTTTTTAGCATATGTATGGGTTCGGGGGTCAAATCCTTTAAAGATGACCATAGGTTATTATGTTTGTTCACTCTTAGTCTCAAGATTGTAAGGTTGTGATTGTGTGGAAGAATCCACACCCTTAAGGATACTCATAGGTGGTTCATCAATGTTTGATTTGTAGCCTTCATTTTTCCCTTTAGACCTAATCATGTTTATGTTCTCACAAGTTGGCTCAATCATATGTAGTTGATCTTGGCATCCTATTTTTCTTCCTAGAACTTTCTTCTTGTTCATGCTTGGGTACCTGGATTTATTGAAAACCTTATGATTAGTATTAGTCATGAGTCCATCTACCCCAACTTTCTTATCATCAATGAGATCTTGAATGAGGTATTTAAGTTTCATATAATTTGATACAGAGTGCAATAATGGAAGCACAACCTTAAGACCCAATCCCAAAGCTAGCACTCAAGATGTTCAAAGGATTGAACAATTGGTTTATTTCACTTCAACAAGTGTATACCTCTGCAAGGAGCCACAATGAGGGTTTTAAGACTTACCGTACACAAGTATGACTTAAAGCAATTTGACCCAAATCAAGCCTTTAAGGACAAGTTCCCTTAATTTGGGTAAAATAGGGATTTTATGGTTCTGGGCCTCACAACTTCCAACAAAGGCTAGAAACTACTTAGTCACAACCCAACTAAGCAAAATCCACCACTGGTTGCACTCCCAACAATGCACAACACAAATTACAAGGAAGGACCTAGAATCCTATTAGGTCTCCAATACCTTATTTTTGCCACTAACTTCGACACTTCCCAAAATACTTAAGGAACAAATCACACTTTCAGATACCCTTTTTCAAGTTCTCTCAAACCCCAAAGTTGCAAAGATTGATTCCACTCTAGCATATCATAACCCTGACTAAGTCCACAAGCCTAATTCGCTAGGTTAGGCTTGGGTTTCAAAGCAAGAGATTAGGAATGGATGCATAAAACCAAAAATCCAATTCTAGGGTGTTCTACTAACTCAAAAAAGGACAATTTGTTTGATCACCAAGTCCTCAAAATCTCTCCATCTCTTTATCTAATCTAGTCTCCTTAAAACTGGTCAAATACATGGTGATATTTGACCTAGGGCTTGCTCCCAAAATTCAATGCCTTCAATTCATATTCCAAAACTGCAAAAATATTATAGTAGACATCCCTAACTTTCTTCATACAAGTGGAGAAGAAATTCCACTATTGGATCAGCAAGTTAGGGCCATTTGAATGCCAAAACCCTGAAATTGAGGGTTTCTCAAACCAACAAGCTTATAAATTCAATTACTTTTGAAAGAAAAAGGATAAAAATTTCAAACCACTGTCAAAATCCTTTAGACACTTAGCATCAACTTTCAGATCATAAAGGTCATCATCCACCCCTTATTCTTTCGTACTATGCTTGCCAAATGTCAAGAAATTGCACTAAAACAGGTATATTTTATTGATTTGAAAACAAGTTTACAATTGGATCTTCCCTCTTTATCCATTTTCGAATGTCTCAAGCCTAAATAGGCTATTTCCAATCATTCCACTCAACCATCAAATGGTTTGAGCCATTGGGACTCCTAAACCAAAAAGTTGCTTAACAAATTGTAAAAGTTGCTAACTTTTAAGCAACTTTTGCCGCTATAGCAAGAAATGTTGCATTTAAACTTGATTAACACTTAGAAACCTTGTTAGGCTTCCAAACCCTTAAGACACACCTAGAAAAACATGAAATGACTAACATATCATCCATTATGACCAAATGATGCCCAAGGTTTATAAACACACCAAGGGGTCTTGTGTCCTTAACAAAATAGATGGGTCATGTGGAGATCATGGGATATATCCCCTGACCTTATTACAAACATTGAATGAAAGTTAGGTGCTCTGTACCATAATTTTTAGTCTTGTGACCCTTATTCCTATCATAGATGCAATAGTGCTTGTCATTCCAAAATTTGGGCTTAACCTTAGGTTCATAAGGTTTAGAGTTATATGGTAGTCTAATGATCTTATTCAATATCAAAGTATTCAACACTAGTTCAGGTGAGTCTCCTAGAGGCAGGTGTGCTTAGATTTGGAAACCCGTGATGGTTTACCTCTACTAGAGTCATTAGATTTGTTTGAGTCAATATTCTTGAAGAAGCATATTATTTTGTACTTTGAATGTCACTGGCCAAGTTGATCACATTAGGCTCCTTAGGTTTGGGTGTGTCTAATATACCATCATTTACCACTTGTTTTTCTTGTTCCACGAGTACGATTTACCCTTTACATTATTGTTGTTTTGATCGTTGTTCCAATTTTGTCCGTTATCAATTGAGTTCACCCTTTTTAACTGAAACATCCTCAATTTGTAAGGAATTGGAAAATAGTTGTTTCCTAAGTTCATGTTTCAATTAAGGCACAAGGTTGTTGATAAATATATCAATCTTTTCAACTTCAAGGATTTGTCTCAAGGATATCATGAACAAAGCTTCCTCCATCAGTGAAGAAAGGAAATAGAATATTTTCCTTGGTGTTATTTGATGTTTCATAAGTCTAGCATAGTGATGGCATGTTGAATACTATAGGAATAATGTTGGAAATACCTTTTTCCATTTTATCAAATGACATAAGTGGAGGACAAAATTTTGTGAACCATTCCATACCTTGCCCACTAAGACTTATAGAAAAAAGGACTTATGAGATAAGTGAGTTTATGTAAGAATTTCATACTTAGTGCACAAAAATCCCTAATGTGATCATGAGGATCTCCACTACCATCATATTTTTCATACTTAAAAAATTCAACCTTCGGGGTGAAAGTGAACAATGTCTAGAAATTTAATTAGTAAATCCTTGAGAAAATTGTCATGCTTCTTCAATATAGGCTTTTTTTTCTCATTTTGTACGTTGTAACCATTTGTCTACCATCATAGATAGGAGTTTTTCAATCCTCTTTTCATGCTCCTCCCTAGATAATGTCAATGAGACACTATTTTCAAATCTAGGTAAAGAAGGTGTACACTCACTAAAGGTAGTAGAAAATGGATTAAAACTCAAAAATTCTAACTCTCTTCTAGGTGATATGTCAAAGATAGCCTTAAGTCACTTTCTTTGGCAAATATTATATATAGTTGTAACTGGCATGAAAGAAGATACAATAATTCAATAGGATAACTAGAATAGACTTGATTTTCAAACTAGGTTAGTCATATTTTCACTTTTCCAAAGTGATGATGTAAAAAGAGAAAAAATAACTTGTCCGAAGGTGTTTAAGTCATGGGTAAATGCCCTATGTACAAAACTTGTGAAGCAAGCAAAAATAAGATAAAAAGAGCAATAAAAGTTATGCTAAGAAAGATGGACAAGTGAACGCCCTGCTAACTTACTAGTATAGACCAAAAATTAGAAACACCAAGTATAGGTTGCCCTAACCAACCAAGAATAAGTTTGAAGTTTTAGAGGCTTGGAACAATTGTCATTCGATGATAGTTGCACTATGGGCCACTTTTTAGGCATAAAATGTTATCCTCTTGTATTTTTCTCCACATTTTTTTCATAAGATCAAGAAAATAAATCAAATATTAGGATACCCATTTGGATTCTCTATAACATATCAAAAGATGAGGTATGTTTGTTTTGGACCAAGTCTATGCTGTTACACTATGGGCCACTTTTTAGGCATAAAAACCCCTCCATTTACAAAGGAACTATATGGAATAATTATTCCCCAACCATACAACTTGGTAAATTATCTTAATATGATCCTAAAGTGAGGATTCTTCAATTTTATTGAACCCATCAACTCTTTATATGTGTTTTTTATGAAACCCTCACCAAACAAGGCCAAAAATTAAGGCCTCTTCAAATCTGACCAAGAAATCACTTCTCGAACTTGTTAATTGATCTTACACCATGTTTATGATGATTAATTTGACTATTTTACATAAAACCATGGCCTTCTTTAGGCAGATCTCCCACTACTATACCTATGACATCAAATTTAATGCATTTTCATGCACCCAAGCACTCCAAACTTGTCCAGTTGGATGATCATTAGTGCAGGGCACCAAGTAAAATAAATAGGTGCCATCCTAGTTGTGAATTAGGAACAAGGTTGCAAAATGATGTAATAAGATCCAAGATGTAATGTCTATTGGACTCTAAGTACCATTATAAGCTAGAGTGCCAAATTGAACCAAGGAGTCAAAAATGAGCAATATAGGTGATTTTTCAAGGAAAAAAAGATTTTTTATGTTTCTTAGAAGCTTATAAAGGTTCTTAGGGTCATTGGGTTAAGTTTTAGGTGTCTAGGAGTTAAGATGTCAAAAATTGCAAAAAATTACAAATGTTGTCAAAGCAAAATTACAAAAATGCTGACAACTTTGCAATTTTATTGAAAAACCAAGTGTACGTTACAAACACCATCTGAAATGTGGTTATAACCACTGGAATGGAAGAATATTTTTATGATCTGATTGTACAGGCGTCTGTGGGTGATGGTTGTATGGATTTGATGTCTTTTGAAACAATTAAAACTTGATTTTCTATCATTTTTCTTGTGTTTTGCTATTTTATAGACATGTACAGATTGAAACATGTGAAAATTTGATATAGTTTGATACATATTTGAAGTATCTTTCATTTGCATTCGGTTTGAGGTTTTGATCTATTCATTTGTGTAAGATATTACCATTTTACTAAGGGTTGCCTGAGTAATCTTGTAAATTGACTAGATTGCACTTATGGCCCTCTAACCTGCAATCCAAAGGTGGGATCTTGATGCCATTTGGTGGGAAGAAATTTAGGGGTGTATTCTTACATATGGCGGAGTTTTAGGGGTAGAAAAGTTGGTTTAATATTTTTTCTTGCAGGCCTTAGGTTGAACATCATCATGTGTTCAGCCTGGTTTTGAAGAGAAATTGGTGTAAAACTCTCAAACTTGTTGTAATGACCTAGATGAAGGGTGGAATGGATTTTTGGCATGGCGAGGAAGAGTCCCAAGTGGTTGTGCTAATTCTGGAGGGCATTAATATATGGATTGGAAGAAGTTGCAAAGAAAGAAATTTAGTTTTTGAGTCATTTTGAATGTTGTTTGCATGTTGCATGAAATTTACAAACTTTTAGACTAGTTTGATAGATTTTTGAGATAGAGCTTTGAATCATCTTTCTTTTTCTTCTAGTCTCATCATTCTATGTGTTTTCTAACTCAAGTTATTGCATTTTTAGTGAAACTAGATTTTTAGGGCAACATTTTGGTGCACACAGCAAAAATGGGCCCCTAACTGCAATTTCCTTGGTTGAAATTCCATGCCCACTTGGGAAATTGTAATTAGTAGGGTCCTTTTTAAGATTCCAGGGTTTCAAGACTAGAGGATGTGTTTTGTGATTTTTCCAATCAAGCCCTAGGTCAAGTACCATGAAGGATTTGACCTCTTGTAGTGTGTTGATTTGTGAATGGTAGGAATTTTGGAATTGGTGAAGGGCTAAGCATTTTGAAATAAGTTATTTTAGTGTTTCCAAACCTTTTCGAAGTTGTAGAAGTGAGATCAAGTGAAAAATATAAAAATTGCACTTTTTGTGCAAGGTTGCATTGTTGAAAGTTGTAAAAGTTGCTCAAATTTGCAACTTAGTGGAAAAAGGGTCGTGGGATCAAATTGTCTATTTTATTAGCTCCAGGTGGTCAGGTAAACCCTAGCCCCAAGGTTTTCCCATCTCGTTGAGCACTCGAACATTGAACCGAAATGTCCTTAAAGGTCACTAAATGCCATAGGGTAGTGATCTTTGATAGGGCATATCTCAGAGCTCATGTGAGATATGGATGTGATTCCAGGTCCTATAGGACCATGTTGCAGAGACCTAAAATAACCTCTCTCACTTTTTGGAGATCTTACTCCATTTTCATTTTGCGATGCCATCTCAGTTGATGCTGAAACTTGTAGTGTTAGCTAGTACAAAGTTGCCAACTGCCAAATCTCCCTCACCGTTCATCGTGGGATCAAACTGTCTATTTCATTAGCTTCGAGTGGTTGGTTAAACCCTAGCCCAAAGCTCATCTCATCCTATTGAGCACTCAAATGTTTTCGGGAAGGTTGAACCGAAACGTCCCTAAGGGTCACTAAATGCCATACGGTAATGATTTTTGATAGGGCATATCTCAAAGTTCGTGCAAGGTATGGATGTGATTTTAGGTCCTATAGGATTGTGTTGTGGAGACCTACAACAACCTCTCTCACTTTTTGGAGATCTTACTATATTTTGATTTTGCGATGCCATCTCAAGTGATGCTAAAACTTGTAGTCTTGGCTAGTACAAAGTTTCCAATGGCCAAATCTCCCTCACTATTCATTGTGGGATTGAACTATTTGTTCTGTTAGCTCCAGGTGGCCAAGAAAACCCTTGCCCCAAGCTTGTCCCATCCTGTTGAGCACTCAAACATTCTCAGGCACGCCTAACCGAAACGTCCCTAAGGGTCACTAAATGTCATAGGGTAGCGATCTTTGACAGGGCATATCTTGGAGCTTGTGCAAGGTATGGATGCAATTCCATGTCCTATAGAACCATGTTGTGGAGACCTACAATAACCTCTCTCGCTTTTTGGAGATCTTACTCCATCTTAATTTTGTGATGCCATCTCGGGTGATGTTGAAACTTGTATTGTTGGTCAATACAAAGTTGCCAACTGCCAAATCTCCCTCATCGTTCATCATGGGATTAAACTGTCTATTCTATTAGCTCCAGGTGGTCAGGTAAACCCTATCCCCAAGCTTGTCTCATCCCGTTGAGCGCTCAAACGTTCTTGGGCACACTGAACCGAAATGTCCCTAAGGTTCACTAAATGCCATAGGGCATCGATCTTTGACGGGGCATATCTTAGAGCTCGTGTGAGGTATGGATGTGATCCTAGGTCTTATAGGAATGTGTTGCAAAGACCTACAATAACCTCTCTCACTTTCTGGAGATCTTACTTCGTTTTGATTTTGCGATGCCATCTCGGGTGATGTTGAAACTTGTAGTGTTGGCTAGTACAAAGTTGCCAACTGCCAAATATCCCTCACCATTCATCGTGGGATCAAACTATCTATTTTGTTAGCTCCGAGTGGCTTGTTAGACCCTAGCTCCAATCTTGTCCCACCCCGTTGAGGGCTTGAACATTCTCGAGCACATCGAACTGAAACATCCTTAAGGTTCACTAAATGCCATAGGCCAACGATCTTTGACGAGGCATATCTCAGAGCTTGTGTGAGGTATGGATGTGATTCTAGGTCCTATAGGACCATGTTGTAGAGACCTACAATAACCTCTCTCACTTTTTGGAGATCTTCCTCCATTTTGATTTTGCGATGCCATCTCGGGTGATGCTAAAACTTGTAGTGTTGGCTAGTACAAAGTTGCCAACTTGAAAATCTTTCTCACATTTTTTTGTGGGATCGAACTGTCTATTATGTTAGCTCTAAGTGGTTGGGTAAACCCTATCCCCAAGCTTGTCTCATCCCATTGAGTGCTTGAACATTCTTGGGCACGTCGAACTGAAATGTCCCTAAGGGTCACTAAATACGATAGGGCAGTGATCTTTGATGGGGCATATCTTGGAGCTCGTGCAAAGTATGGATGCAATTCCAAATCCTGTAGGACTGTGTTGCAAAGACCTACAATAACCTCTCTTACTTTTTGGAGATCTTACTCCATTTTGATTTTGTGATGCCATCTTGGGTGATGTTGAAACTTGTAGTGTTGGCCAATACAAAGTTGCCAACTTCCAAATCTCTCTCACCTTTTGTCATGGGATCGAACTATCTATTCTGTTAGCTCTGGGTGGCTGGGTAAACCCTATCCCCAAGTTTGTCGCATCCGGTTGAGTACTCGAACATTCTCGGGCACGTTGAATCGAAACATCCCTAAGGGTCACTAAATGTCATAGGGTAGCGATCTTTGATGGGGCATATCTCGAAGCTCATGCAAGGTATAGATGTGATTCTAAGTCCTATAGAATCGTGTTGTGGAGACCTACAATAATCTCTATCACTTTTTGGAGATCTTACTCTATTTTGATTTTGCGACACCATCTTGGGTGATGATGAAACTCGTAGTGTTGGCTAGTACAAAGTTAGAAAACTTTTTGTCAATCATTTGCCTCTCTATTTCATTATTTGAATCAATTTGCACCTCCTCTGAAGGTTATGGAAACTTTCAGAGATTTGTAATTTGTTTCTTGCCAATAGTGATTATTTTTTAGTACCTTCTAAAAAATGCATGAATTTATAGGTTCCAAAATTTGAAATCTGAGAAGAGCAGGCAAGGAAGTTATTATTACCAATGGCATGTGAATAGTGCACGCACAATTGTTTGTGTTTGCATTTATCTTTGATTTTGAAATCTGATGGATCCTCATTTTTTAAGGTCATGATAGGAAACTTCTCTACTCAATTGGTGAGTAAAATTTTTGTATGAATGGCTTCCTTATTTACACTTGTAAATGAATAATTTTGTAAACATGATATAAATCAAATCTTGGAGATACATAAATTGCAGATAGAAAACATCTTAAATTCAGGCTACTTTTCTTTTTGTAAGATTTAGCTTTCTTCATCTTTCCATTATTGTTGCCGAGATTTAGAAATGCTCTACTTCTCTTGTGCTTGAATATTTTTTACTGTGTATGCTATGTTTCTAGAGTTTATAATTTGATTGCATCTCATTATGATTATTCACTTATTTTACAAAGAAATTTGAAAAAGGAAAATATTTGAGAAATTAATGATTTTTATTTTTATTTCACAAAGAAAAATTTCTTTTGAGTAGTTCTATTACAGCAATTAGAGTTGAGATAGTGACTTTAGGGTGAAGATTTGTCCCATGTAAAGTTTAAGTTTTCCAAATAGTAGGGTGGGAGTTGACTAGGTTTCCTTCAAAGTAGATGAAGGTCTACTTTTTTCTTTTCTCCTAGACCCTGTAAGGTTTGGTGAGAAGTTAAGGTCTTGTAATTATTGAAATATAGAATCAGGGATACCTTCCCTTTTTTGAGATCTAATGTATTGTCTAGAGAATACAAACTCCAATTTTCCCAACAACAGTTCACAGACTAGGATGTTTGCGATTCTTGGTTTCTAGAGGTTATTCGATTTTGTCTTTTTCTTTGTTGTTGTAGTTTTCTAAGAAAATCATCTATATATTCTTCCTCCCTAAAAATTCTACTAGCTCTATGCTAATCTTCTTGAATTCTCCTAGACTGCCAAGCAAGAATATTTAACTAACTAAGAATATCTTCTTTCTTGTTGTGAAAACCAATATTGGGTTCCAACATAGGTATAATATTTTCATGTACTTTGTAAAGAAGCTTTAAAAAAGCCCTAGAACCTATCTCTAACCCAAGGAGCAACCTATTTATGCTTGGACAAACCCTAATCAACGGTTGGCAACTCATTTCATGTATGAATCCGTACTATTGGAATGTATGCACCAGACTGTGACTGTTTTAGCACAAATTTTATTGGTTTTTAATCTTGTTTGGAGGCAAATCATGTGGCTATTATCATTTTTTTGCATGTTGTAGTTGTCTTATTTTTTTTTCCATTTTCCATGCATTAGTTATAGTTTGTGACCAAGTTTTGAAAGGCTTTGTAAATTTCTTCACAGATACCTATCTGTTGCCAGTTTTGGAGTTGTTTATCATGAAAGGGCTGTAAATCTTGTCTCCACCATGGAAATTCCATGGTCTTTTGGATTTCAAGGCTATAGACCCTGATGTATTATATAATGCAAGCAAGGGCCTTGAAAGTGAGTGCAAATAATTCTTTGACCAAGCCCTAGGCAAGCTAGGCAATGCCCGACTAGGGACTGTCAGCAAAGAAAGAGCTCTCAAGAGCAAAGCTTGAAGAATGAAGGCTTGCCCTTCTAAGGGATTGAAAAGGGGTATGAGGAGGTTCTAACTTGTGGAGGAGTCTTGATGAAGTGTAGAAGGTGTCTTAAAAGTGGGGATAGTGGGCAGCCAAGAAAACCCTACCAAACCCTCAATTTTGTTATTTTTGTTGTACGGCTTGTACGCACCCTAAGACCCTAGAAATCCTTGAGCTTGGGTTCTATGTATCAATTTTTCTTAAGGAAAGAGGTGTTGAAACTCTAAGAAACAGGAGCTATTGGCCCTAGAAATCTGGGTGGAGGCCTAATTAGGGGTTCTCCTTGTAGCCCTTTTGTGAAGAAAGCTTGAAATCAGGTACAAACCCATTGTTGTTATCCATTCAAGCATAGTTAAAGTGTTCCAATAACACCTTAGGGGATCATGGAAACCTTGGTTGGAATAGGGAGTGCTATGGTACCCTAGTAGACCTATAAAACCTTTGGAGGGATATTGTTCCTAGAAGAGTAAGGGAGTGATGTTGCAAGTTTGAATTAGTTAACCTGGTGAGGAGGTTGGGCAAGGTCAGGGGATGTTCTAAGTAGCAAGAGATCCTATAGACCACATAGGTGTACAAAAAAAACCAAGATCCACATATAATATACAAGGTTGCACTGGGACTGGGGTACTTGGGGTACTTAGGGTACGAGTATGGGTACAGGTACAGGTAAAACCATTTTTTATAATAGGGGACAAGGTTACTTGGGTATGTCAAACTTTATTTTTAATTATATTTTTATATTTATAAAAAAACCTGAATTTATGAGTCATGACAATGATTTTTCAAATCAAGAACAATGATAAAGTTTACAAATGTAATGTATTGTTTTTAGTTTTAGATTTGTTATATGTTTGTAATAATAATCTATGATAAATGTTTAGATGCATAACATAGAAGGCAGGTTTAAACATGAACAAGAAGATCATAAATCATATGATAATGACATATTGCAAATGATAAATTTTTAGCTTTAACACTGATAAAGTTTATTGTTGATCAATATTGTTTCAAAGTTTTAAACTGATTAGTTATTGAATTAAGCTTGATAAACAAATAACAGAGAAGGAAAACTTTAAACATGAACAAGAACATAAATCATATGGCGATGACATATTGGAAATGATAAACTTATGCTTAAACAACGATAAAGTTTATTGTTAATCAATATTCTATCAAAGTTTCAAACTGATTAGGTATTGAATTAAGCTTGATAAACAACGAGTTGATACACAAACAAAAAACCAAAAAAAAAAAAAATCCAAAATCTCAATCAAGGTCCTTAGCTATGATGCTCTCCACCGAGTACCCTATACTTGGGATATGTTCAACTGGTACTTGGGTACGTGGGTATGAGTACTAGGGGTGTGGGTACAAGTACCCATGCAACCTCATAATATATTATGATAACCAATAATGTCATACATGAACGAACATATAATATATTATGATAACCAATAATGTCACACATGAAAGAACATATAATATATTATGTTAACCAATAATGTCATACATGAACGAACATATAATATATCATGATAACCAATAATGTCATACATGAACAAACATATAATATAAAATGATAAGCAATAATGTCATACATTAAAAAACACATAATATATTATGATAACCATTAATGTCATACATGAACAAACATATGATATATTAACCAATAATGTCATAAGTTTAATAATGTCATGCATCAAATAAATGTCATACATCAAATATAAAATGTCATATATACATCAAATGTATATCGAATATGTCCACTGACATAAAATCCAACATATATGTCCGCTAATGCCTATACATGTATGTCTATCAACTATATCCTCTCCTTCCCAAGAGGGGAAGGAAATAAATTTCTAGAGGTCTTCAATCATCATGTGGAGGGAGATGATGGTGATGATGGGGTCTTCCTCACACACTTGTTCATCCTCTTGTTGAGGCTCTTCTCTAACTCAAGCTGATACAAAAAAAGTAGATATGAATCAATAATTATTATACCTTGAAGTCAAATATATGTACACACAAAATTATTTATTTTCTCACCACCATCATATAGTTTCTCTGCAAGTCCACCTCGAAGGCTTGTGGACGATCAAGTGTAACAAGTGTTGGCATTAAGTTACTATTTCCATTAGTGACAACACTTATCTATATCAGTATAGCTACTAAGCTTAGCACTCAATTTTCTCCACTCACCAAGCTGAGAAGTGTTCAGCAGTTTACACCAAGCATCTCAGTATCCACCAAGCATCTTAGTGTCCATCGAATAGTCAGACTATGAGAATTTAGTGTAAACTGAGCATGGAAGTTATAATGTTTACCGAGTAAAGCAAGGTAAACTCATCATGGAGCATCTACTGAGTAACACTACATCTACCGAGTCACCAGTAATCACCGAGTTAGAACTACGTCGAGTGATTAGTATGGACCGAGCCTTCACTTCTACCGAGTGCATGATGATGCTGAGTAATGCACTGGACACCGAGTATCAAAAGGTCACCGAGTCAGTTCAGTGAACCTAAGTTATTTACTATTGGGCCAACTTAGTAATGTTTTGTTCACTTGTGTTTTAGCTGACCTTGCAATTATAATTATTATTATGATATGTATGTAATGTACTATATCATTTACAATGCATGCATGAGAGTATCAAGAAATAGACATATAATGTTTTGAGAAGTATAAATGCGAATCAGTAGCAGAGCAGAATACTCAGCAAGGTCAACAAGGAATAGTAAAGATTCATCAATCACAAAAGGTGATCTATACTTCAAGGATCTAATCAACAATCAAGTTGTAAGTCAAATCTACTGTTTCATCCTAATAGGTGAACCAGTTTCTAAATCCTTTAACAAGGTAGACTTAATTGTCTTTTGTAAATCTCTCAACCAAGTGCATACTTCATTGTATGTTTATAAATCCTCTAACAAGGTGGACCTAGTAGTCCTTTGTGCTCCTAATAGTGAAGATCACCAGAAGTGGTCAATGTAAGCCTTAACCAGCCAACTTTAAACTGTATTATTGAAGCTTTGCAGGTATCATCCCCACCCTCGTTTTACTTTCTATTTGGAAGGTTTTTGGGTCACCAAATCATTGTGTACATGTGTTATGAATGTTTGATCTCTCATACATACAGTAGATTAGATGAATGAATGGTGAATAGTATATATGATTAAAGTTCTGAATTGTATTAAAGTTTTGAGGTTACTGATTCACCCCTCCCCTCTCAGTAACCTGTCATATCTTGAATATTTCCAACAACAAGACCCTACAAAAATTCAATCAATATAATCACTTATAAATAACATTAGAAATTTTGATATTAACTATAATAAGCAACAAATAAACCAAGAAAATTCTTTCATACCTCAGTCAATGGCTATTAACTAGCCATAGCTACATCCACTCCATGATCGACAGACTATTGAAGATGAGGAGGGGTCTCAGATGTCAAGAGTTGCATGTCATACAATACATGTAACATGTAACATGAAACATGAAACAAATATAATCAAATGAATTAAATTATCATGAAAGAAATATACCTCTACAAAGCTTGTATCACGTCTAGGCTCGGAGTCCATAGTGAATGTCGACAATCCTGTAGAGAACTAATGCACATGCATAAATTTTTGGTCAATCCTTCATATGATTACTTAATAAATATATGTATTAATTTAAATGATTAAATCGATACATACCTTTGGACTCACCGATGAGACAAAAAATGGGGTCAGGGGATCTCAACTAGGGCCGCCAACACTCTGACCCCGAATTTTGAACAATGTCAATACATGCTAATTAATTAGTCATTGACTTTACATATGAAATGTGATCAAATTATTTTATTATAATTATAATTTACCTATGTGTCAATGCCAAATGTCTCATTCAAGAACTGATTAGTGACTGGCCCATCATCCTCACCATCTCCAACATGACTGCCAAATGTGCATAAGGATCCGCATGATGTGCACATGTGACTGCGATGCACAGAAGGCTCCTCCTCAACTAATGGACTCATGTAATGAATGAGGGTCTGCGTCAAAGCATTATTAGTCCCTAGAGTGCTAGCCTCTACATGTTCCTTCACAATTGAAGGAATAGTCACATGCTCACCCTATGGCTTGACCATAGGTGCCCTAACTACATTAGGGTCACAACGTGCCCCCGGCCTCACAAATGATGACCCCCTACCTCTACCCTGAGATTCTAATATATCAAAATAATTGAGGATCTCCCCAAGGACAAACTCACAATACAATTTCTTTAAGAAATACATTGGGACCTCGTGATTATTGCAGGGAGAGGCATCAAAAACCATCCACCATCTATCCCAAAAATTATTTCTAATACCATCGTGTATGCACCAATGGATGGGGAACCGTTTAGTTGTCTCTCTAATAGTATTTTGTTCACCAGGCCTTCTAAATAATGCACAAATTATATCTTTTGGTATATCTTTTATTTATACATCTTGATATGATAATTTTTTTGCATAATATCTTTTTTGTTTAGCCCTCTTAACCTGCCAAATATCTAACTGACCACTAATAGAAGCTACATGGGTTATAATGGACTCGAGGGAGGATGCCAATTGAGCTCTCATTGGATTGGTTTGTCCACAAGCTTTCAACCTACCAATGAGTGCTTCTAATTCATTTTTTGCCTCTTTCTATTTCATCTATTATGTTTTCTTGTGTGCCAGGACGAGGTCTTCGAATTGGTATAGGTTGCAAAATTTTTTGTTCTTGTTGTGGAGGGTTTTGATTATCATCTTGTTGAGAGTTTTGGTTTGGATCTTGTTGAGGGTTTTGGTTTTGATCTTGTTGGGGATTTGTTGGTTCATTATTCACATTCCCTGATTACAAATCAATTGCAATATAAATAAATAAACAATTTTTTTTTAAAATTGAAAAAAACCTACAAAACAATACAAAAAAACATATAAAACAATGCAAAAAGAAGGTTAGACAACATACGACATGATCGTGATCTCGAACTTCGACGACGAGGAGGCATATTGATGAGGCGGGTGGTGAAAATCTTTAATTTTTTGAATTCGCGTATGCCCTGTGAGGAGAGGAAGTTGGAAAATGAGGAAAATATGAATGGGTTGTGGGTTTGCAACCCATTTATAATAATTTGGGGTTTTAAAAAGCATGTACGCGCTATTGAAAGTTAGAAAAAAAATGGGTGTCATCTTTTTCGCACCACAACTTGGTGCACTTACCCATGGGCAAAACAACCATGCCACATGTTACCCACTTGTAATTTGTAACTCCAAGAATACCATTTCTGTGCAATATTTTGTGCTCTAGTTTAGACGCCCATAAAAATCATATAATGAATTGTTTACACTCTAAAAATAGCCCTTCTACATTGTTCTAGAGACTAGAAACATTTTTAACAACGCATACAACATTTTCCAACTCATAAACATGTGGAAAACTACCACAAACAAATTTTAGAATTTTCTTAAAAAATTCTAGAGCTTTCCAGAAAAAGCTTGCAAGGTTGAGAGATAATTCTCAACACTTATGTCTTATGCAGGAGTCAGTGATAGCTCACCATTGATGGTCCAACACTTCATTAGAGGACTTAATGCTAACATCATTGGGGGTGTTAAGGTTTTCCAACCTAAAACGCTTAAGGATGCAATATTGTGATCTACTTTGGTTGAGATGAGTGTGACTTTGGGTCAAGGTGGCCTACTAGGTGTTCAAGCTAGAGGGTCATCTTATTTAGGAGCATCTAAGGACAACTAGTCTCAGGAAGCTAGAAGCTCAAAGAATCCTCCTAACTTCTCTAAGGGTAATTAGGAGAAGCAGGGAAGAAAGTTCTTCCATGGTAACAGTGGTGGTTCACAGTTGCGGAACTATCGCAACTGGCAACATAGTATGTGCAATAGGCTAGATCGAGCTCCTCGGGGTCATAATCAAGATGCTAGTGTTGGTAGTTTTCATCAATAACATGCACTTGGAGCTCAGGGAGGCTTTAGTGGAGATTGCTACTCTTGTGGAAAACATGGTCATAAAGTGACCAACTGCCCTAAGCGTGCACCTCAATTCTCAAGAGAGATGCCCGCAACCTTTGAGTTTATAGTAGGAAATAGTCCAAGAGGACCCACATATTGAGTTTTTATTTTTTAATTTTGATTCATGTGTCTTTGTATTGGGCTTCTAGGAGTAAGCCTAATTTTAGGGGGGGTGGATGTAATGTCCACCCGTAGTTTGCTTTTATGTTCTGATTGCCAAATTCTTTTAAGCCAATTTTATGTATTGATTAGTTTTAGAAATACTGGATTTATAGTTTTATGATATTATTTCATGACTTGGATTAGTGATATATCAGTGATGATTACTTGGTTGACTATATTCCATGTGTTGTTTAATGATTGTGGTTACTAGTGCATTAATGATGATTTAATGATTCATGCTTAATAAATGAGATTTCTTTCATAGTGATGTGAGTTGATTTTTTTAATGATGACTATTTCATATTCATAATGATACATTGTTATACTTAAGCATTTGATGTTTGACTTGTGATTATTATGATACTTACCCCATACTTGCATGTGTATGGTGTGCGTGTCTATTTTATATTTCTTTTTGACATGTTTGATGTCATTAAGGGAGGGAGTGATAGTCACCTGCTAGTCAGGGTCTACATGATGTACCACTCCTTGCCATTGCTTGTTTAGTTTAGATGTATTTATATACATGTACATGCTCGTCTTTTATGCAAAATCTAGGTACCGGGCATTGACTTCCATGAATTGCCAGGATGAGCGTGCCCTATCATAATAACTCAATGGTAAGAATGGAGAGATAATGTTCTAGTCCAGTCCTAGCCATAGCCTAATTACTTGTCTTGAGGAGGACATGTATTTGACTTTGTACCCTTTTTAAACCTGTGAGTTTAGCTTTATCTATGTTGTTTGATTTTGAACTTTGGTCTATTTTGGTAATGTTGCTTTTCTGTGGATTTTGTTATGTGATTTATTTGGTAAATGATTTAATTATAATATTTTGGTTAATCATATAATATTGAGAATTATTAAATATTATTTGATTAAAAATAAAATATTAAAGTATCAAAATATTTAATTAATTAAAAAACTAATTAAATATGTGCTTAAATTTAAAAGTCTTAATCTAGAAGTGTAAATTTAGAAAATTGGTTAAAGAGAAATTAGAACATGATGATATTTAATTAATTAAATATGTACTTCAACTTAAAAGATTTAATTTAAAGTCTTGATTTAAAAAATTACATTAAAAGGTTTTAGAAATTTAAATATTAAATATTGTGTAACATTATTATTTAATTAATAAAGATTTAAAATAATTTAGTGTCATTTAAATAATGCACTTAAGTTATCTTTATTAATTAAATAATAAATAAATGTCTTTTATGTAATTACTTTAAATAATAAAGTGGAGAAATAAATAAAATAATAATAAAACAATATTTTCAATCAAAAAGTGAATTAAGTGTGCATGAAAGGAATAATTAAATTAAGTAATTATAATTTTTAGAGTTTTGGAGATAGAAACCCTAAAAAGGTAATTAGAGCTCTATATTAGAGGGTTTTTGAGCCATTATTGCACACACAAGTTTTGGGGAGCAAATTTTGGATTGGGGAAAAGAAGAAATTTTTGGTAGCTTGAAGGGTTTCATTTTAGCGAGGTTTTTCAACAAGTTGCCATATTATTAGCATCTGCGTGAGGTAGGATTTGAAAAACTAAGGCTGAAAATTTTACTTTAGAGGATCTGTTTGCTTCGTGTTTTTTGGGTGCTTGAATTCTATTTGTTACTCTAGATTATTTTACTAGATCTGTATGAATGGAATTATAAATTTTAATTGTTTCTATAGAAGAAAATTTAGAGGGAAAATGAATCTATCTGACTAGGGTTTGATTGGGATCAAATTTAAATCTATCTTACAATTTGTTCTTTTGAAAATCTATTCATTTGTATTTTATTTTTATTTTTTAAATTAAAATTTTAAAAATTGACTCGCTGAAAATTATACTCAGATCCATATATATATATATATATATATATATATATATAACTTTTTATAAAAATAATAAAAAAATATATAAAAATTCTTTATAATAAAAAAAATTGTAATAAAATATCAACACACAAAAATTATTGTTGGGTGAAAGTGGGACTCGCACCAACACGTCACAACCTCCTTTAGTGATCGACATGCTTTAAGGAGACCTGTACTTAGGCTTGCTTAAACTCAACCCAACCCCTTTTACTTTTTTTCATTTAAATTTTTTTTTTAAAGGAGAGTTAATGTTTAAGAATATAGATATGGCACATGAGCTTTATGTATGTATTTATTTAGTTATAAATGAGTTTTTTTGTATTTAGTTAGTTATTAGTGAGTTTTTATATATATATATATATATATATATATATGGTATTTCTCAAATATTAATATCTACTTTATAAATAAGTTTAGTTATAATATTAAATTTTTAAATTATATTTAATACTTTTAAAAATTGTTTTTGATTAAGGAAAATAGGCTTTAAAAGGGCCCTGAAACCCTGAACATAGAAAACAAAGTCAACAGTTTAAACGAAAAAGGCCACCAAGAGCCGGAAAGAAAAATAGCAATTCCCTAAAACATAAAGCAAGAAAAAGCTAGGGAAGAGTGCCAAAAACTAGGGTAGATCAACCAATGTCTTTGAGCATCTCTGCAACATTGATCTCGAGCTCGAACATCTTGCTTGTCTCCTCCTTCTTTTCCATAGTATCCTACTCAAGGGCAATGGTGTCTTTCTTTCTGGTGCTAGCCCTAGTTATTTTCTGAACACCTTCCTCTAGGGGCTTGTCTTTCCGATTTATACCCTTTTCCTTCTCCTTGCCACTTTGAACCTCAACACAGTGGATGAGCCTCTTTATGTTATCATGATCCTTGAGGATGTTGAGGTTTTGCTCAAATATGCCCTGTAAGGTCTTCGCCATATTCAAGGAGGTAGTGTTGAAATCCTCCAACTTCTTGTCCATGTTGAGTTCATCCTCATTAACCCTGTTCCTAAGGCTGTAGGTCTCCCTTTCCAATTCTCCAAGTCTGTGTTTGAGATCGAGGATCTCATGGTAGATCCATTTAGTTGTCCTGTAGTTGTCCACAACACTGTTCTTAGCATTATTCAACACATTCATCTTTGGGTTGTCCCTAGTAATGTCGCTGAGGATGATCAAGGAAGGGTCTATAAGTTCTTCTATTTGGATCCTGCCCTCCTCATTCTTATGGACCTGGCTACGGATTATCTCTCTCTTGATCCCCAAATTGGAAGTGGTGTGGTCAAAATTTCTCCAGACCACCTTCCTGTCCTTGCCAGTGATGGATCACCTATAGGTGTAAGTGCCCACATCATCATAACCTTGGTCGGGTTCCAAGTCAGGCTGCTGCTTAGGCTTGTCCATCGGGTTCTCCTCCATCATCACACTTCCCTCGCCTTGCTTCTCCTTATTGACTGCTTCCATCTTCCTCTTATTCTTGGCAATCTCCATGGCTTCCTTGTCTCTACTAGAAGGCACTTTGATAATAATCTCCCGCTTGCTCTTCCTGCTATCTTTCCTTTTTCAGCCTTGGTCGTCTCCTTGCCATCAACACTGTCACCCCTGATCTCCATGCCATCGTCCTATTCATTATACCCTTTGTCTGAAGAGGTATCTCTCCCAGTCTTAGGGGGAGTGGCAACCTCCTTGCTGAGATAGGGAGACATGTCCAAACTGTGCTGAGGGGATTCGTAATCTTCTGAATCCGTGTACAACTCCACCTCCTCAGTCTCAGAGGGGAAGTAAATTTCATTAGTATCACCCGAATCCCTTTTAACCCTTTTGCCCTCTTTCTTTCCCTTAATTTGCTTACTTATTGTTTTAGACTTGAAATATTCATATAACAATAAGAGCAACCCTTCGTGGAAATCAGGGTTCCTCATTTTCTTATCTTGAAATTCTTGGATATTATCATTCATCAATGAATAGAGGTAAAAAGGAATGGAGATTTTAGCTCCATACCTAAAGTGGTTTAGCAATGCAAAGTGGTAGGTGCAGATGCGATCAAACCTAGTGTCCAGAGTTATGTATTTGATAATGGCTCTCAGCACGAACCTCCAAATGGGCTTGATAGACTTTGGGAGATAGTGGGTTCCACTTTTCACTAGCTTTTTCTTCTCCTCCAAGTCTTTGGTGAACTCTGTCACCGCTTGCCCTAAGATTTTGTGATCTCTGTAAAAAAATTTCCTAGTAATGGGGATGCCAGTTACATGAGAAATAATTTCCTCATTCCAGTGTTTCACCGTAGCTTTGGTGACCAATGGTTTCCAGCCATGGAGACGCTCAATGTAATTGGTGATCTCCCCTTTCTTCAGGATCTTCTAGACTTTAGTTCTTCTCTTCCATTTCAAGGCCTCATCCTCTAGCTCCCATCTGTGTCATTTTCCCACCATGATTCTCTTCTTGCCTTTACCTCTAAGAGCCAAAACCTACAAAATTTTCCAACTATAGACTCCTCTTTTTTTCATGTTTCTAGCACTTTCCTTGTCATAATGGATGCTCGGCTTGTGGTGAAAGATTTTTATGACATGGGGAGTACTTGTGAGATTGCACTTTCACTTCATTGATCTGCACCTTCTTGAAAAGAAAGTAATTACCCTTTTGTGAACACACATGTGTGTACTGAAATCAGCCTATGGAAACTAATATTCATTATTATCATTAATAATACCCAATCTGCCTAGGATTTGATCCATATCGATGGTTTCATTAATTTTTGATGAAATGTCACTTCCATTCATCCATCTAGCCACCTTACCTTTTTTGATCCCCTAGTTCACTAGCTTGTCTACCACCTTGTTGGCTTCACGAAATTCATGTGCCATGTGAATTTTATCGAAGGTTTGAAGGTCTTCGATGCTCTCCCCGATAATATTCGTCATAGTCTAGGTTGGTTTAGTTTTACCCTTAAGGTAGTCGATAATGTTTTTGGAGTCTCCCTCTAACCAGAGACATTTGACTCCCACATCTTTGGCCAACTTGATAATTTGGTGAGTAGCCAGGGCCTTGACAAAGTGATTAGTTTTTCGCCCAATGGGAGCTAAAAAAGTCGCAATGCCTTTGCCATGTTCATTCTTGATAATTTCCCCCACTCCAGCCTTGCTCGGGTTGCCTTTAGCAGCCCCATCAAAGTTGGCCTTGAGCCAACCAATAGGGGGGAAGGACCAGCAACAATTCTCTCTATTATTCTTGATCTTGAGAGGGGGAGGGGAGGGGCCCTTGGCAATGGTGTGGTTTTCCATAAGGGCATGGAAGCATTTTTGGAAAACAACTAGCTCATTTGCCTCTTTGTCCCTAAAGATGCAGTTGTTTTTCTCCTTCCACACCCCCCAGCAGAGATGGGGGAGAGCCCAAATCCATAAAGAATTAGGGTGGGTTCCTTCCAAACCAAACTGCCATTGAGTGAAGAGCTCAAGGGTGTATAAGGAAAAGCACCAAGAAACTTTGGAAAAGGACAGGAAGTGAGACCAGATAGCAATAGTGAAGGGGCAATGTAAAAACAAATGATCCACACTTTCACAATGCCTTTTGCAAAGGATGCATCTATTGGGTAACATGTTGCCACGTTTGGTGATATTGTCAACTGTGAGAATGCGATCTTGCAAGAGAGTCCAGAAAAAGAAGTTAATCTTCGGAGTAAGGCCATGAAGCCAAGCTTTTTCCCATGCTGGGGCTTGGATCTGGGGAAGGAGAGACGCATAACCAGAGGCCATTAGTAGTGTCCCCCCATAAAATAGCATCCTTATTATTGGATAAAAGGATGAGTCTCAGCTGGTCCATAAGCGGTCTCAGGTCCTCAAAGACCTCAATGAGGTCTATCCAACTATCATTGATTTTGTAGTCCCTAACCTTGTTGCCAAATCTCTCGGTACAAGCATTAGCCTAGGGATTGAAGGTCTCACTCTCCCTAAGTGGGCCTGGGCTTAGCCAATCATCCCTCTAGAAATTGATATCAACACCATTTCCCACTGACCATTTGGCTTTGCCAAAGGCCAGTACCTTGGATCGCAAGAGCCCATTCCAAATGAAAGAGCCACTAGGGTGGACCTCTTCATTGATGAACTGAAGAAGATTGAGATTGTTAGCGTACTTTGAAATCAAAATATCTCTCCACTCTCCAATATTATTGAAGATTCTCCAAATCTGTTTAGCTTGGAAAGCAGAGTTGAACTGCTTCAGCTTTTTAATGCCAAGCCCTCCATAATTTTTAGGCTTACATATGGAGTCCCAGGCCACTAGGGGGTATTTTTTGCTGTCATCAAGCCTAGACCACATAAAGTTCCTTTGGATGCTTTCCAGATGGGTTGCCACCTTGGAGGGGATGGTAAACAGGCTAAGGGCATAAGTAGGAAGGTTTTGGAGGGTAGACTTGATCAAAACAACCTTGCTCGCATGAGTCAAAGTGATCCCTTTCTATCCAACCAATTTTCTATTGAAATGATCCACCAACATATCCCAAAAGGAATCTGAGGGTTTAGCTCCAAGAGGGAGACCTAAGTAAGTGGAAGGGAGAATGCCATCCTTGCATCCCAAAATGTTAGCAATCTTCTTCTCCCTCCTGCTCGGGGTGTTAAAGAAGAACATAGAAATTTTATCCCAATTGATCAGCTAACCAGATGCCTGAGAGTAGGTGTTCAAAATACTTTTAATAGACTTGGCTTCCTTAACAGAGGATTCTCCCCCCATGATAGTATCATCAACAAACTATTGATGAGTGAACACTGAAGAGCTAGAGGAGGGTTTCAATCCCACTAGGACCCCTTCAATTCATTTGGTGGAGATGAGCCTCCCCAAACCTTTAGAGAGGGTAATGAACAAAATGGGGGACAAAGGGTCACCTTGTCTGAGGCCCCTAGAGGGTTTAAAGAAGTCGAAAGGCGCACTGTTCACTAGGACAACAAAAGGAGTGCTGATCAACTGAGAAAATATCTCCCTCACCTTAGAATTGAATCCAAAAGCCTCAAGAATCCAGTCCAAGAACCTCCAATCCACTCTGTCATAAGCCTTAGAGAGGTCCAGTTTAAGAAGGAAGCCCTCTTGCCTGCTAGCATCTAGAGAGTGAATAGCCTCATGAACTTCCTTAATGGAATCTAGAATTTTCCTACCTAGGACAAACCTTGATTGCTAGGGAGAGATGATAGCTAGTAGGATACATAAAAGGCGATTGGCCAAGACCTTAGCAAATATCTTATAAAAGTAATTACAGAGCCTGATAGGACTAAAAGAACCAAAGGCATCAGCTCCAACAATCTTAGGAACAAGAACAAGGAAGGTGGCATTGACTTCTTTTAGGAGATCCCTTGCTCTAAAGAATTCTTGAACAACATGGACAACATCCACATGAATAATGTCCCAAAAGATTTGAAAGAAGAAAGTGGGAAAACCATTCGGACCAGGGGCCTTCTTAGCGAGAAGGACAAAAATGGCCTCTTTAATTTCCTGGTGCTTGGGGATGGCCAACAGGTTCCAGTTCTAGTCCTGAGAAATTAAATTGGGGATAGACCTAATAACCTCATCCTGGTCATCCAAGTTCAAGTTGAGATCCTTAGTGAGAATATCAGAGAAATATTTAATGGCTTCTTTAGCTATCATCTGGTCATCTTTGATGGTCTCATTCCCAATCTTGATTTCATTGATTCTATTAGTTGCATGGTGTTTCAGAGTGCACAAGTGGAAGAAACAGGTGTTTTCTTCTCCTTCCTTAAGCCAAACTGCTCTAGATCTTTGTCTCCAAAACATCTCCTCTTTTCCAACCACATTATGAAGCTCAGAAAGGATTTCCTTCTCAGCATTGAAAGAGACCTCATCATACCCCCAGGATTGGATGCCGGTCTGAACATTCACAAGATTGCTCATTAGTTTTTCTTTGTCCTGAAAGATATTGCCGAAATTAGACTTGTTCAACTTGTGAATTTCAAATTTGATAAAATGAAGTTTCGTAGCCACCTTGTACATAGCCGTGCCATCCACGACAATGCCCCACCACTCCTTAATTTTTAGGCATAATCCAGGGTGGTCCAACCACATCTTCTCAAATTTGAATAGAAAAGCTTTCTTCCTGTTGATCTTGTCCAAAGAGAGGGAGATCAGTGAGTGATCAAAGCCGATTCTAACCAAAGAAAAAAGTTTATGATGGAAACCACCCAACCAATCCAAGGGGATGAGAGCCCTATCCAATCTAACCTAAATGTAGTCTTGACCTACTCTTCTCTTAGACCAGGTAAACTTGCAACCCCCTAGGTCCACATCCATAAGAGCTAAGTCCCGAATCAAATTCGCTAAGTTTTGCCTACTTTCCCCATCCGGTGGGAGCCCACCTAACTTGTTTGAAGTAAGGAGAGGAGTGTTGAAATCACCCATGGCAATACAATTAGATCCCTCCAGTTGAGAGACTAGGTCATGGATTTTGGTCTAGAATAATCTTGTATCATTACAGGTATTGGGAGCATACAAATTCAATAAAAACCATCTATTTTGATCCACTGGGTTAAAAAATTTGGTGAGCAGAATATTACCTTCATTATAAATAGCAGATGCCTCCAGAGAATCCTTCCAGATAGTGAGAAGACTACTAGAAGCCCCCTCCGAATTCGTGGCCTTGCATCTAAGTCTTTTGTCATAAGAAATCAACTCTATTTTTTCCTTCCTCATTTTAGTTTCTTGAATTAAAAATACATCTGGCCTTTGGTCCCTAATCATATTTCTAACAATCTCCTATTTTTGGATTCCATTGGGTCCACAGATGTTCCATGATATAACCTTCATGATTTGATTAATGAACATGATTCCTGGATGGTTCGCTACATCTCATCCATAATGTTTCTCCTTGATTCCTCCATTCTAAGTTAGTTCTTGCTTTTCCTACCCAACTGGTTGGGTAAGAGGCTAGTATCCACTTTCACCCTGCTCTTGGTGGTTGTTGGGGAGGTAGGGGATGGGTCTCGACTGTTCTTTTTCTTCCTGAACACTATAGACCAGGGATTTCCATCTTCCTCCTTACAGTTATCAAACAGAGCCTCCAGTCTAGCCAAATGCCCAAGGGTAGTGGTTGAGAGTCACTCGAGATTTTTGTTCATAGTCTTTGGAGTAGCCCTAAAGAATGGGCTAGAGATGGACTCCTGGGAAAGGGGCAGAACCGCCAATGGTTCCACCAAAGAATCTGGGATAAAGGAAGGAACATGATCCTTAGAGTTTGCAAGTGGTCCTTGCTTCACTAGGCTATGGATCTCCCTCCTAGCAGCATCCCTTGAAGCTAGGGGTTGGGGTTTAGTTGCAATTGGTACATCTTGCTCAACTGGGGCCAAAGACACCGCAATGGGCGCCCCATAGCCATATCTGGTACTGAAGGATTCAAAGGGTCTTGAATGGATGAGACCAATGTAGGGGAAATAGTGGTCTTAGCGATCTGGGTAGTCTCATCCACCCTCTTGACATCCTTAGATGTAACATTTTTCTTCTTCCATTCCTTTCTAGGAGCATTGGATTGTTGCTTACCATCCTTGTTTTGGGCTTTGCCAGCCTTTCCATTTTCTTTAAAAATCGGACAAACACCAGCTTTATGGCCTGCCTTTTTGCAACAAAAACACACAAAAGGAACACTTTCATAGTTGATTTGTTGGATCCTACATCCCAGATAGAACTGAAGTTCAATGACTTGGGGCATGTCCTATCCTTCTAGAACCCCGACACAGATTCTAGTGAAAGTAAGTCTTTTCTTTGCTGCAGTGTCAGGATCAAAAAGTACTAAATTTTAATTTATGATTTTTTCAAAATATAATTTATTTATAGTTTAGTAAAATTAGAAATTTAAGACATGAGTTTTAAAGTTGATTTATATTTATTAAATTAATAATTATGGTTAATAATAATTATTAGATTTTTATTTTTTAAAATATTTGTTAGTTGGAAGTTATTTTTTAAAAATTGAGTTATTTATATATGCATGTATGGATTTATGAACAAGAAGTTTCTTATGTAAAATATTATTATTTTATCATTTTATGAAGAACCATGTTTGATGGCTTAGTTTAACCTTGAGATTGATTTGTTGAAAACATGTGACTGGACTTTGTATTCTTTGTGTTTGTTTATTGTCTTGTGGTTTTGTTTTGTAAATGGTTTGAGTTGGTTAGATGGCCTAATAGGATGTCTACTAGAGGTTTTTGTGTTTTCTTTTATTATGTGTATATGATTGGACGTCATGATGCATTTTATGCTTGAAATAAGACTTATGTTCATGAGATTTGTTTTTATGATAATTATTGTTTGCTTAGGTTGGGAGAACCAACTTGTTTTCGGGTTTCCTATTAAGGAACTGAGTTTGATCTATATGGGTGTTGTGGTATGGGACACAATTGTGTTTTATGTACTTAGGAGAGGTTTTCTAGGTACATGTCTTTGGGAGTGGCTTATAGTAGGGGTTTGGGACCCAAAGTGGTCAGTGCTAGGGTAACCTATTGTAAATTATGTAATAAGTGATAATCTAGTAATTAATATTTTTGGGAAACACACTAAAATGATAAGTTAGAGATATTTGTCTCACCCATGCCTTGAGTGGTTTTATAGACTAAGAATGGGAATGGGATGACAATATGATTGGCTTGCCTCATCTTCTTGAGAGGGTTTTTTGTTTTCACATGTGTTACATTAAGGGTTCGGGGTTCAGAGTAACCAGTCCAAGGTAACTCAATGCTTGAGGGTCCAAGGTCTATTGAGCTTTGACCATGTGATGACACTCCCTAGAATGTAGCTCGAGTCTCCTCTATAGATTTTGTTTGTACTGCTGGTGGTGTAGTTATTGTTGGATGTGTTTATTGTAGTTATTTACTTTCATTGATGATGATTGGTGATTCATGGATGATATAATTTTTTCATATGGTCCTTGACTTGAGGTGGATATCTTTCATTGACTTTATTTTATGATTTTGGTGTTTTGATCTATTCTTGGTATATGTATGATGTTGGTATTGGATTGAGTGTTCTTCCTTTTGGAGTATCTTATCTTCTTGATTAGTAAGTGTTACCTTTGAGGTAGTTTTGGCTATCATGATTCCTTGCCTAGGATTATTTTATGATTTGATTATTTGTGTGTGAATCGTATATTATCTCTCCTGCATGGTGGGAGTGGGAGCCTGATTAGGTGACCATGCAGTTGGGAGGTAGTATCTTCTTACCATTTGTGTCCCCCTCATATTGCCAGTTGTTGATTTTTCATTGCAGGAGATGTACCTTTATCATTCTTATTTCTTATCTCGGAGAGTTCTTTTCATTTGATGTATCTATGTATCATGTGTTTTGAGGTCCTATAGGATATTGTATTGTATATTGATGTACTTGCATCTATTTATACATACACTATGACATGTACAGTAGATGTTATTCATTAGATGCACTTTCATATTATTGGTTGTACGTATGCATTTTCTTATATGACTATTATGCATTTATTCATTTTATGATTATGGACAATGTAATTGAGACTTAAACTTATTAATAAAACTTTCTTAAATGTGACTCAATGTGAAGGTACCCTTGAGGAATTGAAATTGTATTTGTAAATGATTACGTGTTCTTGATGTGTATGTATATGTTGCTTCCACATTATTGTTACTTTGATGTTGCTTAAAAATTTTTTAAAAATTGTTCAATAAACTTTGTAACATACTAGGTTTATTTCTTTTGGGTTCCTGAGTGGGGTGTTACATGAGGGAGCATATTATAAATGAGAGCTGCATCATGATATATACCTTGTCTGTTAAGCCCAGGCCAATGTTTTGTACTTGCTATTTAACATAGAAGAGATAGGAAGTCATGTAGAGGTAGTCACTAGTTTGAAGCTCTACAAGTTGTTTATGAAGGCTATCGTTGATAAGCTCTACCCAATCAATGTGTTGTTTCCCTTCACAAGTCATGTTAATAAACAAAAACATCTAACCTTCAAACTCATGCGAGTCCCTGAGTTCCATTATTCTACTAAGAATGATTACCATATTCATCACATCTTCCTTTAATGATGACCTATGGATGGACTTCATTAATTGGGATTTACCTCTTCTTGGTTGTGAGAACCACGATCAAGCAA